>LS990925.1:10969656-11347156 GCA_900464855.2 Musa schizocarpa | reverse complement strand
ACTTGGTGCGGTCCATGATGAGTTTCACCGACCTCTTGTCTCATTCTGGGGATACGCCCTAAAGACCACAGCTTACTTTCTGAATAGAATTCCAACTAAGTTGGTGGTGTATACTCCATATGAGATATGTAAAGGGAAGAAGCCTGGTCTTAAGGTTGTTAAGATTTGGGGTTGCCCTGCCTACGTCAAAAGACACAACCTCGATAAATTAGAATCCAAGACGAAATAATGCATATTCGTGGGATACCCTAAGTAAACTAATGAGTATTATTTCTATCATCCCGAGGACCAAAAAGTCTTTATAGCCAAGAGAGCGATATTTCTTGAGAAGGAAAATATTCTTAGCGGAGATAATGGGAGCATGATAGAATTGAGCGAGGTTGGAGAACCTAGCTCAAGCACCATTCAACAGCTCGAGTCTATTCAAGTACCTAGCACATAAGTTCCGATTTTACATAGGTCCGATAAAGTATCTCATCCTCCTGAGAGATATGTAGGATATATTAGATAAGAGGATGTTGAGGATATTGATCCTCAAACTTACGAGGAGGCTATTACGAGTATAGACTCCAGGAAGTGGCAAGAAGCCATGAATTCTAAGATGGATTCCATGTTATCCAACAAGGTTTGGTACCTAATTGATGAACCCGAGGGTATTGTACCCATTGGTTACAAGTGGATCTTCAAGAAGAAGATCAGAGTAGATGGAAAGGTAGAAACCTATAAAGCAAGGCTAGTGGCTAAAGGGTATCGTCAAAGGCAAGGTGTTGACTATGACGAAACCTTCTCACTTGTAGCCATGCTAAATTCCATCTGAATTCTATTGGCTATTGCAGCACACTATGATTATAAGATCTGACAGATGGACATAAAAATTGTGTTCCTCAATGCAACCTCGAGGAGGAGTATATGATACAGCCTGAGGGATTCATATTTAAGGTTAGTCCAAATAAAGTATGTAGGTTGCTTAGGTCTATTTATTGATTGAAGCAAGCTTCTCGAAGTTGGAATATAAGATTTGATGAGGCGATAAGATCTTATGACTTCCTTAAGAACGAAGATAAGCCTTGTGTATATAGAACGGTAAGTGGGAGCGCTATCACCTTCTTGGTATTATATGTGGATGACATCCTGATTATTAGGAATGATGTAGGAATACTGTCTATAGTAAAGACTTAGTTATCTAGACACTTCTCCATAAAGAACTTAGAGGAAGCATTCTATATCTTGGGAATTCGGATCTATAAAGATCGATCCAAGAGGATGCTTAGCTTGTTCCAGTCCAGGTACATAGACACCATTGTCAAAAGGTTTGACATGAAAAATTCTAAAAGAGGTCTCATACCGATGAGACATGAGATATCACTTTCTAGGAGTATGTCCCCAAAGACTCCTAAAGAAAGGGCAGACATGTATATGATACCCTATGCCTCAGCGATAGGGTCTATCATGTATGCTATACTATATACTAGGCCTGATATAACACATACTTTGAGTGTCACGAGTAGGTATCAAGCGCATCCAAGCTAGGAGCATTGAAAAACAGTAAAGTGTAACCTTAAGTACTTGAGAAGGACTAAGGATCTTTTACTAGTATATGGAGATAGTAGCCTTAGGGTTGAAGGCTACATGAACTTGAGTTTCCAATCTGATATCGATGATGGCAAGTCTAATTCAGGGTTTGTGTTCACCCTGAATAGAGGAGTAGTATGTTGGAAGAGTTCCAAGCAAGATACTACTGTTGACTCGACCATAGAGGCGGAGTATATTGCTACAGTAGAGGTAGCAAATGAGCGAGTCTGGATGAAGTCCAAGAGTCATGCTGGGCAGCAAGGAGCTGATTCCCTTATATTGCGACAACAATGAGACGATTGCTCAAATGAGAGAACCCGAGTCTCATCAGAAGTATTCTAAGGATGTTCCAACTTATTAAAGAGAACATGGCCCGAGAAGATGTAGTAGTGAAAAAAGTTTCATCCAAAAATAACATTGTAGATCCACTAACAAAGTCATTGTCTTAGAATATCTTTAAGCGTCATAGGGGTCTGATGGGGATTAGACACAAAGGTGATTAACTTTAGTTCAAGTGGGAGATTGCTAGTCATAAGTGCCCTGCAAGCCAATCACGTGAGTGATGGTACGTGTGACATGATACATATTCTTTTTTCTTATTATATTTTGGTATTTTTTCACTTTATATTGATTGTTATATATATACATATATATTGTGATGTTTATGGATCTATGTAATGGGAATTGGATCGTGATGAGATCACGAGAAGATGTAGAAGTGGAAAAAGTTCCATCCAAAGATAATATCACAGATCCACTAACAAATTCGTTGTCTTATAATATCTATGAGCATCACAGGGGTCTGATGAGGATTAGACATAAAGGTGATTGGCTTTAGGTCAAGTGGGAGATTGCTAGTCATATGTGTCCTACAAGCCAATCACGTGAGTGATGACATATATGACATGATACACATTCTTTTTGCTTATTATATTTTAATATTTTATCACTTTATATTGATTGTTACATATATACATATATATTATGATGTTCATGGATCTGCGTAGTGAGAATCGAATCGTGATGAGATTACGATAATGAGACCAATTCACTTTTAAACACAAACCCTAAATAATCCTAGTCATAGGTTACTCGAGAAGGATATCGAGATAGTCAGACAAACTTGTGTGCTATACACCCATCCATATGATAGAGACAACTGGTCTCCTAGCTACTTGTATGGGGATACTAAGGATACCGTGCATGTCCTCATTGGAGAATGAGTTCATTGATTGATTCACTCAAGGAATACTAGATGGTTAATGACCCCTCATTGTAAGACAATGATTCCGTAGTCCCAGTAGTGTATCTAGTCCTTAAACTTGAGACACCAAGGATGTCCTGTATGAGTCTCTACTTTTTGATACCGGTCTTATAGGTTTGAAAATTCCAGATCTAGTACAACCGGTCATTGGGAGTGGCAACCAACCTTATGAGGGCTATTAAGTATCGATAGAGGATCATCTACTCTTAGTATCATGAGAGGAATATCCTATGTATTCTTGCTCAAATAATTCCTTGGCCAAGGTCATTTGGATTTAGAGAGAAAGTGTTCTCCAGGAGAATCCGATTAGAGCGAGACTCGAAGAGAAACCGTATGGGCCTAACACCATGCCCGATATATGGTCTCTAAGATATTAAATGGATGAAGGATTATAGGTACACGGTAACTAAGGATAGATAGGTCCAAAGGTTTGGATTCCCTTGTATCATTTGGGGACTACAGCGTAGTGGCCTAGTACACCCGTAGTCGATGAGTCGAGTGAATTATTATGGAGATAATAATTCATTGAGCCAGAATGAGTTCTGATAGGTATGACTCACGGCTAGCTCGATATTGGGCCTAGAGGATCAAATACATATGGTAGGTGTTACGACGAGTAGAATTCATATATGAGATATCCGTTGGAGCCCCTATCTTATTGGATATCCAATAAGCCTCTGAATTATTGGATCCCATGGATGAGATACAATAAGAGCTAATAAGCGATTATTGGGTAGAGACTCACTAATCTAAGAGGCTTGGGTAATTGGATAGAGATCCAGTACCCAATAGAGAAGGATCCATTAGGTTTAACTAGGGGCCTCTATAAATAAGAGGGAACTAAAGGCCCATAGGCGGGGGCTTCTAAGTTGCCACCTCCTATTCGGCTCTCCCCTTCTCCTCTTCAGATAGTAGGCTTGAAGATTTGAGGAGCATCGTTGTAGCCCTGCTATGTGGATCACCGCTAGAGAGGAGGATGCTTGACCTCCTTCATCTACTCTTATAGATCTACAGGGATTTATAAATATACGATCTCCCTAGGTAACACAACTATCTATCTCACATGTGGTTTTTTATGTCGTGGGTTTTGCGCACCAATCTATGCATGACGACGAACACATATTGGGAAATTTAGGGTTTTTTGTTTTATGTTCTTCTACTGTGCATATGATGTCGCTCCTAGATTTCCCTAATAGTTTCTACTTGAAATGTGCAGGTTAGTAATTCTCTTTAGAGATGTTCAAGTTTACAAGTTTTGCTTCTTGAGATGGGTAAACTAGCACATTGCTTCTCTTGAGATGTGCAAGATAACACATCTCTTTCTCCCTTTTATCATTATATATAAAAAGAAGAAGAGGGGAAGAATTCAATGGTGCAAAAATTTCAATCATCACATGAACAAATGGAAGATCAAGTCATAAATCCAAAAGATCATGAATCAATTTGACAAGTCTTCTTTTGTAAATAGTGAAAAAGAGAAGCATAGGAAATGATCTTAATTCAAATCAAGAATACCAAAAAATCATGAGTCATTTCGTGATTCAAAAGTAAAATTCAAGTCATAAAAACTAAGAAATCAAGATAATAATCCGAAAAAGATATAAGAACAATTCATACATTTGGAAGATTTAACATGTCTAATTCTCTTCTAATAAAATCAAATTGTTCCTCATTCAATGGTTTTATAAAAATATTTACTAATTGATGCTAAGTATCAATAAATTCTAAAAATATATCATGACTATTAACATGATCTTTAATAAAATAATGTCTAATGTCAATATGTTTTGTTCTAGAGTATTGACTGAGATTATTTGTTAAACATATTAAACTAGTGTTATCGCATTTTATACGGATGTTTTTCAAATAAATACCATAGTCTTCTAAAGTATTTTTCATCCAAATAACTTGTGCATAATATACGCCTACTGCTATATATTCAACTTCAACTATAGATAATGCAATAGAATTTTATTCATTAGAAGACCAAGGAATAAGTGCATGGCCTAAGAATTGACATATTCCATATGTGTTTTTTCTATCTATTCTACATCCAGCAAAATCAGCATTTATAATTAATTTAAAATTTTTTGATTTTGGATACTATAATCCAAGTTCCTTTTAAATATTTAAAATCCTCTTAACAACTTTTAGGTGAGATTGCTTAGGATTAGATTGAAATCTAGTATATAATCCAATACTAAACATAATATCAGGTCTAGTTGTTGTGAGGTATAGTAAACTACCTATCATATACCCTATAAGTCTTTTGATCAAAACATTCTTCATCAATATCCATATCTAATTTTGTAGAAGTGATCATTGATATATTAATAGCATTAGCATTATCCATATTAAATTGTTTTAATAGATCTAACGTATACTTAGTTTGACTAATAAAAATTTCATCACTAAGTTGTTTGATTTATAAACTTAGGAAAAAGGTTAATTCTCCCATTAAACTCATTTCGAATTCTTAGATCAAACTTTTGGCAAAAGACTCACATAAACACTCATTTGTATAACAAAAAATAAGATCATCAACATAAATATGAATAATAAAAAAATTATTTTTAAAATATTTAATAAACAATATGGTATCGATCTTATCTTTCAAAAAATTATTCTTAATTAGAAAAAACTAAGTCTCTCGTATCAAGCCCTTGGGGCATACTTTAATCCATAGAGAGCCTTAGATAACTTATTAATATGATTTGAAAAATGAACATTTTCAAAACTGGATGGTTGTTTAACATAAACTTCTTCGGAAATAAAGTCATTAAGAAAAACACTTTTAACATCCATTTGAAATAACTTAAAATTATTACAACATACATAGGAGAATCTTTATAGCTTCAAGTCTAGCCACAAAAGTAAAGATTTCTTCATAATCGATACCTTCTTCTTGGTTAAAATCTTTGACCACTAATCTAGCCTTGTTTCGAACCACAATACCAAGTTCATCTTGCTTATTCGTAAAGACCCATTTAGTGTCAATTATAAGGTGGTCAATAGGTCTAGGAATAAGATTCCACACTTCATTTCTTTCAAATTAATTTAACTCCTTATGCATTACAAAAACCCATGATTCATCTTTTAGAGCATTGTCAATGCATTTTGGTTCAATTTGAGACAACAAGGCCATATTCGCACAAAAATTTTTAAAAGAAAAATGAGTTTGAACACCTTTTGATGTAACTCCAATGATTAGCTCCTTAGGATGAGCATATACATACTTCCATTTATTGGGTAAAGATTCTTTGAAAGTAGATGCATCCAAGTTGCTAAGGAGAGGAGAATTTTCATTCAAATTCAAAGTATTAAAATCACAATCATTATCAAAATTATTTTTATTAAATTTGGAAACATCATTAAAAACAACATGGATGGATTCCTCAATAACTAAAGTTCTATTATTGAAAACACGAAAAGCTTTAGAAATAGAGGAATATCCAAGAAAGATACCTTCATTCGATTTTACATCAAATTTTTCTAAGACATCATTTTCATTTAAAATAAAGCATTTACAATCAAAAACTTTGAAATATGAAATATTGGGTCTTTTATTATTCCACAATTTATAAGGAGTTTTGAAAAGTAATGGTCTTACAAGAACCTTATTCATGACATAGCATGTAATGTTAATGACTTCGACCCAAAAATATTTGGGTGAGTTATGTTTATTTAACATAGTTCTTATCATCTCTTGTAAGCTCCTATTTTTTCTCTCAACTATTCTATTTTGTTATGGATTTCTTGGAGTAGAGAAATTATGGTTGTACCCATTTGACTCATAAAAGTCTTAAAAATCACGGTTTTGAAACTAACCATTGTGATCACTATGAATAGACGAAATCATAAAACCTTTTTCATTTTGAACAAGTTTATAAAATTTTAAAAAATATTTAAAGCAATCACTTTTATGTGCCAAGAAATATGTTCAAGTATATCTACTATAATCATCAATAATTACAAATGTGTATTTACTACCTCCTAGACTTATTATATCAATTAGTCCAAAAAAATCATATGGATTAATTGTAGTGGTCTAGAAGTGGTTATTTGATTTTTTGATTTAAAACTACTTTTTATTTGTTTACCTAGTTGGCATACATCATAAACTGTCTTTGACAAATTTGATGCTAGGTATTCCTCTTACGAGTTCTCTAGTTGAAATTTGTGAGATTAGTTTCATGCTAGCATGACCTAGTCTCCTATGACAAAGCCATGCATCATTGTTTAAAGCCGAAAAATACGTTTTATCACAAAAATCATCAATATCAATAGTATACACATTATTATTTCTTTAGGCAATCATAGATCTATTTTTATATGGTATTTCTATTATGCAAGCATTAGTTTCAAATTTGATGATATATTCTTTATTACACAATTGACTAATGCTTATTAAATTATATTTTAAACCATCTACTAATTACACATCTTCGATCAAGAGGTTTGACATATTATCTATGGTTCCTTTGCCAATAATTTTTTCATTATTGTTGTCTCCGAAGGTGACATATTCTTCGTCTTGGCTAGTGAGCTTAGAGAAATGTGTTGGATCTCCAGTCATGTGCCTTGAGCGTCCACTATCAAGGTACCATATCTTGCTTCTAGCTTTTGATTGTAAACACATCTACAAGAAATGAGGTTTACTTTTAGGTATATATTTAACTTTGGGTCCATCATGAATAGACCTACCTATCTTGATTATTAGCATTGAGTTATTTATGATTCCTTTAGAAACCCAAACTAATTTGGGTGAATTATATTTTTTAAATGAACATCTATAGGCATAATGTTCGAATCTACCATAAAAATTATATTATTTTCAAGGGAAACATACAATGTGGTCCTTTAACAAATATAGTCGGCTTTTGTTGAGTGTTGCTACTCATAAAGTAATTCTTACTTTTCTTTGAACATAACCTTTGTTAGCAAGTATCATGTTTAAAGATTTATTATCAATTTTAAAATTTTCTAATGTTTCTTATAGTAAAATATTTTCCTTCTTAAGTGAATTTAATTCTTCATACTTGGTGCAAGGAGTTATCATGCTCATTTTTTAATTTTTCAAACTCACTAACAAGAGAAGCATGATCCTTTTTTAACAATTTATATTTTTTACTAACTAATTTAAATTCATTAAAAAATTCAGGAAATGTATTGAGTAATTTATCGTAAGATAAAATAGATTTGTTTGAGTTACATACCTCATTGCCAAATGCCATTAGTGTGTAATTTGTAACTTTATCTTTGTTGGTTAGCATCCTCATCTTCGGATGCAATCATCTTCGGATGCAATCGAATCATCCTAAGTCACCTTGAGTGCTTTCTTCTTCTTCATTTAGGGACATTCATTTTTGAAATACCCTGGCTTCTTGCATTTATAGCATATTATTATGTCCTTTTTGAGTTTATTTTTGCTCTTAGTGTTTTGTTTTGTTTTGTTCTTTTTTAAGAAATTTTTAATTTTTCTTGTAATAAGTGTAAGTCATCATCATCATCATCACTTAAGTTTTCTCTCAAGTGGTTTTCTTTGGTTCTAAATGTCATGTTATTCCTGTTCTTTAGAAGGTTATTCTAATATTCATCATGTGTCATACATATCATTTCATAGGTCATTAAAGACCTGATAAGTTCTTCAAGCAAAAAATTGTTCAAGTCCTTTGCTTCTTGTATTGCTATTACTTTTGGAAGGGATCTTAGTATTTTATTTACAAGTTCAAAGTTAGAAAAACTTTTATCAAGTATTTTTAAACTATTAACAATATCCGTAAAATAGGTGTACATATCTCCAATGGTCTCGCTTGGTTTCATTCGAAACAACTCATAACTATGTACTAAAGATTAATTTTTGACTCTTTAACTCTACTTATGCCTTCATGTGTGACTTCGAGTGTGTGCCACATATCATGTGCAGTTTTATATATAGAAATCCGATTAAATTCATTTTTGTCTAAAGCACAAAACAAAGTATTCATCGCTTTAGCATTCAAAGAAAAAGTCTTCCTCTCCAAATCATTCTATTCATTCATTGGTTTAGAAGACATTTGAAAACCACTTTCAACGATATTCCATAAAGTGAAATCCATAGAAATCAGAAAAATCCTTATACGAGTTTTCCGATACATGTAGTATGTCCCGTTGAACATAGGAGGACGAGTGATAGATTAACCCTCTAGATTGCTGGTAAAAGCCATTCTCTTGGGTGTTAAACAAATCAAGAAAAACTTAGCTCTGATACCAACGATTAGGATCAAAATCAGCACTAAGAGGGGTGGTGAATTAGTGCTTTTGGAAAGCTTTCATCGATTTAAAAAAATCTCATTTGATGAAAACCAATATCGAGTGCGCTTTACTTAAAGAAAGTGCAAGGTGGAGTGAGCAACAAAATTAGTAAGCAATAAAGATAAACAGCGAAGAAGAGTGCACACCGGATTTATAGTGGTTCAGTCGTCATGACCTACGTCCACTCCCGATTCCTCCTCCGTCGAAGCCACTAGCATTCACCAATAGTCTTCTTTCAATGGGCGAAGACCAACTACCCTTTTACAACTCTTTCTTCTTTTCATAGGTTTAGGAAAAAACCTTTACAAGTCACTCACTCCTCTCTTAAATAGATATCTAAACTTAAAACAAGAGGAAGGGAACTCTCAAAGGATTACAATAGCATTTTCTCACTTAGACCATAAATTTTTGTTCACTTTTCGTGCTTTGCCAAGTAATAAAGATTGAGATATTTATAGGTTCTAAATGACTTCAAAAATAAAGCTAAAAAGTGTCTCATTTAGGGTACTGGTGGTACCACCACCATTATTGGGCGATACCACTGTTTGCCAGACTAACAACTAGCGGTACCACCCCTTGTCAATCTGATACTAGGCGGTACCATCACCCAATCTAACACTGACACTAGGCGGTACCACCACTCGATCTAGGCTGTACTACTGCCTGACAGCCTCGGAGACTAGGCTCCAACAGTACCACCACCTATTAGGGCAGTACTACAGCTTGACACTAGGTGGTACCACCACTAGTCTAGGTGTGACCACCGCCCAGTTAGGGCATGGGAGACTAAGCATGTTACCATTGGGACATCGCTCTTACAGTTGCAAGCGGCTTGCCTATGGGTGCCCTACCCACAAGCGTCGCCACTGCAAGCAAGTCACTGACCACCTGCATGCAAATGGCAGCCAAGGCTACAAGCAGCCTTTGGCCAATCTGCGAGGGCAGGAAGGGTAGCAACAATTGCTGCCATTTCTCCCCTTTGGTATTAATAATTTTGACGTCAAAAGCCTTTCTAAAATACAATACACATAGTTTAAAATTTAATCTTTCGCACGAAGAACCTAGCTCTAATACCACTATCGGGAAATCTGAGAGGCGATATTACATGCGTAGTGAAAGAACAAAAAGAAAAATCCTAGATTTTCGTAAAAAGGTTTCATCATCATGCAAAGTTTGGTGTGCAAAAATCGTAAAATAAAAAATCACACGTATAAGAGAGATGTGTTTTACCTAAGGAGATCATTGTTAGGATCGTGAATAACACTAAGGGGGGGGGGGGGGGTTTAATTAGTGATATCACAAACTTTCGACGATTTTAAAAAATTACATTAGATAAAGCTCATAACAGAGATGCGTTTAAATTTAAAAACATTGCTGCAAGCAATAGTAGTATACAGTTAAATAAGAAGGCAATGAAGGTAAACAACAAAAGAAAAGAGCACACTTGATTTATAATGGTTTACTCGTTGTGACCTACGTCCACTCTCGATTCCTCCTCTGATGAGGCCACTAGCTTCTATTAGCGATCTTTTTTCAATGGGCGAATATCAACTACCATCTTATATCTCTTTCTCTTTTTCATAGGTTTAGGAGATAATCTTTATAAGTCTCACACTTCTCTTAGGATGATCACAAATCTGAAGGAAGAGGAGGACACCTAGCACTTTTTCAAGACTTTTACAACTCACAATCTCATGGCTTTTATTCACTTTTTCATGCTTTGGCAAGTAGGAAAGATTGGAGTATTTATAGGCCCCAAATAACTTCAAAAATTAAGCTAAAAAGTATCTCATTTCGGGTTTCCGTGGTACTAGCAGTACCATTGTTAGTATTGGGCGATACCACTACTAGTACTAGGTGGTACTATTGCCTACTCCCCTAACAACTAGCGGTACTACCATCAATCTAAGCGGTACGACCACCTAACAGAGCCTCGGAGACTGGGCTCTAGTGGTACCACCGCTTGATAGGGCAGTACCACCGCTTGACAACATTAATTGTCGATGTCACCAACGCCTAGACAAGTTCTGAGAGGCCGAGCCTCAAGCGATTCCATCGCTAGTCCTAGCGGTGCCATCGCTTGACGTGGCTCTAGATCATTGAATGGGCCAAACAACATGCCTAATTCAGCCCTAATTTGGGCCCCAATTGGCCCCTAATTGAGTTAGTAGGGTTACACCCAAACCTAACTCAAATTAAGACCTAACTACAATGATTAAGACTTAAACAATCACAAAACAAGAAGTTAAGTTATCGGGCATATCGTTTGTTCATCCAAACTCCCGACGAACTTCCAATGCATCGTCCAAACCTTTGGTGTATCACCCGATCTATCGGCATGTTAACTCCCACAACGTTCGATCTTAGTGCAACGTCCAATTCTTTCGACCCGATGCTCGATCTCTGACTCCGGCCCAACTTCTGATTCTTTTGCTTTAATTGTTTTGCCTTTTCATAATCATAGTTAGTCCTGCATCACTTTTCTCAAAACATGGATTAGATCGTAAATTCATAAATTGATTTCATCATCAAAATCCGAGATTCAATAATCTCTTCCTTTTTTATGATAACAACCAATTGATGGAGTTAACCTTAACTCCCCCTATCTATATGTCATATCAAAATAAGGCAAACTTGAATTCAAAAGGAAAAATAACTTTTGAATTCAAGTGAAAATTTTTTGATCATATGCAACATATATATACGTCATCATTTAAACATAGTTTCAAATCATTAAAGTATAACATGTACAATTACAACTCATCATCACTTATAACATGCATGATATCAAAACAATAAAATTTTTAAATCATTCATCACTACTTCTCCCCTTTTATCATCAACAAAAAGGAGAAAAATACAACTAATAATTTTTAAAACATGCAAACTAGCAATTTAGTAATTTTTACATCACTTTAGAATATACAAGCTAGCAAGTCTTAGATATATGAAAGTTAGTAATATTTGCTTCTAACTGAAATGTGCAAGCTAGTAATTCTTGCTTCTCTTTAGAGATGTACATTTTTGCAAGTTAAGGGTAAGCTACCCTTCTTGGTTCTCTTGAGATATGCGAGATAGTACTTCTCTTTCTCCCCTTTGTCATTATAAAAAAAAGAAGAGGGGAAGAATTTAATGGTGCAAAATTTTCAATCATCACATGAATCCAAAATATCATGTTATGAATCCAAAATATTATGAATCATTTTGACAATTCTTCTTTTTGTAAAAAGTGAAAAGACTCAAGCCATGAAAACTCAAGAGAATAATAGGAAATCAATGGTGCAAAAATTTCAACCATCATATGAACGAAAGAAAGATCTAGTCATGAATCTCAAAGTTTATGAATCAAAGCTCTACTTTTGCAAATAGAAAGAGGAAGGATTCATGATCATCACACGTAAAATAAAAGATCAAGTTATGAATACTAAAAGTCCATGAATCAAATCTCTTCTTTTCTAAATAGTAAGAAGAAGGAATGATAGGAAATGATCTCGATTTAAAAAGAAAACTCAAGTTACTAAACATCGAGAAATCCAAAATATGTATAAGAGGAATTCATGCATTAGGAAGATTTAACATGCCTAATTCTCTTATGATAAAATCAAATTATTTCTCATTCATTGGTTTTATAAAAATATCAGCTAATTGATATTTTGTATCCATAAATTCTAGAGATATATCATAGTTATTAACATGATCTCTAATAAAATGGTACATAATATCAATATGTTTAGTTCTCGAGTGTTGAATGAGATTTTTTGTTAAACAAATAGCATTGGTATTATCGTATTTTATAGGGATGTTTTTCAAATAAATTTCATAATATTCTAAAGTATTTTTCATCCAAATAACTTATGCATAACATGCACCTACTACTACATATTCAGCCTCGGTCGTAGATAATGCAACCAAATTTTATTTTTTAGAAGACAAAGAAACAAGTGAATGACCTAAGAGTTGACATATTCCAAATGTAGATTTTCTATCTATTCTACATCCACCAAAGTCAACATGGGCATAAGCAATTAATTTAAATTTGTTACACTTTGGATATCATAATCCTTATTAGGAGTTCCTTTTACATATCTGAAAATCCTCTTAATAGCTTTTAGGTGAGATTTCTTAGGATTAGATTAAAATCTAGCACATAGTCTAACACTAAACATAATATCAGGTCTAGTTATTGTGAGGTATAGTAAACTACCTATCATACCCCTATAAGTCTTTTGATCAAAACATTCTCCATCAATGTTCATATCTAATTTTATAGAAGTGCTCATTGGTATATTAATAGCCTTAGCACTATCCATATTAAATCACTTTAATAGATCTAAAGCATACTTAATTTGACTAACAAAGGTTTCATCACTAAGTTACTTAATTTGTAATCCTAAGAAAAAAGTTAATTCACCCATTAAACTCATTTTGAATTCTTGGCTCATACTATTGGCAAAAGATTCACATAAAGACTTATTTGTAGAACCAAAAATAATATCATCAATGTAAATTTGAACAATAAAAAATTTATTTTTAAAATATTTAATAAATAATGTAGATCGACCTTACCTTTCATGAAATCATTCTTAATTAGAAAAGAACAAAGTCTCTCGTACCAAGCCCTTAGGGCTTGTTTCAATCCATAGAGAACCTTAGATAACTTAAAGATATGATTCGAAAAAATAGCATTCTCAAATCTGAGTGGTTATTCAACATAAACTTCTTCAGAAATAAAGTCATTAAGAAAAGTATTTTTAACATCCATATGAAATAACTTAAAATTATTATAACTAGCATCATCAAGGAGTATCCTTAAGGCTTCTAATCTTGTCACAGGAGCGAAGGTTTCTTCATAATTGATATCTTCTTCTTAGTTAAAATATTTAGCCACTAATCTAGCCTAGTTGGAACCATGATTCCAAGTTTATCTTGTTTGTTTCTAAAGACCCATTTAGTGTCAATTACAAGATGGTTACTAATTCTAAGAATAAGCTTCCACACCTTATTTCTCTCAAATTGATTTAACTCCTCATGCATTGCAAAAACCCATAATTCATCTTTTAGAGCATCATTAATGCATTTCAATTCAATTTGAGACAAAAAGGTCGTATTCACACAAAAGTTTTTAAAAGAAGAACGAGTTTGAATATCTTTTGATGTATCTCCAATAATTAGCTTCTTAGGATGAGCATCTACATACTTTCATTTCTTGAGTAAAGATTCTTTGGAAGTAGATGCATCCAAGTTGCTAGGGAGAGGAGAATTTTTATTTAAATTCAAAGTATCAAAATTAAACTCATCATCAAAATTATTTTTCTTAAATTTGAAAATCTCATTAAAAACAACATGGATGGATTCCTCAATAACTAAAGTTCTTTTATTAAAAATATGAAAAACTTTAAAAATAAAGGAATATCCAAAGAAGATACATTTATTGGATTTTGCATTAAATTTTTCTAAGGCATCCTTTTTATTTAAAATAAAGCATTTACAACTAAAAACTTTGAAATATGAAATATTGGGTCTTTTATTGTTTCACAATTCATAGGGAGTTTTAGATATGAGAGGTTTTATAAGAACCTTGTTCATGATATAGCATGTTATATTAACGGCTTCGGCCTAAAAATATTTGGGTAGGCTATGTTCGTTTTGCTAGTCATAGGTGCCCAGCAAGCCAATCACGTGAGTGATGGCACGTGTGACTTAATATAGAATCTTTTTGCTTATTATATTTTGGCATATATCACTTTATAACTATTGCATAAATGCATACATATATTGTGATATCCTTGGATTTGTGCAATGGGAATCAGATCGTGATGAGATCACGATAGTGAGATCGATTCACCTTTAAACACATATCCTAAATAATCCCGATCATAGATTACTCGAGAGGGATATCGTGATAACCGGACAGATCGGTGTGCAGATATACCCGCCCATATGATGGATGCAAAACCGGTCTCATAGTCGCTTGTGTAGGGACACTAGAGATACAAGACAAGTGCTTATTAGAGAATGAGTTCACCGATTGATCCGCCACGTAATCTTTGGATGGTTGATGATGCCTTATTGTCAAACAAATGATTCCAGTAGTACTAGTGGTGTATCTAGTCCTTAGACTTGAGATACCAAGGATGTCCTGTATGAGTGCTCCACTCTTTGATACCAGACTTATAGGTTTGGCTGTCCCAGATCTAGTACAACTGGTCATTGGGAGTGGTAGTCGACCTTACGAGGGCTATTGAGTGTCGATAGAGAATCATCCACTCTCGGCGTCATGAGAGGAATATCCCATGTGTTCTTGCTCAGACAAATCCCTAGCCAAAGTCATTCGGGTTGAGAGAGAAAGAGTTCTCCGGGAGAATCCGATTAGAACGAGACTCGAGAAGAAACCGTGTGGGTCTGACAACACCATGCTCGATATACGGTCTCTGGTATATTAGATGGATGAGGGACTATAAGTACACGGTGAATCGGCAGACGCAAGTCCAATGGATTGGATTCCCTCAGATCGTCTGGGGGACTACTGTGTAGGGCCTAGTACGTCCGTAGTCGATGAGTCGAGTGAATTATTATAGAGATAATAATTCACTAAGTTAGAAGGAGTTCGACAGGTATGACTCACGCCCATTTCGATATTGGGCCTAGAGGGTCACACACATATGGTAGGCATTGGATGAATAGAGGTTCTGGATATGAGATATCCGATGAAGCCCTTTGTCTTATTAGATGCGCATCCAATACCCACTAGGGGGAGGACCCATTAGGGTTTGACAGGGACCTCTATAAATAGGAGGGATTCAGAGCCCCATGGGCTAGAGAGCTTTTGTTTGCCTTTTCCTATTCTCCTCTCCCATCTCCACCCCGAGTAGGTCCGAGTTTTGAGGAGCGTCACGCAACCCCTCGGCCGTGTGGATCACCGCTAGAGAGGAGGACGCTTGACCTTCTTCACCCTCTCCTAAGGATCTGCAAGGAAATAGGGATATACGATCTCCCTAAGTAACACAATCTACTCTATACGCAGCTTTCATGTTTAGTGGATTTTTTTTGCGTACCAATCTTCGCATCTACGACCTAACATCTCTTTGGGAATCGGGATTTTTTTTTCTTGTTCTTCCGTATTATAAGATGTCGCCCCCCAAGGATTTCCCAACAGTGGTATCAGAGCCAGGTTGCTCGTGCGAATGATTGGTTTTGAACTACGTGTGTTGTGTTTAGGAAGAATTTTGACGTCAAAATTGTTGACGCAAAAACAAGGAAGGGCAGCAACAATTGCTGCCCTCGATCTACGTGCATGCAGCGCAGCCGAAGGTGGGCAGCGCAAGGGCTGCTGTCGATGCACGGCCGGGGCCTGCTTGTAGGTTTGTCGCCAATGGGGCAGCCCACGACCTGAGAGGCCATGCAGATTGCAGGGCCGCCGCCGCAGGAACAACGGCGCCCGTCGTCACTGCTCCCGCTGGTGAAACCCCCACAGGCGGGTCACCCGGTGGGACAGCACCGCCTGAGGCGGCGACGCTTGAAGGGGCCCACCCACCCCCAAACGCCGCCGCCAATGGGCGCAGCTTCTTAATGAGGGCGCCCTCCCCCGCCCACATTGACATTCTTTGGCAGGTGGCGGCGGCAGCAGCAGCGAAAAGGGCATTAGGGTTTTCTGGGCAAAAGATAGTTTTGCCCCTCGGAATTTGAGAAATTCCAGTTTCTGTCTTTTGTCCAAATTACAAAAATACCCTTATGAATTCAGAAATTCCCTATAATGTCCCTGATTTCATAAAATATTAATTAATTAAAAGGTTTAGTTGATTTTTATTATTATTATCTAGTAGTCCTACATGATGATAATTATTTATACATGTGATGTATGATGTGTGGACGAATGATCATGGACCGTGTGATGTGTGTACCAGTGATTATTATTATTGAGGTCTGCGAACCTCCATTATATTTCTCGTTTTTTGTCGGGCCTACGTGCCTATGATTAAGTTGTAATCACATGAGGAGGCACAACGGGAGCGTGGATGCGATAGCGGGACCCACGATACGGACGATCGTGATGCATGAAGATGCATCAAGATGTCGACAAAACCGACAAGGACGAAATGGACGATCACAGGGCATGGAGATGCACCGTTGCACGCATAGATCTTGATGTGAGTGATTAGGCCTACTGGCTCGGGTCTAATCATATTAGGTTGTGGTCCATGATCATCTGGTGTAATTGCTTATACACATACTAGATATGTATATATATTTGCATGCGATGTAGATATATATTAAATATGTATATGTGTGACATGTCATATTAGGAGACCAAATTATAGAAACATCTCTCGATAATATTAAGTCGGTAAACGTGAGGCAATTAGATTGACCCACGTGGCCTTCCATCGTTATAAGTAGGAACCGATTCCCGGTGTAGGTTGAGTTGGTCGAGTCCCTCGAGACTCACCTATATCGTGATTCACTATCTTGCTTACGACATAGAGATGTCACCGGTGACCTGAGGGCATGGTATACTTGGTCGAGTCCCTCGAGGGTATATCATCAAATCAAACTCATCTTGTAACGAAGGTGTTGACTTAACCGAGCATCATGGTTGGTTGAGTCCCTTGAGGCCATGGTGATTCGGAGGCCGAATAGGACGGGAATCACAAGGAGTTGTGATCGACAAGAGTTGCCTACCTTTTAGGCTTAGTGTGATTGGTCGAGTCCCTCGAGGTTACACTAAGACGCTGATTGGATCCCCCCCCCACTAGAAGTCTGCCGGAGACTTCCGCTTTCACGTCTTTGAGGGTGTCGCGTGACTCGTTAGTAAAATAGTGGGAGCATATTAAGATAGAAGTTCATATCTTAATAGTTTATTTCTTGCAAAATCTGTATGTTATTCATTTCCGCATCTTTTTATTTTAAGAAAATGTCACTTTCAAATCCCTTTACGCATATACTTGATGTCAACCGCCTCACTGGGTCCAAATTATAATGGATTGGCTCCAGAATCTTGAGAATTATTCTCACAAATGAGAAAATCGTGTACGCCCTTAATACAAAGGATGCCTGCTACCAAGAAGGGGGCAAACGAGGATGAGATCGCCACTACGCGAAGTACATTGATGACTCCACTCTTGCTCAAGGGGCTATGTTGGGCTCTATGACTCTCGAAGTTACAGAGACAACATGAAAAGATGGATGCCGATCCATTCTCCTACATGTCCAAAAATTATTTGAGGAACAGGGAAGGACTCAGCGATATGAGATATCTAAGAGCCTCTTCCGCTAGGATGACCTGAGGGGACACCGTTCGTAACCATGTCCTAAAGATGATTGAGTGGATAGAGAAACTCACAGTGTCTAGTAATGGTCCTAGAGGATAACTTGTGTGTGGACATTGTGCTTCAGCCCCTACCAGATTCCTTTTCACAGTTCATAATGAATTTTAATATGAACAAGCTTGAAGTGACTCTCCCGAGCTTCTCAATATGTTGAGGGAGGCAGAGAGTACTATCAAGAAAGAGAAGCCAATTCTCTACACTAGTGAGACCAAAAGGAAAAGGAAAGCGAAAAGGTCCCTTAAGAAGGGAAAGGGCAAGGTCAAACTAGGTAAAGCAAAGGTTGCTAAGAAAGACCCAAAGAAAGGACAAAGGCCGTGCTTCCCACCGTGGTAAAGATGGGCATTGAAGAGAAACTGCAAAGAGTACCTTGCAAAAAGGGCAAAAGCAAAAGCTTGATGAAGCTTCGTGTACATTCATGATCAGTCTCCATTTGTCGACTCTTATGATAACATATGGGTATTGGATACCGGTAGTGCTTATCATATATGCAATTCGCTTGCGGTTTTCGCAAGGCCTAGGAGACTAGAGAGAGAGGCTAGATGGACCCCAAGATGGGTAATGGAGCAAAAGTTGTTTGTAGTAGCTATTGGCAGGTCGCCCTACATCTGCTTAGTGGAGCTTTTATTGCATTAGATGCATGTTATTTTGTTCCTTCTATTATCAAAAACATTATCTCCATTTCATGTTTAACAGTTAGTGGATATAAATTTGTTTTTGAGAACAATGGTTGTTCGATATTATTAGATGATAAGATCATCATGAAAGGAACATTGCATAATGGTTTATTTATATTAGACACCACTCCACATATCATGAATGTAAATGTGTCCAAAAGGAAACGAGATGAGTTGAACAGTGCATACCTATGGCATTGTAGGCTAGGTCACATCCATGAAAGAAGGATTCAAAAGTTACTAAATGATGGATATCTAGATCCATTCGACTATGTGTCATATGCAACTTGTGAGCCTTGCATTCGTGGAAAACTGACCAACTCTCCATTTAGTGGAATTGGAGAGAGAGCCACTGAGTTGTTGGAACTCATACATAGTGATGTATGTGGACCATGTCAACTCATGCCATTGGAGATTACTTCTACTTCATTACATTTACTGATGATTTCATAAGGTATGGATATGTGTACTTAATGAAGTACAAGTCCGATGCCTTTGAGAAATTCAGAGAGTATAAGAATGAGGTGGAAAACCAGACTGGAGAGAGTATCAAAACTCTTCGATCAGATCGAGGAGGTGAGTACTTAAGTACAGAGTTCACTCAGTTCCTCAAGGACCATGGGATATTATCCCAATGGACACCTCCTTATACACCTCAGCTCAATGGTGTCTCTGAAAGGAGAAATCGTACATTATTAGATATGGTATGGTCCATGATGAGTTTCGCTGACCTACCCATCTCATTCTGGGGATATGCCCTAGAAACCGTGGCTTACCTTCTGAACAGAATTCCAACTAAGTCGGTAGTGTCTACACCATATGAGATATAGAAAGGGAAGAAGCCTGATCTTAAGGTTGTTAAGATTTGGGGCTGCCCTGCAAATGTTAAAAGACACAACCCCGATAAGTTAGAATCAAAGACAGAGCGATGCAAATTTGTGAGATACCCCAAAGAAACTTGTGGGTATTATTTCTATCATCTCGAGGACCAAAAGGTCTTTGTAGCTAAGAGAGTAGTATTCCTTGAGAAGGAACACATTCTTGGCGGAGATATTGGGAGTGATAGAATTGAGCGAGGTTGGAGAACCAAGCTCAAGCACCACTCTACAGCCCGAGTCTGTTCAGGTACCTAATACACAAGTTTCAACTTTACGTAGGTCTGATAGAGTATCCCATCCTCCTGAGAGATATGTGGGACATATTAGAGGAGAGGATGCAGAGGATATTGATCCTCAGACTTACGAGGAGGCTATTATGAGTATAGACTCCGGGAAGTGGCAAGAAGCCATGAATTCTGAGATGGATTCTATGTACTCCAATAAGGTTTGGAACCTAGTTGATGCGCCCGAAGGTATTGTACCCATCGGTTGCAAGTGGATCTTTAAGAAAAATATCGGAGTAGATGGAAAGATAGAGACCTATAAAGCAAGGCTAGTGGCTAAGGGGTATCGTCAAAGGCAAGGTGTTGACTATGACGAAACCTTCTCACCCGTAGCAATGCTAAAATCCATCAGAATTCTATTGGCTATTGCAGCACACTATGATTATGAGATCTGGCAGATAGATGTGAAAACCGCATTCCTCAATGGGAATCTCGAGGAGGAGGTGTATATGATACAACCTGAGGGATACGTGTCTAAGAACTGTCCAGATAAGGTGTGTAGGTTGCTTAGATCCATTTATGGATTGAAGCAAGCTTTCCGAAGTTGGAACATAAGATTTGATGAGGCAATCAGATCTTATGACTTCGTTAAGAATGAAGATGAGCCTTGTGTATACAGAAAGGTAAGTGGGAGCGCTATCACCTTTTTGGTGTTATATGTGAATGACATCCTGATCATTGGGAATGACGTAGGAATGCTATCCATAGTAAAGGCTTGGTTATCTAGACACTTCTCCATGAAGGACTTAGGGGAAACATCCTATATTTTGGGGATTAGAATATATAGAGATAGATCCAAGAGGATGCTTGGCTTGTCCCAGTCCAAGTACATAGAAACCATTGTCAAAAGGTTTGGCATGAAAAATTCTAAGAGAGGTCTCATACAGATGAGACATGGGATATCGCTTTCTACGAGTATGTCCCTAAAGACTCCAGAAGAAAGGGCGAACATGGATATGATACCTTATGCCTCAGCAATAGGGTCTATCATGTATGTTATGCTATGTACTAGGCCTGATATAGCGCATGCTCTGAGTGTCACGAGCAGGTATCAGGCGGATCCAGGCTTGGAGCATTGGAAAGCAGTAAAGTGTATCCTTAAGTACTTGAGAAGGACTAAGGATCTTTTACTAGTATATGGAGGTAATAGCCTTAAGGTTGAAGACTACATTGACTCAAGTTTTCAGTCTGATGTCGATGATAGCAAGTCGAATTCAAGGTATGTGTACACCTTGAATGGAGGAGCAGTGTGCTGGAAGAGTTACAAGCAAGATACCACTGCTGACTCGACCACAGAGGCGGAGTACATTGCTGCATCAGATGCAGCAAAGGAGGGAGTTTGGGTGAAGAAGTTCATCACAGATTTGGGAGTCGTGCCGGGTAGCGAAGAGTCGATCTCCCTATATTGCGACAACAACGGGGCGATTGCTCAAGCAAAGGAACCTAGGTCTCATCAGAAATCTAAGTATGTTCTGAGGAGGTTCCACCTTATCAGACAGATCGTGACCCGAGGAAATGTAGTAGTAGAAAGAGTTCCATCCGAAGATAACATTGCAGATCCACTAACAAAGCCGTTGTCTTAGATTTGTTTTGAGCATCACAGGGGTCTGATGGGGATCAGACATATAGGTGATTGGCTTTAGGTCAAGTGGGAGATTTCTAGTCAAAGGTGCCCAGCAAGCCAATCACGTGAGTGATGGCACGTGTGACTTAATAAAGAATCTTTTTGCTTATTATATTTTGGCATATATCACTTTATAACTATTGCATAAATGCATACATATATTGTGATGTCCTTGGATTTGTGCAATGGGAATCAGATCGTGATGAGATCACGATAGTGAGATCGATTCACCTTTAAACACATATCCTAAATAATCCCTACCATAGGTTACCGAGAGGGATATCGTGATAACCTGACGATCGGGTGTCTTTGATACCCGTCCATATGATGGATGCAGCTTGGTCTCATAGCTCGCTTGTGTAGGGACACTAGAGATACAAAGATAGGTGCTCATTAGAGAATGAGTTCACTTGATTGATCCGCTTACGGAATGCCGGATGGTTGATGATGCCTTATTGTCGACAAATATTCCAGAGTCCTAGTGGTGTATCTAGTCCTTAGACTTGAGACACCAAGGATGTCCCAGTATGAGTGCTCCACTCTTTGATACCGCACTTATAGGTTTGGCTGTCCCCTCTAGTACAACTGGTCATTGGGAGTAGTAGTCGACCTTACGAGGGCTATTGAGTGTCGATAGAGAATCATCCACTCTCTACCCATGAGAGAATATCCCATGTGTTCTTACTGCAGACAAATCCTCGCCAGTGGTCATTCGGGTTGAGAGAGAAAGAGTTCTCCAGAGAATCCGATTAGAGCGAGACTTCGAGAAGAAACCGTGTGGGTCTCCGACAACACCATGCTCGATATACTCGGCCTCCGTATATTAGATGGATGAGGAACTATAAGTACACAGAATCGAGACGACAGACGGGTCCAATGGATTGGATTCCCCTGTAGATCGTAAAGGGACTACTGGCAGTAGTGGCCTAGTACGTCCGTAGATCGATGAGTCGAAAGTGAATTATTACGAGATAATAATTCATTGAGTTAGAAGGAGTTCGGCGGGTATGACTCCACGGCCACTCGATATTTGGCCTAGAGGGTCACACACATATGGTAGGCATTAGATGAATAGAGGTTTGGATATGAGATATCCGACGGAGCCCTTGTCTTATTGGATGCAGATCCAATACCCACTAGGGGAGGACCCATTAGGGTTTGACAGGGGATCTCTATAAATAGGAGGGATTCAGAGCCCCATGGGCTAGAGAACTTTTGTTTGCCTTTTCCTATTCTCCTCTCCATCTCCACCTCAGAGTAGGTCTGGAGTTTTGAGGAGCATCGTCGCAACCCTACTATGTGGATCACCGCTAGAGAGGAGGACGCTTGACCTCCTTCACCCTCTCCTAAGGATCTGCAAGGAAACAGGGATATACGATCTCCCTAGGTAACACAATTTACTCTATACGCAGTTTCATGTTTCGCGGATTTTTTGCGTACCAATCTTCGCACGACGACGAACATCTCTTTGGGAATCGGGGATTTTATTTTTCTTGTTCTTCCGCTGCGCATATGATGTCGCCCCCCAAGGATTTCCCAACACGTTTAACATGGTTCTTGTCATCTCTTATAAACTCCTATTTTTAATATGGTTCTTGAAGTAGAAAAATTATGGTTATACTCATTTAAATCATAAAAAATTTAAAAATTATGGTTTTAAAATTGACCATCATAATCACTTTGAATAGATGAAATCATAAAACACATTTCATTTTGAACTGGTTTACAAAATTTTAAAAAATATTTAAAGCAATCACTTTTATGTACCAAGAAGAATGTCCAAGTATATCTACTATAATCATCAACTATCACAATAGCATATTTACTATTTTCTAAACTTGTGATATCAATTAGTCTAAATAAATCAATATGAATTAATTGTAGTGGTGTAGAGGTGCTTATTTAATTTTTAGATTTAAAGCTACTTTTTATTTGTTTACCTAGTTGACATGCAACACAAACTTTATCGTTAACAAATTTCCTTCCATACATTCCTCTTACGAGTTCTTTTGTTATAATTTATGAGGTTAGTTTTATGCTAGCATAACCTAATCTCCTATTTCAAAGCCATGCATCATCGTTTAAAATGAAAAAACACCTTTCGTCACAAAAATCATCAATAGCATGCATATTAGTATTTCTTAAGATAGTCATAGATCTATTTTTGTTTGATATTTCTATTATACAAGTACTAGATTCAAATTTGATGATATATCCTTTATCACACAATTGACTAATACTTAATAGATTATATTTTAAACCATCTACTAATAACATATCTTCAATCAAGAGGTTTGACTTATTACCTATGATTCTTTTGCCAATAAATTTTCCCTTGTTGTTGCCTCCGAATGTGACATATCCTTCATCTTAGCTTGTGAGCTTAGAGAAGTGTGTTAGATCTCCGATCATGTATCTTGAGCATCCACTATCAAGGTACCATCTCTTGCTCCTAGCTTTTGATTGTAAACACATCTACAATAAAGAGAGTTTTCTTTTAGGTATGCATTTAACTTTGAGTCCCTCATGAATAGATTTACCTATCTTGACTATTGGTATTGGATTGTTTATGATCCCTTCAAGAACCCAAACTAATTTGTGTGAGCTATATTTTTTAAATGAATATTTATAAGCAAAATGTCCACATCTACCATAAAAATTATATTTATTTTCATGAGAAACATGTAATATGGGTCTTTTAACAAATAAAGTCAATTTTTGTTGAGTGTTGCTACTCATAAAATTGATTCCTACTTTTCTATGTACATGACCTTTGTTTGCAAGGATCATGTTTAAATATTTGTTTCCAATTTTAAATTTTTTTAAAGTTTGTTGTAATACTATATTTTCCTTCTTAAATAAATCTAACTCTTCACACTTAGTGCAAGAAGTTAACACGCATTTATCATACTTATTTTTTAAATTTATTAGAAAGAGAAGTATGATCTTTTTTTAATAATTTATATTTTTTACCAACTAATTTACATTCATCAAACAAATCATAAAAAGCATTAAGTAATTCATTGTAAGGTAAATGAGTTTCGGTTAAGTCGCATACCTCATCATTCAGAGCCATCAATGCATAACTCGCCACCTTGCCTTCAATGGTTTATTCCTCATCTTCGGATGAGCTCGATTCATTCTAAATCATCTTGAGTGCTTTATTCTTCTTTGGCAGCTTCTTCTTCTTTAGTTAAGTACATTCACTTTTGAAGTGCCCCAACTTCTTGCATTCATAGCAGATGATTATGTCATTTTTTAGTTCGCTTTTGTTCTTAGTATCTTGTTTTATAAATTTCTTTTGTTTCTTCTTATGAATTTTTTAAAATTTCTTATTAAAGTGTTAAGTCCTCATTATCACTAGAGCTTTCACTCGAGTTGTCCTCTTTAGTTCTAAGTACCATATCATTCTTATTCTTTGGAAGGTTGTATTGAATCTCGGATTTTGATAATGACATTAATTAATAAATTAATGATCTAATCCATGTATTGAGATAAGTGATGCATGCTAGTTAGAGGTGCCCTGCGAGACAACCACGTGAGTGACAGCACGTGGACTTGACATAGTCTTTTTGCTTATTTTTATTTG
This sequence comes from Musa schizocarpa, assembly GCA_900464855.2. NCBI lineage: Eukaryota > Viridiplantae > Streptophyta > Magnoliopsida > Zingiberales > Musaceae > Musa > Musa schizocarpa. Next base: position 11,321,651 of record LS990925.1, on the reverse strand, counting down.
ATATTTTATCATTTTATATTGCCTATTACATGAATATATTGTGATGTCAATGGATCTGTAAAATTTGATATTTTATCATTTTATATTGCCTATTTTATCATGATAATAAGATCAATTTACCTTTAAACACAAAACCTAAATAATACTGGTCATTGGTTACTCGAGAAGGATATCGAGATAATCGGACATACTAGTGTGTTATATACCCATCCATATAATGGAGGTAGCTGGTCTCATAGTTACTTATGTAGAGACACTAGGGATATAGTGTAGGTTCTCATTGGAGAATGAATACATTGATTAATCCGCTCACGGAATGCTAGATGGTTAATGATACCTCGTTGTCAAACAACGATTCCATTGTCCCAATGATCTACCTGGTCTTTAAACATGAGACACTAAGGATGTCCTGTATGAGTGCTTCACTCTTTGATACCAGACTTATAGGTTAGGATTTTTCGGATTTAGCATAGCCGGTCATCGGGAGTGGCAATCAATCTTACAAGGGCTATTGAGTGTCGATAGATGATCATCTGCTCTCGATGTCATGAGAGGAATATCTCATGTGTTCTTGCTTAAACAAATCCCTAGCCAATATCATTCACATTGAGAGAGAAAGAGAATCTGATTAGAGCGAGACTCATGTAGAAACTATATTGTGACAGTACCATGCCCGGTATACGATCTCTGAGATATTAGATGGATGAGGGACTATAGGTACATAGTAACTAAGGACAGATAGGTCCAATGGATTGGATTCTCATGTATTGTCTGGGGACTGTTGCATAGTGGCCTAATACGTTCGCAACTGATAGTCGAGTGAATTATTAAGGAGATAATAATTCACTAAGCCAAAAGGAGTTCTGACAGGTATGACTCATGGCCAGCTCGATATTGGGCTTAGAGGGTCACACACATATGGTAGACATTGCGATAAGTAGAGGTTCAAATATGAGATATCCGTTGGAGCTCCTATCTTATTAGATATCCAATAAGCCCCTTAATTATTGAATCCTATGGATGAGATCCAATAAGAGTCAATGAGAGATTATTGGATAGAGATCCACTAATTTAAGAGGCTTGGGTAGTTGGATGGAGATCCAACACCCAATAGGGCAGGATCAATTAAGGTTAAGTTGATAGGGGACCTCTATAAATAGGAGGGAACCAAAGGTTCATAGGTGAGAGCCTCTCTGGGTTGTTATCTCCTATTCTCCTCTCCCCTTCTCCTCCTCCTCAGATAGTAGGCCTGGGGATTTGAGGAGTGTCATCGCAGCCCTGCTGTGTTGATCACCACTAGAGAGGAGATCGCTTGACTTCCTTCATCCTCTCCTACAGGTCTACAAGGATTCAAGGATATACGATATTCCTAGGTAACACAATCTATCTCACACATGGCTTTTAAGTTTCACAAATTTTGTGCACCAATCTTCACACGACGATAAACACATCTTTGGAAAATTTAAAATTTTGGAAATTTTATTTTTCATGTTCTTCCGCTGCGCATGTGATGTTGCCCCCAAGATTTTCCTACAGTGGTATTATAGTTAGGTTGTGTGCGCGAAAGATTGGTTTTAAACTGCATGTATTATGTTTTAGGAAAACTTTTATCATCAAAATCATTGACACAAAAGGTGAGAGAGGGCAACAAATATTGCTGCCCTCACAGGTTGGCCAATGGCTGCTTGCAGCCTTGGCCGAGGCCTAGCCACCTGCATGCAAGTGGCCGATGGGCAACAGCCAGCCACCTGCAGTCAGTAGCCTAAGGCCAGCAAGCAGGCAGCTGCATGAGCGGCCTACTCGCAAGGTTGGGCAACACCCGCAACGGTAGTGCCTACGGGTGTTGCACCCACAAGCAAATTTGCCGTATGGCAACGACGCTTGTGGGCATTGCACCCACGTGTAGAGGCATCATAAGGCAACGGTACTTGCGGGCACTACGCCCATAAGCATAGCAACCCACGGGGGTGCCCACCTACAGGGGCGATGTCGCCATAGGCAAGGTGGTGGTGACCACACCACAGTAGCGGCGAAGGAGAAGGGCAGTAGGGTTTTTGGGCAAAAGGCATTTTTTTTTCCCTTTATGAATTTGAAAAATTATATAGGTTATCCTCTCCATCCAAATTACCAAAATACCTTTCATAATTCAGAAAATTCCCTACGTGTCCCAATTTTAGAAAATCTAGTAGTTCTATACAACAATATTTATATGTGAAGTATGATGTGGACAGATGATCATGAACTATATGATATATGTGTACTTGTGATTATTATTATTATTATTATTGAGGCCTACGAGCCTCTAATTTTATTCTCATTATCGGACCAGTATGCCTATGATTAAGTTATAATCACACGAGGCGTTAGCGGAAGTGTGAAAGCAATAGCGGGACCCACGAGGTTGAGACGGATGATCGCGATGCATGGAGATGCACCGAGATGCCGACGGAATCGACAAGGATGAGATGGACGATCAAAGGGCATGGAGTGCACCGCTATACACATAGATCTTGATGTGAGTGATCAAGCCTGCTAGCTCGGGCCTGATCACACTTGGCTGTGGTCTATGATCATCTAGTATGATTGCTCATATGATGTGTGATTACTTATACACCTACTAGATCTGTATATCTATTTGCATATGATGTAGATATATATTAAATATGTATATGTGTGATATGTCATTTTAGGAGACCAAATCAAAATCTCCTCTCTCGATAGTATTAAGTCGGTAAACGTGAGGCAATTCGATTGACCCACGTAGCCTTCCATTGTTATACGTAGGGACCGATTCTCGATGTAGGTTGAGTTGGTCGAGTCTCTCGAGGCTCACCTATATCACGATTCACTATCTTGCCTACGACATAGAGATGTCACCGGTGACCTGAGGACATGATATGCTTGGTCGAGTCCCTTGAGGGTATATCATCGAATCAAACTCATCTAGTAAAGATGGTGTTGGCTTAACTAAACATTATGGTTGGTCAAGTCCCTCGAGATCATGGTGGTTCAGAGACCAAATATGATGAGAATCACAAGGAGTTGTGATCGGTAAGAGTTGCCTACCTTTTAGGCTTTGTGTGGTTAGTCAAGTCCCTCGAGGTTACACTAAGACACTGATTGGATCTCGATCCCTACTAGAAGTCTACCGAAGACTTTTGTTTCATGTGCTGAGGGTGTCGCGTGATTCGCTAGAAAAATAGTGGGAGTAGATTAAGATAGAAGTTCATTTCTTATTTGTTTATTTTTTTTATAAAATATGTATATTATTTATTTCTGTTGTAACTTTATTTTCAGAAAATGTCACTTTTAAATCTCTTACGTGGCATACTTGATGTCAACCACCTCGCTGGTCTGAATTATACATATTGGCTCCGTAACTTAAGAAATGTTCTCACGGTGGAGAAAATTGCATAGGCCCTTGATACAGTGATGTCTATGCTAGAGGAAGGGGTAAGCGAGGATGAAATCGCTTGCTATGTAAAGTACATAGATGACTATACTCTTGCTCAGTGTTACATGTTGGGCTCCATGACTTCTCAGTTACAGAGACAACATGAAAAGATGGATGCTAGATCCATTCTCCTATATATCTGTAAATTGTTTGAGGAACAAGGAAGGACTCATTGATATGAGATATCCAAGAGCCTCTTCCGTGCTAGGATGACTGAGTGGACACCAATTCAAAACCATGTCCTAAAGATGATTGAGTGGATAAAGAAACTCACAAGTCTAGGAATGATCCTAAAGGATAACTTATGTGCAGATCTTATGTTTCAGTCCCTACCAGATTCCTTTTCACAGTTCATAATGAATTTTAGTATGAAAAAGCTTAAGGTGACTCTTTTTGAGCTCCGCAACATGTTGAGAGAGGAAAATAGCACTATCAAGAAAGAGAAGCTAGTTCTCTATACTAATGAGACTAGAAAGAAAAGGAAGGCAAAAAAGTCCCTTAAGAAAAGCAAGGGCAGACTAGGTAAAGCAAAGGTTACTAAGAAAGACCCAACAAAAGACAAAGGCCAATGCTTTCACTACAGCAAAGATGGACACTGGAAGAGGTACTGCAAAGAGTACCTTGCAGAGAGGGCGAAACAGAAGTTTAGAGAAGTTTCACGTACATTCATGATCAGTCTTCATTTATTCTCTTATGATAACACATGGGTATTGGATACCAGTAGTGCTTATCATATTTGTAATTCGTTGTAAGTTCTAGCAAGACCTAGGAGATTGGCGAGAGGCGAGATGGACCATAAGATGGGCAATGAAGCAAAAGTTGCTGTAGTGACTGTAGGCGAGGTCATCATACATCTGCTTGGTGGAGCTATTATTATATTGAATGTATGTTATTTTGTTCCTTCTATTATCAAAAATATTATTTCAATTTCATGTTTGACAATTAGTGGATATAAATTAGTTTTTGAGTACAATGGTTGTTATAATTATTAGATGATGAGATCATAATGAGAGGAACATTGCATAATGGTTTGTTTATACTAGACATTGCTCCACATATCATGAATGTAAGTGCATCCAAGAGGAAATGAGATGAGGTGAATAGTATATACCTGTGGCATTGTAGGCTTTGTCACATAATGAGGGAAGGATCCAAAAGTAGCTAAAGGATAGGTATCTAGATTCATTCGACTATGAGTCATATGCAACTTACGATCCTTACCTTCATGGAAAACTAACCAACTCTCCTTTTAGTGAAACTGGAGAGAGAGCCACTAAGCTGTTGGAACTCATACGTAGTGATGTATGTGGACCTATATCAATTCATGTCATAGGTGGTTACTCCTACTTTATTACTTTGACTGATGATTTCTCAAGGTATGGACATGTGTACTTGATGAAGTACAAGTCTGAGGCCTTTGAGAAATTCAAACAGTATAAGAATGAAGTGGAGAACCAGATTGGACAGAGTATCAAAACTCTTTGATCAGATCGATGAGGTGAGTACTTGAGTATAGAGTTTACCTAGTTCCTCAAGGACCATGAGATTCTATCCCAATGGATAACTCCTTATACACTTCAGTTCAATGGTGTATCTGAAAGGAGGAATCATACACTATTAGACATTGTGCGGTCCATAATGAGTTTCGCTAACCTACCCATCTTATTTTGGGGAGACGCCATAAAGACCACATATTAGCTTCTGAACAGAGTTCTAACTAAATCAGTTGTATCTACATTATATGATATATGGAAAGGCGAGAAGCTCGATCTTTATTAGGATCAAGAACGGCACTAAGAGGGGGGGTGAATTAGTGCAACGGAAAACTTTCACGATTTCAAAAGTTTACGTTTCAATTAAGGTCTGCTATACCGGATCGTACCACCCGGTATGGGCGATACGTACCGGTCCGACAGGCCAGCGGTACGTGGACCGCCCTGTACCGGTCCGCACTATAGCAGTAGCACTATAGTAGTGCACTATAGCATTGTAGCAATGCTACAGTGCTCGGTACACCTGGGTGTACCGCTCGGTACACCTGGGTGTACCGAGCGGTATACGGTACCGTACCGGTACCGAGCCCGGGTCGAAACGCCTGTACGGTATGGTACGGCAGACCTTGGTTTCAATTAAAACTGATTCCGACGAAAATTATTTCGTAAGAAGTTTAACTTAAAAGCGTATGTGAGTGTAGAGAAGGTAGCAAGAAGGTAATGTAGCTTGCAGTAATGAAACTTGCACAAATTGAAAAGCAAACTAGAATTTAAAGTGGTTCGGTCTTTGTGACCTACATCCACTTTCGGATTCCTCCTCCGTCAAGGTCACCGGCATCTACTAAAGGCCTTCCTTTAATAAGCGAAGACCAACCACCTCTTACAGTGCTTTATCCTTTTCACGGGTTTAGAAGAGAACCCTTACAAGTCTCACACCTCTCTTGAATGATCTCAAAACTTAGAAAGAGAGGAGGAGAACTCTAGCACTTGCTTACAACACTTTTACTCCCCGACAACTCAAGAATATCTCAACGCTTTCGTGTCCTTTCATGCAAGAAAGGGTGGGGTTTTTATAAGCCCTAATGGCTTCAAAAATAGAGCCAAAAAGTGTCTAATCCCAGATTTTCGGGGTCTCGATAGTACCATCGCCATTACTGGGCAGTACCACCGCCTAACACCTGACACTACCAGTACTACCTCTTAGTCTAGGTGGTACCACTACCTGATAGAGCTCAGAGATTGAGCTCTGGCGGTACTACCACCTGACAAGGGTGGTACCACCACTGGCAACAATAATTATCAGTGGTACCACCGCCCAGACCACCTGGGGTGCTGCTTTCCAGGTGCCACCGCTGGCCAGGAATTCAGTATCATGGTTGGGCCTTGACTCTAGCCCAAACCATCCTAACTCCGAGCCTAGTTGGCCCCTAACAGAGTTATTGAGATTACCTTCCAAATCAACTCCTATTATCGTTTTAACTACGATTAAGCAAGCATGGTCTGGTACGTCAATTTTTCTCTTCGGCGATCTTCCGGCAAACTTTTCGATGAGTCTTCGGGCGAGCTTCTGGCGAACCCCCAACTAACTCTCGACTAGTCTTCTGGCTTGCTTCCGGTGATCTTCCAATGAGCTTTCGACGAGTCTTCCAATGTGCTTTTGGTGACGATGAACTCTCGGCGAGCTCCCAGTATATCGTCCGAGTTTTTGACTCCAGCCCATCATCTGCTTTATGTCTTACTACTATCGTAGTTAATCATGCACACTTATCTCAACACATGGATTAGATCAAATAATTTACCAATTGATTTTATCATCAAAATTCGAGATTCAACAATCTTAAGGTTGTTGAGATTTAGGGCTGCCTTGCCCACGTTAAAAGGCATAACTTCGATAAGTTGGAATCTAGAATAGAGAGGTGCAAATTTATGAGATACCCCAAGGAAACTTGTGGGTATTATTTATATCATCCTGAGGATCAAAAGGTCTTTGTAGCCAAGAGAGCAATATTCCTTAAGAAGGAACACATTCTTGGTAGAGATAATGGGAGCTTGAAAGAGTTGAGCGAGATTGGAGAACCTAGCTCAAGTACCACTCCACAGCCTAGGTCTGTTTAGGTACCTAGAACACAAGTTCCGACTTTACGTAGGTCTAGCAAAGTATCTCATCTTCGTGAGAGATATATGGGACATATTAGAGGAGAAGATGTTGAGGATATTGATCCTCAGACCTACGAGGAGGCTATTACGAGTATAGACTCTAGGAGGTGGCAAGAAGTCATGAATTATGAGATTGATTCCTTGTACTCCAACAAGGTTTGGAACCAAGTTGAAGCACCCGAGGGTATTGTACCGATCGGTTGCATATGGATCTTTAAGAAGAAGATTGGAGTAGATGGAAAGGTAAAGACCTATAAAGCAAAGCTAGTGGCTAAGGGGTATCGTCAAAGGCAATGTGTTGACTATGACGAAACCTTCTCACCCATCGCTATGCTAAAATCCATCCGAATTCTATTGGCTATTGTAGCATACTATGATTATGAGATCTGACAAATGGACATGAAAATCACGTTCCTCAATGGCAACCTTAATGATAAGGTGTATATGATATAGCCTGAGGGATTCGTGTCTAAGGACTACCTAGATAGGGTGTGTAGGTTGCTTAGGTCCATTTATGGACTGAAGCAAGCTTCCCGAAGTTAGAACATAAGATTTGATGAGGCGATCAAATCTTATGACTTCGTTAAGAATGAAGATGAGCCTTATGTGTACAGGATGGTAAGTAGGAGTGCTATCACCTTCTTGGTGCTATATGTGGATGACATTCTGATTATTATGAATGATGTAGAAATGCTATCCACCGTAAATGCTTGGTTTATTTAGACACTTCTCCATGAAGGACTTAGAGGAAGCATCCTATATCTTGGGGATTCTGATCTATAGAGATAGATCCAAGAGGATGTTTGACTTGTCCCAATCTAGGTACATAGATACCATTGTCAAAAGTTTTGGCATGAAAAATTTCAAGAGATGTCTTACACCGATGAGACATGAGATATCGCTTTATAGGAGTATGTCCCCAAAGACTCTTGAAAAAAGGGCGAACATAGATAGGATACCCTTTGCCTTAGTGATAAGGTCTATTATGTATGTCATACTATGTACTAGGATTAATATAGCGCATGCTTTGAGTGTCATGAGAAGGTATCAGGCGGATCCAAGCTTGAAGCACCAGAAAGTAGTAAAGTATATCCTTGCATACTTGAGAATGACTAAAGATCTTTTACTAGTATATAGAAGTAGTAGCCTCAGGTTTGAAGCCTATACAGACTCGAGTTTTCAATCCGATGTCGATGATAGTAAGTCGAATTCAGGATATGTGTATACCCTAAATAGATGAGCAGTATGCTAGAAGAGTTACAAGCAAGAAACTACTGCTGACCCGACCACAAAGGCGGAGTACATTACTACAAAAGAGGCAACAAAGGAGAGAGTCTGGATGAAGAAGTTCATCACAGATTTTGGAGTCATGTTGGGCAGCAAGGAGCCAATTCCCTTATATTACAATAGCAATGGAGCGATTGCTCAAGCGAAGGAACCCAGGTCTCATCATAAGTGTTCTGAGGAGATTCCAACTTATTAGAGAGATCGTGGCCCGAGGAGATGTAGTAGTGAAAAGAGTTTCATCCAAAGATAACATTGCAGATCCACTGATAAAGCCATTGTCTCATATTATCTTTGAGCGTCATAGGGGTCTAATAGGGATCAAATACAGAGGTGATTGGCTTTAGGTCAAGTGGGAGATTACTAGTCATAGGTTCCCTACAAGCCAATCACGTGAGTGATGGCACGTGTGACTTGACACATGATTTTTTTTCTTATTATTGTTATTATTTAATATTTTATTACTTTATATTGCCTATTGCATGAATATATTGTGATGTCCATGTATCTATGCAAAGAGAATCGGATAATGATGAGATCACGATAATAAGACTAATTCACCTTTAAATACATACCATAAATAATCCTAGTCATAGGTTACTCGAGAGGGATATCGAGATAACCGGATAAACTAGTATGTTATATACCCGTCCATATGATGGAGTCAACTGGTCTCATAGTTGCTCATATGGAGACACTAAGGATATATTATAGGTACTCATTGGAGAATGAGTACATTGATTGATCCACTCATAGAATGTTGAATGGTTAATAATACCTCGTTGTTAGACAAAGATTTTGTTGTCCTAGTGGTGTACCTGGTCCTTAGACTTGAGATACCAAGGATGTCCTATATGAGTGCTCCACTCATTGATACCAGACTTATAGGTTTAAATGTTTCAGATTTAGCATAGTCTATCATCGGGAGTGGCAATCAACTTTATGAGGACTATTGAGTGTCGATAGAGGATCATTCGCTCTTGGTGTCATGAGAGGAATATTCTATATGTTCTTGCTCAGACAAATTCCTAGCCAAGGCCATTCGGGTTGAGAGAGAAACAGTTCTCCGGGAGAATCCTATATGAGTGCTCCACTCTTTGATACCAGACTTATAGGTTTAAATGTTTCAGATTTAGCATAGTCTATCATCGGGAGTGGCAATCAACTTTATGAGGACTATTGAGTGTCGATAGAGGATCATTCGCTCTTGGTGTCATGAGAGGAATATTCTATATGTTCTTGCTCAGACAAATTCCTAGCCAAGGTCATTCGGATTGAGAGAGAAACAGTTCTCCGGGAGAATCCAATTAGAGTGAGACTCATGTAGAAACTATATGGGCCTGACAGCACCATGCCCTGTATATGGTCTTTGGGATATTAGATGGATGAGGAACTATAGGTACACGTTACTGAGGACAAACGGGCCTAATAGATTAGATTCCCTTGTATCGTTTGGGGACTACGGCGTAATGGTCTAGTACATCCATAGTCGATGAGTCAAAAGAATTATTATGGAGATAATAATTCACTAAGCCAAAAGGAGTTCTAATATGTATGACTTACGGCCAGCTCGATTTTGGGCCTAGAGGGTCACACACATATGGTAGGCACTACGACGAGTAGAGATTCGGATATGAGATATTCGTCGGAGCCTCTATCTTATTAGATATCCAATAAGTCCCTGAATTATTAGATCCTATGGGATCTAATAAAAACCAATGAGATATTATTAGATAGAGATTCACTAATCTAAGAGGCTTGGGTAGTTGGTTGGAGATCCAATGCCCAATAGGGCAGGATCCATTAGGGTTAAGTTGATAGAGGACATCTATAAATAGGAGGGAATCAAAGGATCATAGGTAAGAGCTTCTCTAGGTTGTCATCTTTTATTCTCCTCTCTCCTTCTCCTCCTCGGATAGTAGGCCTAGAGATATGAAGAGCATTGTTACAACCTTGCTGTGTGGATCACCACTAAAGAGGAGGGTACTTAACTTCCTTCATGCTCTCCTATAGATCTACGGAGATTTAGTGATATACGATCTCCCTAAGTAACACAATCTATCTCACAGATGGCTTTAAAGTTTCGTGGATTTTGCACATCATTCTTTGCATGATGATGAACATATCTTTGAGAAATTTGGAGATTTTATTTTTTATGTTTTTCCGATGTGCATGTGATGTCACTCCCAAGATTTCCCTACAATGTAGGACTTACTATGATCGAGTTGGCACTAAGAGGGTGTGGGGGTTGAATTAGTGCTTACGATAAAAATCATATCGGTTTTGAAAAACTTTCATTTCGATAAAAACCGATATCAAAAAGATGAGTTTAACTTGAAAGATCGTTTGTAAGCATAGTGAAAGTAGTAAGCAAGTAAGGCATCACTCGAGGTCATTGGCTTCCATTACCGATCTTCTTTCAATGGGCGAAGATCAACTATCTTTCCAACTCGATTCTCCTTTTGACAGGTTCAGGAGAAAACCTTTACACCCCCACTGCCTCGTCTCTTAAACTTCACTAACACTTAGAGCTTAAGAGGAGTTCTCACAAGATTAAAATAGGGTTTTTCTTTCTTTTTGCTCTTAGTTCTTGTGTAATCTGAGCATGGATGAGAGAGATGTTTATAGGCCCCAAGTGGATTCAAACTTAGAGCCTAAAAGTGTCTCATCCCCCATTTTTGGGGTACTGATGATACCACCGCCTATGCTGGACGGTACCACCGCCTACAGCACTAACACTAGACGATACCACTGCCCAATCTGACAATACCACCACCTAACATTGGGCGATACCACCACCCAATCTGACGGTTCTATCGCCTAATACAATCTAAGAGACTATGTCTTGGAGAATGAGCCTTTGGTAGTGCCACCGCCTGGACCGACGGTGCCATAACTTAACCCAACTTTTGGGTCACTACATGGGCCTTTCTCTTAACCCAAAATAGCCCCAATTCGGGCCCAATTGGCCCCTAATTAAGTTAGCCTAATTACATTCTAAACCAAGCCAATTATGACCTAAATTAACTTGATCTAGATAAATTATTACAAAGCACGAATCATCTGCTGTTTGGCATGTCATTGGTTCTTCTAGCGCTTTGTCCGATCATTCGGTGTATCGTTCTCTCCTTCGACGTATTGCCCAATCGGCATGTTGACACCCTCAACTTTCGATCTCCTTGTCGCAATGTCCGATCCTTCAGCCTATTGCCCGAATTCATAGCACGAAGCCTTTTACCGACATGTTAAATAATCCTCCGACCCAACGCCCAATCTTCTGACTTTATGATGACAACCAATTGATGACGAAGTTAACCTTAACTCAAATCAATATGCCATATTGATAGAACTTTGAATTCGAATTAAATTCAAGTCAAAGTAAATTTAATCATAAATATTTCATCATTGCATGCATCATTATCATAAGTTAAAGTATTGCATGCATAATACCAAATCATTTTGTATATTTTTAAAATATAAAATCATCATTATATGCATGATTCCAAATCATCATACATAATTTCAAATCGTCATTATAATTTCTCCCCCTTTGTCATCAACGAAAAAGAGAAGTACAACTAGCAAGTTTTTGAGATATGCAAGTTTTACAACATACAAGCTAGCAACAATTTTAAGTTATACAAGTTTACAAATTTAGCTTCTTTTTTTATATATACAAGTTTGCAAGTTTTGCTTCTTGAGATTGGCAAGATAGCACTTTTTCTTCCTAGCAAGTTTTCCTTCCTTTTGCAATGTTGGCTAGAAAATTTAGCAAGTTTTACATCATTTTCGAATATGCAAGCTAATAAATTTTATAATATTTTAGAGCATTCAAACTAGCAATTTATCTCTCCCTTTGTCATTATCAAAAAGAAGGAAAAAATACAATGCTGTAATTATTTTCCCTTTACATCAATTTTCAAATCATGATAATGATAAAGTATTATTCTTATTTCAATATGGCATATTGAAATAAGGTATCATTTCAGAAAATGATAGTTGATGACTTTCACATCATTTCATCAAAAAATCATAAGTATTTCAAATCATGATGGTATCAAAATGTCAAATTACATTACATCCTACTATGCATGATCATCACTTCTCATTTGTATGCATCAACAAACTATCATGAGTATTTCATGTATAATTTCATATCATCACATGAAGAATATCAAGAAAAATTAATTGGGTAATGAGATATATACTTCATGAATACAAGGGAGTCATGAACCAAATTTCAAATTGTGAATATCGAAATATCAAGAGAAAAATTACGATTTTCTTTTATGACTCAAATAGAGAAAAGAAGAATCATAATAAATGATCTTGATTCATAAAAAAATCTCATGTTATAATGCCAAGAATGTACAAGAAAAATCATGATTCATTTAAATAATTCTCCTTTTTAGTAAATAGCAAAAAGAACCATGGGAGTTCAAAAACAAGATCTTGATTCATAGAAAAATCTCAAGATCATGATTTGGATAAAAAATAAATCTCAATCTATAAAATTTTCTTGTAAGAAATGCCAAGTCATCATCATTATCACTTTGGGCATGATACCAAATCAATAAATTTTCAAATCATCATTACTTGGGTATGCATAATACCAAAATATGATTTCAAGTCTTTAACATAAAACATGCATAATTTCAAATCATTATCAATGTCATAGTTTGTTTGCATAAGTCTCTTCTTTAGTAAAGGAATGATCAAAGATAGAAAAATTTTTTATTCTCATAAAAGATAGCTCAAGTAGAAAAATCAAAAGAAAGTTCCTGATTCGATTAGAAAATTTTCATTTAAATTCAATTTGTCAACTCTAAACTTATCATCAAAATTAATTTTCTTAATTCAAGAGATAACATAAAATATATTCATCACTAAGAATTACTTGTTGAAAAATTGAAAAGCTTTAGAGATATTTTCAAGCAACATGCATTCTCCTTTTATTTGTTTCAATTTATGTGATTTATTTTATACAAACATGCCTTTGTCTTTTATGCTAAATTAAAACATATATCATCGCTTAAAACGAAAGAGCATGACAAATTAAAACATATATCAATGATAGTTTCGCCTAGCAACATTCGAAACAACTCAAAATCATGCATCAAAAGATTTATCTTAGAATCTTTAACTCTACTAGTATCTTCGTGTGTGATTTCAAGAGTGTGCCAAATATCATGCGTAATTTCGCAAATAGAAACTTGATTAAATTCATTTTTGTCTAAGGCGCAAAATAAAGCATTCATAGCTTTGGCGTTCAAAGAGAAAGTCTTTTTCTCCAAATCATTCCAATCGTTCATTAGAAGAGAAGACTTTTGAAATCTGTTTTCAATGATATTTTATAAATCAAAGTTCAAAGAAAGTAAGAAAACTCTCATCTGAGTTTTCCAATATATGTAGTCCATCCCATTGAACAAGGAGAACGAATGATAGAGTGACCCTCTTGAAATTCAATAAAAGTCATTTCTCTTAGGTGTTAAACCAAATGAGAAAAACATGGCTCTGATACCAACTGTTAGGATTGAGTCGACACTAAGAGGGGGGGTGAATTAGTGCTTACGATAAAAATCACGTCGATTCTAAAAAACTTTCGTTTCGATAAAAATCGATATCGGAAAGATGAGTTTAACTTGAAAGCTCATTTATAAGCATAGTAAAAGAAGTAAGCAAGTAAGGCAGTTTGTAGTAAAGGTAAATAGTAAGAATAGAAATGCAAACCAAATTTTATAGTAGTTGGACCATCGTGACCTAGATCCACTCCTTATTCCTCTTCACTAAAGGCCACCCGGCTTTCACTACTGATCAACTACCCATACAACTCGATTCTCCTTTTGAATTAGTGCATACGTAAAAATTGAGTCAGTTTAAAAAACTTTTGTTTCGATAAAAACCGATATCGGAAAGATGAGTTTAACTTGAAAGCTCGTTCGTAAGCGTAGTGAAAGCAATCAGCAAGTAAGGTAGTTTGCAGTAAAGATAAATAGCAAGAATAGAAATGCAAACCAAGTTTTATAGTAGTTCAGTCGTCGTGACCTACATCCACTCTCAATTCCTCTTCACTCGAGGCCATTGGCTTCTACTACCGATCTTCTTTCAATGGGCAAAGATTAACTACTCTTACAACTCGATTCTCCTTTTGACAGGTTCAGGAGAGAACCTTTACACCCCCACTACCTCCTCTCTTAAACTTCACCAACACTTAGAACTTGAGAGGAGTTCTCACAAGATTACAATAGTGTTTTTCGTTCTTTTTGCTCTTAGTTCTTGTGTAGTCTGAGCAGGGATGAGAGGGGTATTTATAGGCCTCAAATGGATTCAAACTTGGAGTCTAAAAGTGTCTCATCTCTAGTTTTCGAGGTACTAGCGGTACCACCGCCTATAGCACTAACACTAATCAGGTGGTACCACCGCTTGACACAGTTTGGGAGATTGTGTCTGAACGATACCACCACCCAGACTGGCAGTATCACCACCCAGTCTAGCGAGACTACCGCCTGACATAGTCTCGAAGACTGTGTCTTGGAGATTGAGCCTTTGGTGGTGCCACTGCTTGACCCAACTTTTGGGTCATTTAATGGGTCTTTCTCTTGGCCCAAAATAGCCCCAATTCGGGCCCAATTGGCCTCTAATTGAGTTTGCCTAATTACATTCAAACTAATGCAATTACGACATAAACTTACTCGATCTAGATAAATTATTACAAAGCACAAATCATCTGTTGTCCGACATGTCATTGGTTCTTCCGGTGCTTTGTTTGATCCTTCAACGCATCGTCCTCTCCTTCGGCATATTGCCCAATCGGCATGTTGACACCCGCAACATCTGATCTCCTTGGTATAATGTCTGATCCTTTGGCCCGATGCTCGAATTCACGGCATGAAGCCTTCTACTGACACGTCGACCGATCCTCTGGCCTGACGTCCAATCTTCTAACATGTTCAACTCCGGCCCAACATTCGATTCCTCCTGCTTTAATCAATTTACCTCTACTGATCGAAGCTAGTCATATGTCACACAAAATGCAGATTAGATCATAACATTATCAATTGGTTTCATCATCAAAATCTGAGATTCAACAGGATTAACTACATGAGAAAGGCAAAACAATTAAAGAAGAATCGAAGTTGGGTCAGAGTTAATGATCGAGCATCGGGCTCGATGAATCTAGGGAAACACTGAAGGATCGGACGATGCAGTGAAGCTCACCAGAAGATCACCGAGAGTTCACCGGAAGTTCATCGAGAGTTCGGTTGAACAATTGATGTGTCAAACAACTTATATTATGTGTATCATAATTGCTTTAGCCTTAACTATCATAGTTAGGACTTTAATTTGAGTTAGTTTTGGGAGAAATCCCACTAACTCAATTAGGAATCAATTGGGCCCAAAACAGGGTTGAATTGGGCCAGTTGGATGGCCCATTCAGCCACTTGGAGCCACGTCAAGCGGTGGCGCCGCCCAGATTGGGTGGTAGTACCACTTGAGGCTCAGTCTCCCAAGTGGTCTAGGCAATGGTACCACCTTGTCAAGTGGTGGTATCGCCAAAGCCCAATCTCTGAGGCTTTCTCAAGCGATGGTACCACCCAATGTCAGTCTGCAAGTGGTGGTATCGCCCAATAATGGTGGTGGTACTACTAGTACTTTGAAAACTCAGGATGAAACACTTTTTGGCTCTATTTTTGAAGCCATTGGGTCCTATAAATACCTCACTCTTTCTTGCATGAAAGAGAACGAAAGTGTAAACAAAAATCTTGAGATTTTGGGTTGTAAAATTGCTAAGTGTCCTCCTCCTCCCTTTCTAGTTTTGTGATCATTCAAGAGACACGTGAGACTTGTAAGGGTTGTCTCCTAAACTCGTGAAAAAGAGAGAGTATTGTAAGAGGGTGGTTGGTCTTCACTCATTAAAAGAAGACCATTAGTGGCCTCAACGGAGGAGGAATCGGAAGTGAACGTAGGTCACAACGATCGAACCACTATAAATCCGGTGTGCTTTCTTTCTATGTCATTTCGTTCATGCTTTTCATTCATATTTATCACTGATTTACTTACTCACTGCCACTTATAAATATTTTCAAGTTTAAATTCTTTTTCGAATACAAGCTTTATTGAACGAATCTTTGAATCGACATTGTTTTATCGAAAGCATAATTCACCCCCCCTCTTGGTGTCGACTTGATCCTAATAGTTGGTAGCAAAGCGAAGTTTATCTTTTTTTGGTTTAATACCCAAGATAGATGGCTTTTGCTAGCAACCAAGAAGGTCTTTCTATCACTCATCCTCCTATGTTCAATGGGACAAACTACACGTATTGAAAAACTAGAATGAGAATCTTCTTACTTTCTACGTATTTCGATTTATGGAACATTGTTGAAAGTGGTTTTAAGAAGTCTTCCAAACCAATGAATGAATGGAATGATTTAAAAAAGAAGACTTTCTCGTTGAATGCTAAAGCGATGAACGCTTTATTTTGTGCTCTTGATAAGAACAAATTTAATCAAGTTTCTATATGCAAAACTACACATGAGATTTGGCATATACTTGAAGTCACACACGAAGGCACAAGTAGGGTTAAAGAGTCAAAAATTAATCTTTTGGTTCATAGCTATGAGTATGAAACCAAGTGAGACTATTGGAGACATGTATAGCCATTTTACGGATGTCATCAATGTTCTAAAAGCACTTGGTAAAAGTTTTTCTAATTTTAAACTTGTTAACAAGATATTAAGATCCTTTCTAAAAAGTTGGGATCCTAAAATAATGGCAATACGAGAAGCAAAAGATCTTAATAACTTTCCGTTTGAAGAACTTATCGGGTCATCGATGACCTATGAAATGACATGTATAACACATGATAAACTTGAGAACAACCTTCTAAAGAACATGAAGGACATGGCACTTAAAACCAAATAAGGCCACTTGGGTGAAAACTCAAGTGATAACGATGATAATGATGATGACTTCGCACTTCTTACAGGAAGGTTTAAAAATTTCTTAAAAATGAACAAAACAAAACGAGACACCAAAATTTACTATGAATATAAGAAGCTGGGGCACTTCAAAAATAAATGTCCCCAAGTGAAGAAAAAGCTACCAAAGAAAAAGAAGACGTTCAAAGCAACTTGGGACAATTTAAGTGCCTCCGAAGACGATGAGCCAACCAACAAAGAAGAGGTTGCTAACTATACTCTAATGATGCTTAATGATGAAGTAAGTGACTCAATCGAATATCATTTAGCCTATGATGATTTACTTTTCCTTTTTAATGATCTATGTGATGAATATAAGCTAGTTGGTAAAAAATATAAGTTGTTAGAGCGTGCTTCTCTTGTTAATGAATTTGATAAAATAAAAAATGAGCATGATGATAGTATGCTAGCTTCTTTCACTAAGTGTGATGAGATAGATTTATTTAAGAAAGAAAATTTTACTAGAAGAAATATTAAAAAAATTTAAAAATAGGTAATAAATCTCTAAACATGATTATTGCTAATATGGGTCATATTCATAGAAATGAAGAAATTGGCTTTATGAGTAACACTCAACAAAAGCCAACTATCTTCGTTAAAAAACCTACATTACATGTCTCATCTAAAGAAGGATATACTTTTTATAAAAAATATGATCAGTTTGCCTACAAATGTCTATTTAAAAGGTATAATCCACAGAAATTAATCTGGGTTCCTAAAGGAACCATAAATCACTCAATGATAGATAGATTTATTTATGAGGAGCCCAAGATTAAATGGGTACATAAAAGAAAACCTCCTTTCTTGTAGATATATCTACAATCACAAGCTAGAAGCGAAAGATTATACCTTCATAGTGGATGCTCAAGACATATGATCGGAGATCTAATACACTTCTTTAAGCTTACTAGCCAAGATAAAGGATTTGTCACCTTCGGAGATAACAACAACGGAAAAATTATTGGCAATGGAAATATAGGTAACAAATCAAACCTTATAATTGAAGATATGTTATTAGTAGATGGTTTAAAACATAATCTACAAAGTATTAGTCAATTGTGTGATAAAGGATATATTATCAAATTTGAATCTAATGATTGTATAATTGAAATACCACATAAAAATATATATATGATTACCTTGAAAAATAATAATATGCATACTATTGATATTGATGATTTTTATGATGAAACGTATTTTTTGGCTTTAGAAAATGATGCATGGCTTTGACATAGGAGATTAGGTCATGCTAGCATAAAACTAATCTCTCATATTTCAACTAGAGAACTTGTAAGATGAATGCTTAGCATCAAGTTTATCAAAGACAAATTTTGTAATGCATGTCAATTAGGAAAATAAATAAAAAATAGTTTCAAATCAAAGAATCAAATAAGCACATCTAGACTACTATAATTGATCCATATGGATTTATTTACACCAATTGATACAATAAGCCTATGAGGTAGTAAATATATCTTTGTAATTATTGATAATTATAGTAGATACACTTGGACATACTTCTTGGTACATAAAAGTGATTGCTTTAAATATTTTTTAAAATTTTATAAATTAGTTAATATGAAAAGGGTTTTATGATTGCCTCTATTCGAAGTGATCATGGTGGTGAATTTCAAAACTATAATTTTAAAAACTTTTTTTATTCAAATGGGCATAACTAACTTCTCTACTCCGAGAAACCCTCAACAAAATAGAGTTGTTAAGAGAAAAAATAAAAGTTTATAAGAAATGGCCGAAGCAATTAACACAGCATGCTATGTCATGAACAGAGTTCTTGTAAAACCATTACTTTCCAAAACTCCCTATGAATTGTGGAACAACAAAAGACTCAATATTTCATATTTTAAAGCTTTTGGTTGTAAATGTTTTATTTTAAATGAAAAAGATATCTTAGAAAATTTTGATACAAAATCTAATGAATGTATTTTTTTATTATTCCTCTATGTTTAAAGCTTTTCATGTCTTTAATAAAAGAACTTTGGTTATAAAGGAATCTATTAATGTTGTGTTTAATGAGCTTCCTAAATTTAAGAAAAATGATATTGATAATGATCTTAATTTTGATGTTTTAAATTTGAAGAAAAACTCTCCTCCCCCAAGTAACTTGGATGTATCTTCTTCCAAAGAATCTTTATCTAACGATTAGAAGTATATAGATGTTAGGATCAAGTCAGCACTAAGAGGGAGGGGGGGTGAATTAGTGCTTACGATAAAATCACATCGGTTTGAAAATTCTCGTTCGATGAAATCCGATCAGAAAGATATTAACTTGAAAACACGTTCATAAGCGTAGTGAAAGTAAAAAAATTAGTTTGCAATATGAGAATGAAAAGCAAAACATAAATGCAAACTAGATTTATAGTGGTTCGGTCGTTGTGACCTACATCCACTCTCAATTCCTCTTCACTCAAGGCCACCGGCTTCCACTACCACTCTTCCTTCAATAGGTGTAGACTAACTACCCTCTTACAACTCTTTCTCCTTTTCACAGGTTCAGGAGAGAATATTTACACTTCTCTCTTTTACACTTAGACCTCATTTCTCCCTTTAAAAGAATTTCTAAATACTAGGAAGAGGTGAGAGATTTATAACTTTTTTCATAAGGATTTTTTCCACCTTTTTCAACACAATTTCATGCTATGCCAAGCAGAAATATCTAAGGTATTTATAGACACCAAATGACTTCAAAAATGGAGCAAAAAAAATCTCATCCTAGGTTTCCCGGGTCCTGACGATACCACCGCTTGTGTTGGATGGTACTACCACTTGCAGCATTGATACTGTGCGGTACTACCACTTAGTCTGGTGGTACCACCGCTTGACACAATCTGGGAGACTGTGTTTGGATGGTACCATTACCCAGACTGGCGGTACCACTACTTGACATTAGGCGGTACCACCTCCAAATTAGGTGGTACTGGAGACAAAGCCTCTATAGTGCCACCACCTAGACCAACGATGCCACCACTTGACCCAACTTTTGGGTCACTAAATGGGCCTTTCTCTTTGGCCCAAAATAGCCCCAACATAGGCCCAATTGGCCCCTTAATTGAGTTGACCTAATTCCAACCTAATTACAACTTAAAACTACTTCGATCTAGATAATTATTATAAAGCATTAATCACATGTTGTCCGGCATGTCATTGGTTCATTAGTGCTTCATCCAATCCTTCGGTGCATCATCCTCTTTTGCGGCCCTTTGCCCAATCGACATATTGAGCTCCGTAACTCCAATCTCCTTTACACAATGTTCACTTTTCTAGGCTCAATGCCCGAACTCATGGCATGAAGCCTTCTGCCGACACGTCGACCGATCTTCTGGCTCGACGTCCAATCTTCTGACATGTTCCACTCTGATCGAACATTGATTCTTCCTACTTTAATTGTCTCTTCATGATCAAAGCTAGCCCTACGTCACTCAAAATGTAGATTAGATCATAGACTCTATCAATTGATTTCATCATCAAAATCTAAGATTCAATTGTCTCCCCCTATTTTATGATGACAATCAATTGATGACGGAGTTTAAACCAAACTCTCTCTATCAATATACCATATTGATAGAATCTCAACTTGTTATATAATCATGTGCAGCAAGTCATTACATTCATCATTGTATGCATCATTCGAAATCATGAGTATTGCATGCATAATACCTATTCATCATGTATATTTTCAAAACTATCATTACATGTATGATGCCAAATCATCATACATAATTTCAAATCATCATTTTAGGCATAATATGCATAATTATCATCATACTTTCTCCCCTTTGACGTCAACAAAAGGAGAGGTGCAACTAGCAAGTTTTTAGATATAATTTCAAATCATTGCATTATAAATATAATTTCAAGTTTTTAAAACATCATTGCATATATCATCATGCAAGCTAACAAGCTTTTCATATATGAAAGTTAGCAAAATTTTGCTTCTTTTGAGATGTGCGAGATAGCATGTTTTTTCATCTTCTTGAAATGTGTAAGTTAGCACTTTTCTTTAGATGTGCAAGCTAGTAGTTTTGCGTTTCTTGAGATGCGCAAGCTAGTAATTCTTTCTCCTTGCAATTTGCAAGCTAGCAAATTTAGCAAGTTTTACATCATTTTATAATATGCAAGCTAGTAATTTTATCTTTTCTTTTCGATGAGCAAGCTAGCAAGACTTTCTCCCCCTTTGTTATTGTCAAAGAGAAGGGAAGAATACAATAGTACAATTTTTTTTCCTTTTTTTTTACATCAATGATTCAATCATATCATGAGATATACAAATCATAAATATAAGGCAATTGTACATAATAAAATTCAAGTCATAAACATCAAGAAGTCAAGCAACATCTCATGGTTAATTTGAAAACATCTCTTCTTTAGTTAAAGGAAAAATCTTGATTTATAGGAAAACTTAAGTTATAAAAATCGAAAAATCAAGATCATGATCTGGATAATAACTCATTCAAATTCTAATCAACAAATCATCAAAATCACTTTCAAGATATTTAAAATAACATAAATAGATTGATCAATTTTTTATTGAAAAATCGATAAGATAGAGATAGAGAAATTTTCAAAATGCATTCCCTTTTTAGTTGTTTCAATTTATGTGATTTATTTCATACAAGCCTAAGTTTTATCTTTTTTTTTAATGTCAAAACCATGCATCATGTTTCAAACCTAAAAACAAGACTTATCACAAAACTTATTAAGATCAATAAACTATAAATTATAAAAATCATTATTACTTCAAATCATCATGCATAATATAAGATCATCAAGCATGATACCAAAACTTTTAACATTTTCATTACATCATTACATCTTTAAATCATCAAGCATGATTTCATAAAGCATCTTTAATTAAAATTATTTTGATACCAAAAGTTCTAGTTCTAATGATCTTTCCTTTATTGGTTTGGCTAGTGAGCTTTATGAAGTATGTTGGATCTCTGGTCATAAGCCTTGAGCATCCACTATCAAAAATTTTTTTTTTCTCTTAGCTTTTGATTGTAAATAATTCTACACAAAAAGTGGGTTTGTGATAGAACCCTATGATTTTATCGTAGAAGAAATGGGAGAAAAGGGAATGATCGCTTCGAGGGGATCGACCTCCTTGATCGCTTCGAGGGGATTGGCCTCATAAAGTTTGTCAAAAGACTTCATAATAATATTTCATTGTCTCCTGAGAGAAATAGTTACATTACTATTTATAGAGTTTCATCCAAAGTCCACCAGGACTTGGACTCTAATAATAAATAAATATTAAATAAACATCTACCTGATTATAACTGAACTAAACAAACTCAATAAATAACTGAACTAAACAAACTCAATAAATATTATTCAAAAGCTCAGAAAAAGGGTCCTAACAATTCCTCCCTCTTCAAATCAGCCTTATACTCAAGGCTAAGCAGCATCAAACTCGGGGAGCTTCTCTTTCAACACTTCAGTCATAGGCTATCTGCAACACATCACAACCCGTTAATTAAGTATGGTCTCCACTTTTTGATAGTGTAAGTAACATGTCAGTTTTTCAGTGTAGTAATCGTTGCAAGAAACTTCTAGCTTTCTATAGTCAATTTTATCTTTAAACATTTGCTATCACAAGTTAAAATTCATCCATCAACGATCTTTACTTCGAATTTGTCACAGCTTTCAATGCGGTAAGCTAATTGGGCTGCAACTTTCCTGTCTATAAAATTATTAGTGCTACCCGTATCAATCAAAACAATGACATGCTGATGCTTCAAAGTTCCTCCGATTTTTATAGTTTGTGAGTTAGCGTAGCCAGCCAATGCATGCACTGTATGTGTGATGGCTTCAATATCTTCATCGGTTTCCACACCTTCATGATCGGAGTCCAACTCTTTTGCTTTTGGTTCCTCCTCGATCGGCTCAATCATAAGAAGTTTTCCTTATTTGCATCAGTACTCCTTACTCCACTTTTCATCGCAATGCTAGCACAAACCCTTCATTGATCTTTCTTTGAGTTCTTCTCGGGTTAGTCTACGAGTGATAGGATTTTGACTGGGAGTAGATGGGGTGGGCTGCTTGCTGATCACCTATTTATTGACACCTCTGTTTCGACAATATTCTATACTGATTTTTTTCTCATGCAGGCGTGCAAATGAAATCACAACTATCATGGTGCAGGGTTGACGAGCCTTAACTTCATACTGAATCTCTAGATTAAGCCCTTCAATAAATATACCCAGAAGTTGTCGTTTCGACTAATATCTAGCTTAATTTGACAATCTTTCAAACCTGCTCTGATATTCCAACACTGTAGAAGTCTTATGAATTTTAGCGAGTTGTCCATCAACATTCTCATATTCTAATGGACCGAAGCGAACAAGAAACCCTCTTTTGAATTGCTCCCATAAAGGAACTCTATGGCAAGTTTCATACTAATCGTACCATTGGATTGCATCTCCATCTAACTGGATTGAGGCAATTTCTACCTCGGATTCTTTTGGGGTCCCGTAAAAACAAAAAAAAAATTCTGCCCTAGAGATCCAACTGGTCAGATCTCCATCTTCCCATCTCGGAAATTCCACCTTCATGTGTGAGTAGTTTATGCCACAATCTTGGGGCCTTTTTCTTGTATTTCCATATCTCTACAACGTAGAACTTGAGCCAATCTTGTTGAAATTTGCTGAGGCTCTCTAGTATGCTCTTTTTGAAATCATTAAGTGTTTCTTGCAGTCGGTTCTCAATTCTGATTTCCAATGCTTCCATTTGTGCTTTCACTGAGTTATCGATGGTCATTGCATAAGACTACAAATCTATAATCTCAACTCATGTTTCTGGTGTAGGGACTAGGGCATCAATCACTGCCCTATTTGGTGCTACTATTGTGACACAGTCGGTGGCAGCACTATGGGAATGAAGGGTTGTTGCGATGATGCGAGGATATAGCTGTGGTCGTTGTATTGGAGGCAACGATGCTTGTTGCGGTTACTGCGTGAGGGATCACTGCTGCTGAGGGCTAGGAGACAACGATGGTGGTGCGGCTGGGGGCAACGCTGCCAAGGGCTCGTCGATGTGGTGGCTACGACGGCAAGGATGGAAGGCAGCGATGCTTGTTGTGGGGATGTAACTGTGGTCGCTGCGTGGGAGGCAACAATGCTTGTTGCGGTCGTGGCATGGAGGGATCACTGCTGCTGAGGGATGGGAGGCAACGATGGTGGTGCAGCTGGGGCCAATGCCGCCAAGGGCTCGTCACTGCGATGTCAGCGATGACGTGGATGGAAGGCAACGATGCTTGTTGCAGGGATGTAACTACGGTCGTTGCGCGGGAGGCAGCGATGCTTGTTGCGGTCGCTACATGGAGAGATCGCTGCTGTTGAGGGCTGGGAGGCAGCGATGGTGGTGCGGCTGGGGGCAGCGCCGCCAAGGGCTCGTCGCTGCGGTGGTTGCAACGGTGCGATGGAAGGCAACATTACTTTGTCTCTATCGCATTGTGGAAGGTGGCACTGGTGATGTCGAAGGAACGAATGCCAAGGGCAGTGCTGTGGTCGCTGTGAGAGATAAGAAGTGTTGCCCTGTGTTTCTGTCGCTATGTGAAATGAGAGCGCCAGGGCTGGAAGGTGACGTCTGCAACTGTTGTGACCAAAGGAGCGATCGCCAAACAGCCGGGTTGAGGCTGCAAGGATGCGGATGATGGCAATAGTCGGGTTGAGGCTGCGGTGATGGCAACCGGTGGTTGCGGTAGTGGAGGCAGAGCAAGAGGAAGGTGGCATTGAAATGGCCGTGGTTGAGGCTACGGTGGAGAATAGGAATTGACGGTGACACTACAGGGAACAAGGGCAATCATTGAGTTGCCCTATTTCTATCACCAAGGATGCAGAGCAAGGGGGAGGCGGCGAGGATCACGGTTGGGCGGTGAGTGGCATCGTCGTTGGCTAGGTAGTAGCGACGACGGTGGTGGTAACCGGTGCTTGCGTAGCAGAGGGACCAGCGACTGTGGCAGCAGAGGATACTCTACCTTGTTTCTGTCACCAAGGATGCAGAGCAAGGGGGAGGCAGCGAGAATCATGGCTGGGCGGCAAGCGAGGGTCATCGTTGGCTAGGAAGTTGCGGCGGTGGTGGTGGCAACTAGCACCTATGACAGCAAAGGGACAAACGCCTGCTCTATTTCTACTGCACCACAGAAACAGCGATGCCAAAGGATCGCGCGGCTGAATCTGCGACCAAGGGGAGATTGCTGGCTAAGGGTAGGGAGGTTGCGTGCAGGTTGAAGGCTACATGGCTACGACGGCATTGACAAGGTCGAGAGGCAGCAAAGGGTCTGGCGGTTGCAACAGCAGAGGATGCTCTGTTGTTGATACCGGTGGAGGAGAGGAAGTGGTGGTTGTTGAGGCTAGGAGCGAAAGGGAAGACGATCGCGGGGCTGCGGCGGGATGGGACGCTAGCAGCGTCATCTTCGGCGAAGGCTTAGAAGGATGACTACAGTGGAAGGTGGGATGAGGTGCCCTTTTCTCGCTCGAGCGGGATGGGGGCGTGAGCGGCTACAGTGCAATGAAGGGGGAAGGGGCACTGGCCGGGAAACAGTGGTGGTGGTGGTCGTTGGCCGGAAAGTAGCAGCGACGGTGGGGTTGGCCGGAAGCAGGGGCCCTTTCGGTCGGTGGCGGTGGTGGTGGAGAGGGGAGCAGGGGTTCTCTATCGTGCGTGGTTGCCGGCCTTTTCTTTCTTTCTTTCTTTCTTTCTTTTTTTTTTTTTTTTTTAGATAATGATAACTGCAGCGAGAATTCCAAGGATCGCTGCTCTAGTACTAAATGATAGAACTTTAAGATTTTATCATGAGAGAAATGAAAGAAAAGGAAATGATTGCTTCGAGGGGATCGGCCTCCTAGGGTTTGTCAAAAGACTTCACAATAATATTTCATTGTCTCTCAAGAGAAATGGTTGCATCACTATTTATAGAGTTCCATCCACCAGGACTTGGACTCTAATAATAAATAAATATTAAATAAACCTCTACCTGACTCTAACTGAACTAAACAAACTCAATAAACAACTGAACTAAACAGACTCAATAAATATTATTCAAAAACTCAGAAAAAGGGTCCTAACAGTTTGTTATAGGTATTTATTTAACTATGGGTCCCTCATATTTTGATCTATTACTCTTAGCCTTTGGCATTAAGTCATTCATAGCTCCTTTAGGAACCCAAATCAATTTATGTGAGCCATACTTTTTGAAAGGACATTTATGTGCAAAATGACCATGTCTACCACAAAAATTACATTTGTTTTCAAGAGAAATATGTAATGTGAGTCCTTTAATAAAAGTGGTTGGCTTTTATTGAGTGTTACTCACAAAGTCGATTCCTTTTTTTTTACGAACATGACTCTTATTGGTAAGAATCATATTTAAATATTTGCTACCAATTTTAAATTTATCTAACATTTGTTGTAAGAATAAATTTTCCTTTTTAAGTGAGTCTAACTCTTCACACTTAGTGCAAGGAATTAACATGTAATTATCATGCTTATTTTTTAATTTTTTAAATTTACTAGCAAAAGAAGCATGATCCTTTTTTAATAACTTATATTTTTTACCAAGTAGCATACATTCATCAAATAAATCATGAAAAGCATCAAGCAATTCATTGTAAGATAAATGAGATTAGATTGAGTCATTTACCTCATCATCGAAAGTCATTAAGGCATAGCCCGCCATCTTGCCTTTGATGGTTTGCTCCTCATTTTCGGATGTACTTGATTCATCTCATGTCGCCTTGAATGCTCTCTTCTTCTTTGGCAACTTCTTCAATTTATAGCAAGTTGTTGTATCATTTTTAAGTTCGTTTTTAGAATTAGTCATTTTCATGAACTTTTTAAATTTTTTTCTCAAAAATTTTATGTCATCTTCACTTGAGCTTTCACTCGAGTGATCTTCTATTATTTGAAGTGTCAAATCCTTCCTATTCTTTGGAAGGCAATTCTCATGTCTGTCATGTTCAATACAAGTCATTTCATAGGTCATTAAAGACTCGATAAGTTCTTCAAGTGGAAAATTGTTAAGTCTTTTGTCTCTTGTATTGTCGTCACTTTCGGATCCCAACTTT
Organism: Musa schizocarpa; assembly: GCA_900464855.2. NCBI lineage: Eukaryota > Viridiplantae > Streptophyta > Magnoliopsida > Zingiberales > Musaceae > Musa > Musa schizocarpa. The sequence continues at coordinate 11,294,203 of LS990925.1, read as the reverse complement.
TTGGAAGAGATCTTAGTATTTTGTTAACAAGTTCAAAATTAAAAAAATATTTACTAAGACTTTTTAAACCATTGACGATATCCATAAAACGGGTGTATATGTCAACAATGGTTTCGCTTGGCTTCATTCGAAAGAATTCAAAATCATGCACCAAAAGATTTATTTTAGACTCTTTAACTATACTTATGCCTTCGTGTGTGACTTCAAAAGTGTGTCAAATCTCATGTGCAGTTCACATATAGAAACTCGATTAAATTCGTTCTTATCAAGAGCACAAAATAAAGCGTTCATCGCTTTAGCATTCAAAGAAAAAGTCTTCTTCTCCAAATCATTCTATTCGTTCACTGGTTTGAAAAATTTTTTAAAACCGCTTTCACCAATGTTCTATAAATCGAAATTCATATAAAGCAAAAAAACTCTCATTCGAGTTTTCCAATATATGTAGTCCGTCCCATTGAACATAGGAGGACGAATGATAGAGTAACCCTCTTGAAAGCCAAAAAAAGTTATCTCTCTTGGGTGTTAAACCGAACAGAGAGAAACCTACTATGGTACCAACTGTTATGATCAAGTCGGCACTAAGAAGGAGGGGTGAATTAGTACTTATGATAAAATCACGTCGGTTTGAAAATTCTCGTTTGATGAAAACTGATCAAAAAGATGTTAACTTGAAAACACGTTCATAAGCGTAGTGAAAGTAAGAAATTAGTTTCAATGTGAGAATGAAAAGCAAAATAGAAATGCAAACCAGATTTTTAGTGGTGTAGTCGTCGTGACCTATATCCACTCTCAATTCCTCTTCACTCGAGGCCACCGGCTTCCACTACCAGTCTTCCTTCAATAGGTGTAGACTAACTACCCTTTTATAACTCTTTCTCCTTTTCACAGGTTCAGGAGAGAATATTTACACTTCTCTCTTTTACACTTAGACATCACTTCTCCCTTTAGAAGAACTTCTAAATACTAGGAAGAGGTGACTCTATACTAAGAGAGGTTTATAACTTTTTTCACAAGGATTCTTTCCCCCTTTTTCAACTCAATTTCATGCTATTCCAAACAGAAACATCTGGGGTATTTATAGACCTCAAATGGCTTCAAAAATGGAGCCAAAAAAGGTTTCATCCTAGGTTTTTCGGGTCTCGACGATACCACCGCTTGCAGCACTAACACTAGGCGATACCACCACCTAACACTGGGTGGTACTATCGCTTGACATAGTCTTAGAGACTATGCCTTGGAGACTGAGCCTCTAGTAATGCCACCGCCTTGACCGATGGTGCCACCGCTTGACCCAACTTTTGGGTCATTGAATGGGCCTTTCTCTTGGCCCAAAATAGTCCCAACATAAGCCCAATTAGCCTCCTAATTGAGTTGGTCTAATTATAACTAATTACAACTTAAAACTATTTTGATCTAGATAATTATTACAAAGCATTAATCACATGTTGTCTGACATGTCATTGGTTCATCGGCACTTCGTTCAATCCTTCGGTGCATCGTCCTCTTTTACGGCCTTCTGCCCAATCGACATGTTGACCTCCGCAACTTTGATCTCCTTGGCGTAATGTCCGCTCTTCTAAGCCTAATGTCTGAACTCATGGCGCAAAACCTTCTGCCAACACGTCGATTGATCTTTCGGCTCAATGTCCAATCTTCTGACATGTTCTACTTCGGCCCAACATTGATTCTTCTTACTTTAATTGTCTCTTTATTATCAAAGCTAGTTCGACATCACTCAAAATATAAATTAGATCATAAACTCTATCAATTAATTTCATCATCAAAATTTGAGATTCAACAGTAGATACTCATCCGAATAAGCTAATCATTGGAGATACATCAAAAGGTGTTCAAACTCGTACTTAATTTAATATTTTTTATGCTAATGCAGCGTTCTTGTCTCAAATTGAACCAAAAAGCATTGACAAAGCCGTGAAAGATGATTCATGGCTCTTTGCAATGCATGAAGAATTAAATCAATTTAAGAGAAATGAAGTATGGAAGCTTGTTCCTAGACCTAGTGATCATATAGTAATTGGTACTAAATTGGTCTTTAGAAATAAGCAAGATGAACTTAATATCATGGTTAGAAACAATGCTAGATTAGTGGCCAAAAGTTTCAACCAAGAAGAAGGTATCAATTATGAAGAAACATTCACTCTTGTGGCTAGACTTGAAGCTATAAGGATTCTCTTTGCCTATGCTAGATTTAATAATTTTAAGTTATTTCAAATGGATGTTAAAAGTACTTTTCTTAATGGTTTTACTTTTGAAGAAGTTTATGTTGAACAACCACCTAGATTTGATAATACCATTTTTCCGAATTATGTTTTTAAGTTGTCTAAAGCTCTCTATGGTTTAAAACAAGCCCCAAAGGCTTCGTATGAGAGACTTAGTTTCTTTCTAATTAAGAATAATTTTATGAAAGGCAAGGTCGATACTACATTATTTGTTAAATATTTTAAAAATAATTTTCTTATCGTTCAGATTTATGTTGATGATATTGTCTTTGTTAGGATCAAGAATGGCACTAAGAAGGGGGGGGGGGGGGGGAGGGAGGGAGGTGGGTGGGGTGAATTGGTGTAGTGGATAAAAACGATAAATTTCAACGATTTCGAAAAACTTCATTCGATGAAATTCTAAGTTCGATGAAACCATTAGTTAGACTCGAATAAGTTTGCAAGTGAGTAGAGAAGAGGGGATTGGACAGTTTGCAATAAAGTAAAGAAAAATGTAGTAAAGAGAATAAACAGTAAGGAAAGAACAAACCGGAATTTATAGTGGCTCGGTCGTTGTGACCTACATCCACTTCTGATTCCTCCTCCATCGAGGTCACTAGCATCCACTAATGATCTTCTTTCAACGAACGAAGATCAACTGCCCTTTTTATAGGGCTTTTTCCTTTTTACGGGTTTAGGAGATAATCCTTACAAGCCTCACACATCTTCTTTGATGATTACAAAACTAAAGAGATGGAGGAGGAGGAGGACTCTTTGCACTTTTACAATACTTTTACACCCCAACACTTCAAGATTTTTTCACACTATGATTGCACTTTGCTACCATTTCATGCAAAAAGGGGTGGGATATTTATAGGCCTCAATGGCTTCAAAATTAGAGCAAAAAAGTGTCTCATCCCGGATTTTTTGGGTACTGGCGGTACCACTACCTAACACTTTGATATTGGGCGATACCACCACCTAGTCTAGTGGTACCATCACCTGACAGAGTCTCGGATACTGAGCTCTAGTGATACCATCACATGACAGGGCGGTACCACCGCCCAAACCACCTGGGAGACCACTCCCTGAGCAGTTCCACCACCATAGTCTAGCGGTGCCACTGCCAAACAAGGTCCAGCAACCTGGTTGGGCCTTGAATCCGACCCAAACTAGTCCAATTATGGGCCCAGTTGGCCCTTAAAAGGGTTAATGAGATTACCTCTCAAACCTAATCCTAATTATGTGCTAACTACAATTTTTAAGGCATACACTAAACAAAATAAGCCTGGTAAGTCTAGGTTTCTTCCGGCAATCTTCTGGCGGACTTCCGATGCTCTCTCGGTAATCTTCCGGTGGACTTCCCGGCAAGCTCCTAGACTTTACGACAATCTTCTTGGCGAGTTCCAATGACCTTCTTCTCACTCAATTCCAGTAGCATTTTCGATGAACCTCTGAACTTTCGACAAACTCTCAAACTCCCAACGAAATCTCGATCTTAACTCTGGCACTTCGTTTTGCTTTATGCCTTAATCGCAATCATAGTTAATCCTGCACACTTTTCCCAACATATAGATTTAATCAAATAATGTACCAATTGATTTCATCATCAAAATTTGAGATTCAATAATCTCCCTCATTTTGATGATGATAATAAATTGATGACGGAGTTAACCTTAACTCCCCCTATCTATATGTCATACTTGAGAAAAGACACTCTTGAATTCAAGGTATTTGAATTCAAGCATCAAACCGATAAGTTATTTGCATTAAACTTATCGACATGAACATCATGATACCAATCATGATTTACCATCTCAAAATATGGTACCACGTATTTATCATAATACAAATGATGTCAAGGCATGACATCCATTTTTAAGTCTAATATAGAATGATGATAGAAAATCATCATTTTCAAATATGATACGAATTTCAAATATGAAATTTAGTAAGATTCAAATTTCAAAGATGACAATTCATTAATTCGAGACATGATATCAATTGTAAGTAAGAAATTAAGCGTGATAATCACAATGATAGACATTTATCATTTTGATATGAAATCAAGCATGATTTTAAGAATGAAACATTTTCAAGTATTCATGCCACATTATGATACATTTCAAGCATTCGTGATACATTTCAAGTATCTACGATACATATGATGCATATGCAATACATTTTGATATTTTTTAAGTATTTGCGATGTATTTGATTATTCTAATCATATTTTAAACAATCACAAAACATTCAAGCATTTACATTTGACACATTATTTCAAACATTCATAATAACAATTTGTCATCAATTTGTCACATTTCTCCCCCTTTGTCATCAACAAAAAGTAGAGCCATAATGCAAGTGTGTTAAAAAATTCAAATTCCACACCAATTTATCCAAGCCAAAAAGGAAGGTAAGGAAAAACTTTGCATGATAACTACTTTTGTTTTTTAAAATGGCTAAGCTAACATTTTTACTTTAGATGTACAAAAGCTTTTTGGTTCTTCTTGAGATGTGCAAGTTTCTTTCTTTCTTTGTCATAAAAAAAATAAGAAGAAGAGGAAGAAGAGTAAGGGAGGAATTCATCAAGAACCAAATTCATGAAAAGATTTGTACCAAGTCAAATCCAAAACAATAAATGAGTTTTGTCAAATCAAGCTTCTATTTTAACAAAGAGAAAGGATTCATTAAAAGGATCAAGATGTCTATACAAAATCAAATCCTTATTCTTGTAAGTGAACATCACATACTAAAAGTCCATAAAAATTTTTCTTTTATGAGAAGAGTAAGGAAGAATTCATATGAAAAGAGAATCAAATGAAAAAAATCTATGAGAGATGTATTTGTCAATGAAATCCATGAGTGAAGGGACTAAGTGTATCAAAAATCATTAAGTGATAGAGCAAAGGTATGAAACAAATTTGATACCAACTAAATTGATATTTTGGATTTCATAAAAGCAAAAAAAATCGAAAAAGTCCAGAAAAGATATACAACAAACTCATGCATTCGGATAATTTAACATCCCTAACTTTGCAAATAATCATCACATGAGAAATAAGTAAATACCAAAAGTCGAATCTTTTCTTTTGTAAATATCACGAGAAATAAAAACGTTCTCGATTTAAAAAGAAAATCGAGAAATTTGATGAATGTATCAAGGAATTTATGCATTCAAAAGATTTATCATACCTAATTCTTATAGCGTTGCAAGCATTAAACCATCATAAAAAAGCGCATCATAATATTGAAAAGCACATGACGTTAAAGGGTACGTCATGGAATGTAAGAAGTATCAAAGAGTACAACACATCATGGTGTTTTTTAGTTCCCTATTTCCTTTTATCGGTAGAAGAAAATGCATAACCTATTCAGGTAGTAAAACAAAATGTCTAAACAAAGTATTCAGTTACCGACGAATTTGCTGTGTCTCGGTTAAGATTTGATCTTGACGTAGTTAAATTCAATTCAGTCGAGTCACTATTGGATCGGCAGATGAGGAGGGTGCTTGCTCTGTTGGAGGTGCTACCTCAAGGGGACTGGTAAGAGGAGAATGACTTTCCCTATATACAGGTGTTTTTGGTTCTGGTTCTAGTGGGGGAGGTTTAGTTCTTCTAGGTAATCTAGTCCAAATTTCATTTCTTACTATGCATCTTAATCTCCTTAATAGGTTTCCAATGATGACATTGAATCGATCTACTTTTAAGGTTTATTCATCAGATGGAATAACTATGTTATGTGCACGCATTAGTCTAGTGATTAAACCACCAAAAGGAAGTATCATATCTTTTATTAATAGTTTAATCATGTTTTGTTTTATCAGATATCCAAAATAGTAGTCGTGTCCTATCATAATCCAATATATTGTTTCTAATTCTATTTGACTAACTTCATCATGATAAAGTTGTTTTGGAAGTAGGATATTTATCACGATGTGATGAAGCAATTTTATACTAAAGGGTAGTAAATGTTCATAACTTTTTGGAACAATGGACAGATTTGTGTTACCAAAGATAGTTCCTAATGCCTCAGAATACGTAATCCCAATTGATTCTTCATCCCATAGCCCTCTAAAGTAACAACCTCTTCTTTTCTCAGGAATTCCTATAATGTTACAAATTACACTATCTGTGATGGGTATGTGATGCCCTAAGAGATAAGTGGACACTCTATCATTTTCATCCATATGAAAGTTATTGTAAAACAAACAAACGAGTCTAGGATAAATGGGTTCACTTATTTAGAGGATTGGAAGGACATCTAAGTTGGCAAATCATTGAATTGGTTCTAAATTACTCAATTCTTCTATATTTATATATTTTTCCTTATGAGCACTTCTAGATTCAAAGGTTTGGAATTTAAGGGCATGTTGAGGGGAATCAAATAGTATGGAATCATAGGTTTCATCTACTCTCCTCTTTTCTTTGTCCCTTGAGGATCTTATAGATGCCATGGAACTACACAAGTTATCAATGAGAGAACTACAAGTAAGAAGCAAGATCTTATCAATGAATTAAGACAAAAGTTTTAAGGATTACCCTTGTAGTGATTCCTTGAAAAGTTGAGATTAATCCTTAGATTTATAGAAGAGATGGGTTTTCTTGGGTTTCTAGAGGAAGAGCAAGAAGAATGAGAGATGGATAAGGGTTTAGACGTGTGGGGAAGAGGTGTAGGAAGGCTTGGGGGTAGTTCTACCGTCGGCCCTAAAAGGGTTTATATAGGGCAGGGTTGCGGGCGATGCCACCGCCTACAACCAGTGTTTACTGGCGGTGCTACCGCTAGTCTAGCGGTGCCACTACCGGTGCACTATTTTTCCTCAAGGTGTTGTTTTCTTTGTCTAGCATCATTGCTTCTATTTTGATATACAGCAAGCAAGTACTCTTGCCTCCTTTTCATTTGAGACAAGCAAGATCACAATCATATGGTGCAAATGCTTATTTGCATAAATATCATATCAACTCATTTTGAAGTTTTGACTTTCATAAGAATACTTATATAAATGATTAGTTCAAACATACCGATGATCCATGAATTAGATCTTTTGTTTTGTGAATTGCAAAGAGAAGGAATAAGAGTAAACGATCTTGAAAAAAGAAGATTCAATTTTCAAAGGTCGAGAAATCCAAAAAATATGAAAGAGGAACTCATGCACAAGAATTCTCAAGTTTCAAATATCGAGAAATTAAGATTAAATGTCTATAACATAAGATTTTAAATAATCATTGCATCATCAAGTCATCAAGCATGATTAAATATAAAGTATCTTCAATCATTTTGTAACCAATAGTTCTACTTCTAATGATCATTCCTTTATTATTTTGGCTAGAGAGCTTTATGGGGTATTTTGGAACTCCGATCATAAGCCTTGAGCATCCACTATCAATATATTATTTTTGCTCCTAGCTTGTGATGGTAAATACTTCTATAAAGAATGGTGATTTTTAGGTAACCATTTAACCTTAGGTGCCTCAAAAATTGTTCTACTCAACTTATCATTTTGCATAAAGTTCTTTACGGTTCCTTTAGGAACCCAAATCAATTTGTGTGGACTATATCTCTTAAATGGACATTTATAAGCAACATTGTCATGCCCCCCGAATTATCACATTCAGGAGGTGTGACCCTGTCTAAAATCAATAATATTATAATTCATCATCAATTCAATCCAAGATCCAATCTAACAATTTGAGGATACTAAGAATTATTCAAAATTAATATTCACAATTCATAAACCTATACGTTACATAAATCATAATCCACTTCACTCAGAGATTCACAAAATCCAAAGGCAACTCAACTAAACATCAACCACAACACAAATCCATAATCGTAGAAATATATATAATCACAAAAAGATAATTATTTACCATGAGTACTTATCCTTATACAACTTAAACTTATCATTCCATAAACATGAGTGGTCCTTTAAACTTTTACAACAAATAAATATCAACATATCCTTAACATTACATCAGAAGTAAAGTATACTATATAACAAAAACCTATCATCTAACAAAGATTACCTCAAAAATCTTCTAGCATTTCACTACTTCAACCCAATTCTAGCTTTTCAGTATGTGACAAGCTACCTTGAAAAATTTATATAGCAACGGAATGAGCATAAAGAGCTCAGCAAGCGACTAACATATCCATGGCGATAGGAGAAGTTCAAGCAGGCCTAGTATTAAGATAACAAAAGCAGAAATACAAACGTTCATTTGGAATCATCTCATTTGATATAAAAAAATCATAAAGGGTTACCTCATTCAAAAATAGGCGTTAGACATAACAATAGGAGAAAGGAAATTGGAGCATTTCATTGGCAAAAGAAGCATTTAGGCAGCATGTATCAAATGGCACATGAAGCATTTAGGTGCATATCAAAGGTGTAGAGTGTTTAGGAGCATAACAATGATATACAAAATACTTCAAGGTATAACAAGTGAACCGAATAATAAACACAAGCTTATATGTAATTTTTGATGTAGCATGCATTCCATTTTTATCCAAAGCATAAATATAAACTCATAAGCAAAGCTTTAGATATCATATCAAAAACATAGAGGGCGTTGTGGGACCACATACATAATGTGATTCATCGATTTCTGGATGACCACCAAGCATAAGTCTCCCACGTCTGGGAGCTCCATCCACCCACGTCTGAGTGAAATCAATAGGGGCCAGTAGAGTATCGCGGGCTCTATGAATAACTCCCTTTACCATTTCTGGCAAAGGTTCACAATATCCCATAAGACACCAGAGTATAAAAGGATAGTATGAATAATAACATTGGCACATATCATAAGCACATATGGAACAACGGAGATATGCATGTGCCTTTATCAAACAAGGAAATGTAAACAAAGCATTATATAATAAATTTCAGACATACAACAATTTCAGGATGAACAATACAAGAACTTCAAAGGACTAATATAAAGCTCAATTGAAGAAGAATTTAGCAAAAATCAAATTTTCAATATGATGAAAATTGAATAGGCAAAACCCAACAAAGTTTTCAATTATGACAAAATTTGAATGGTACATTTTCTGAATTGTTTGAGTGACCAAGCATACTCCAATTCACTAAAAGTGGGTGTCATTGGAAAGCTATATCAATATATTTTTAGATAAACTAAAAACAGGAAGTTACAATAAACAAAAGTACATGAAGGTCAGAATTGATCATCTATGTTTGCAAAATTGATAGAATCAATTTAAATAGATGTTTCAGAAGGCAAACATACTTCAAAATTTCCAAATTATATGTCAAAAGAAAGATAAGTGAATCTAGTTTCCAAAGAACCAAGTTTTGCATAATTCAGAATTTCTACTAGAGAGTATGAGCAATTTAGTAATAGAAGGTCAGAATTGATCATCTCTGTTTTGCAGAATTGATAAAATTAATTTAAACAGATGTTTTAGAAGGCAAACATACTTCAAAATTTCTAAATTAGGTGTTAAACGAAAGATATGCGAATGTAACTTCCAAAGAACTAAGTTTTATATAATTCAGAATTTTCACTAGAGAGTTATGAGCAATTCAGTAACAGAATGTCAGAATTGATAATCTCTGTTTTGCAGAATTGATAAAATCAATTTAAACAGATGTTTCAGAAGGAAAACATATTTCCAAATTTTTAAATTAGGTGTCAAAAGAAAGATATACTAATCTAGTTTCTAAAGAACTAAGTTTAACATAATTCAGAATTTTCACTAGAGAGTTATGAGCAATTTAGTAACTGAAGGTCAGAATTCATAGTATCTATTTTACCAAATACATTAGGTCTTTTCATTCAATTGTTTGGATAGGTAAATTTATTTCAAATCTTTCAATTCTTATGTCAAATGAAAGCTCTATAAGTATCCTTTCGTATGAAAGAGGGTTTCCTCAATCCGAAATTGATGCAAAAAGTTATGACCACACGAGTACTGAAAGGTCAAAATTTGAAAATTTTCAGATTCAACATTTGATGTATAAACGGCATAGATATCTTACATGCAGCCACAATCTCCCAATTTTCTCAAAATCAAGGTGAAAACAAGGATCAAAATTTATCTCTAAGATAAGTTAGAACACTTGCCTTAAAATGTTTTGATTTCCAAATATAGGGGATTTGATGCAAAGCCTTAAGCCAAGATAAAACTTCTTCTTCTTCAATTCTTTCTCTTTCTCTTCTCCTTCAATCCGTTCACCTCTTCTCAAGTTATGTTGGCTGTAAAGTTTCCCTCAATTGTGCCTCAAATTACTTAGGTTTGGCTCATGCTAAAATAGTGAGATGGCAAGCATGCATGAAGATTTAGGTGTCATCTTTAGAATTAATGTAAGTGGCTCATCCTTGCTAATGACACATGTCTTCTATTTTATTTTATTTTATTTTATTTTTTTCTTAGTGTGAATCTTTCACAAATCACCTTCAATTAATGAGTTTCACATTTTGGTCCCTCACAATATTTTCAATATATAAAAAAATATTTAGTGCCAAAGAATTATTTTAAAAAATCCTCATATTTACAAATAAATCCTTATAAATTTTTAAAAAAATGAGAGATGTTACAAACATGTTCGAGATTTTAACAAAAGTTATATTTGGTGTGAGGTGATACATGCAAGGTAGGGCCTTTAACAAAGGTGGTTGGATTTTGGTGAGAGCTACTCACAAATCTGATTCCGCCTTTTCTATGAACATGACCCTTATTAGCAAAGATCATGTTTAAGAACTTGCTACCAACCTTAAACTTTTCTAGAGTTTCTTTGAGTATCAAGTTTTCCTTCTCAAGTACCTCTAAGTGGTCACACTTAGTGTATAGAGGCGATGAAGGACTATCATGCTTAAGTTTTTCAAATTTAGTATTTAAAAGGGCATGCTCCTTTTTCAAACAATTAACCTTTTTGCTTATTATTCTACATTCATCGAACAAATCATGAAAAGCACTTAAAAGCTCATTGAACGAAAAATTTACATCTAATGAACTACTTACCTCATCTCCGATAGCCATTAGTGCATAGTTGGCGACTTCCTTATTGCTTTGTTCTTCGTCTTCGGAATCACTCGAGTCATCCGACGTTGCTTTGAGCGTCTTCTTCTTATTTGGTTGTTTCTTCTTCACTTGGGGACATTCGCTTTCAAAATATCTTGGCTTCTTACATTCGTAGCACATAACTTGTTCATTTTTTTTGTTCAATTTTATTTTTAGTGTCATTTATAGATTTATTTCTTTTTATGAATTTTTTTAACTTTCTTGTCAAGAGTGCCAAGTCATCATCATAGTCCTCATCACTTGAATTTTCTTTCAAGTGGTCTTCATGAGTTCTTAGTGTCATATCCTTCCTATTCTTTGGAATATTGTTCTCAAGCTCTTCATGAGCATTGCAAGTCATTTCATAGGTTATTAAAGACCCAATAAGTTCTTCGAGCGGAAAGTTGTTCAAGTCCTTGGCTTCTTGAATTGCCATTACTTTAGGATCCCAACTCTTTGGGATGGATCTCAGTATTTTGTTAATAAGTTCAAAATTAGAAAATCTATTACCAAGTCCTTTTATACCACTAACGATATCCGTAAACTGGGTGTACATGTCTCCAATGGTCTCACTTGGTTTCATCCGAAATAATTCATAAGTATGGACTAAAAGATTAATTTTGGACTCCTAAACTAGTGCCCTCGTGAGTGATTTCGAGTGTATCCCTCGTGAGTGATTTCGAGTGTATGCCAAATATCGAAAGTTGTTTCATAAATAGACATTCGATTAAACTTATTTTTATCTAAAGCACAAAACAAGGCATTCATAGCCATGGCATTTAAAGCGAAAGTCTTCTTCTCCAACTCATTCCAATCATTCAGTAGAATAGAAAACTTTTGAAAGTCGTTTGACATAATGTTCCATAACTCAAAATCTATAGAAATTAGAAAAATCCTTATTCTAGTTTTCTAATAGGTGTAATCTGTCCCATTGAACATGGGTGGATGTGTGATTGAGTGACCCTCTTGGTTGCTGGCAAATACCATCTCTCTTGGGTTTCAAACCAAAATGAGAATGACCTCACTCTGACACCAATTTTTAGGATCAAGAATAGCACTAAGAGGGGGTGAATTAGTGCAGCAGATAAAAATGATAAATTTCAACTATTTTGAAAAACTTCATTCGATGAAATTCTAAGTTCAATAAAAACCATTAGTTTGACTCAAATAAGTTTGCAAGTGAGTAGAGAAGAGGGGATTGGATAGTTTGTAAAGAAGTAAAGTAAAATGCAATAAAGAGAATAAGCAGTAAGGAAAGAACACACCGGAATATATAGTGGTTCGGTCATTGTGACCTATATCCACTTTCGATTCCTCCTCTGTCGAGGTCACCGGCGTCCACTAATAATCTTCTTTCAACGGGTAAAAATCAACTACCCTTTTTACAATGCTTTCTCCCTTTCATAGGTCTAGGAGATAACCCTTATAAGTCTCACACCTCTTCTTGGATAATTGCAAAACTAAAGAGAGGGAGGAGAAGGACTCTTTGCGCTTTTATAATACTTTTACACCCTAAAACTTAAAGATTTTTTCACACTATGATTGCACTTTGTTACCCTTTCATATAGACAAGGTCCAACAACCTAGTTGGGCCTTGAATTCAGCCCAAACCAATCTAATTACAGGCCCAATTGGCCCTTAATAGGGTTAATGGGATTACCTTCCAAACCTAACCCTAATTATATGTTAACTATGATTTTTAAAGCATACACTAAACAAAACAAGCCCGGTAAGTCTAGGTTTCTATCAGCGAACTTCCGACGGACTTCCGACTATCTCTCGGCAATCTTCCAATGAACTTCCAACAAGCTTATAAACTTCACGACAATCTTCTTGGCAAATTCCGATGAGCTTCTTCTTAGTAAATTCCGATAGCATTTCCGACGAACCTTCGAACTTCCGACGAAATCTCGATCTTAACTCTGGCACTTCATTTTGCTTTATGCCTTGATCACAATCGTAGTTAATCCTGCACACTTTTCTCAACATATAGATTTGATCAAATAATTTACTAATTAATTTTATCATCAAACTCTGAGATTCAACGGTCTTTGGTTCTACAAATGAATTCTTGTGTGAATCTTTTGCCAGAAGTATGAGTCAAGAGTTTGAAATGAGCTTAACGGGGCCAATTAACTTTTTTCTTACGATTGTAAAATAAATAATTAAGTGATGAAATTTTTATTAGTCAAACTAAGTATGCTTTAGATCAATTGAAACGATTTAATATTGATAGTGTTAAAGCTATTAACACACTAATAAATAATTCCACAAAGTTAGATATGGATCATGATTGAGAAAACTTTGATCAAAAGACTTATAGGGGTATGATAGATAGTTTATTATATCTCACTACAACTAGACCAGACATTATGTTTAGTGTTGGAATATATGCTAGATTTCAATTTAATCCCAAGCAATCTCACTTAAAAACTATTAAAAGGATTTTTAGATACCTCAAAGGAACTCCTAATCTAGGATTATAGTATCCAAAAACTAAAAATCATGAATTGATTGCTTATGTCGATAGTGATTTTGCTAGTTGTCAAATAAATAGAAAAAGCACATCTGGAACATGTCAACTCTTAGGTCATACACTTGTCTCTTGGTCTTCCAAGAAACAAAACTCGATTGCATTATCTACAATCGAAGTTGAGTATATAATAGCAGGTGCATGTTGTGCACAAGTTATTTGAATGAAAAACACTTTATAAGATTATGAACTTTACTTGAGAAACATTCCTATTAAATGTGATAACACTAGTGCTATTTTCCTAACAAAGAATCTCATTCAACACTCTAGAACTAAACATATTGATATTAGACATCATTTTATGAGAGATCATGTTAATAACCATGATATATCTCTAGAATTTATTGATACAAAATATCAATTAGCTGATATTTTTATAAAATATTTAAATGAGGAATAATTTAATTTTATTATAAAAGAATTAGGCATGTTAAATCTTCCAAATGCATGAGTTCCTCTTATATATTTTTTGGATTTTTTTATTTTTCATAACTTGAGTTTTCTTTTTATCGAGATTATTTCCTATCACCTTCTTGAAATTTTAGATTTTTGATCCTTCATTTAATGATCTCTTTCTATAAATTCTTCCTCTCTAAAAAAAAAAATTATTCATGGATATTTGCTATAATTGATCTTTTGTGCAAAAATCATTTTATATGAATCCTTCTTCTTTCTATTTACAAGAATAGGAATTTGATTCATGAATCTTTAGTATGCACATTTTGTTCTTTTATGTGATGAATCGTTTCTTTTTGCAAAAGAAGTTTGATTTATGGACTTTTAGTTCCTATAACTTGATTTTTTTGTGATGAATGAATTCCTCCCTTCTTCTTTTCTACTTCTTCATTTTATTTTTATGACAAAAGGGAGAAATAAATTTGCACATGTCAAAAAGAACCAAAAATTGCTTGTAAATCTAAAGAGTAGTACTAACTTGCCTATTACAAAAAGTAAAAGTAGTTATCTTGCAAATTTTTCATTTCACAAATTTGCTACTATACATAAATTGGTGTAAAACTTATTTGCATAGTTTAAAATACTTGCATAAATTGTTGAATGATTCTTGTTTTTATTGATGACAAAAGATGAGAAATGATGAATGTTTGGAATCATATTGTATTTGGTATCATCCATGAAGTATAGTTAAAAAAATGCATTACTATCATATATGTTATGACTAAAATGATTGAAAATATGAATGCTTTGGTATCATGAATATTATGCTTAAACTAATGTTAATTTTTGTATCATGCATGTCTTAGTATCACGTAGGTTATCTCCAAAGCAATGTTGATTTATCATCTATAAAGTGATGAAATTATGCATATTACACTTTGATGATGCACAATGATCGAAATTGTTTTACTTGAATTCAAAGGTCATGATCCCTTTTGAATTCAAGTATACCTTATCTCGATATGGCATATAGATAGGGGGAGCTAAGGTTAACTCCATCATCAATTGGTTGTTATCATCATAAAGGGACAGATTGTTGAATCTCGGATTTTGAGGATGACATCAATTGGTAAATTAATGATCTAATCCATGTGCTGAGATAAGTGATGTAGGACTAACTACAATTGTGAGAAAGGCAAAACAATTAAAGAAGAATCAAAGTTGGGTCGAAGTTAATGATCGAGCATCGGGCCCGATGAATCGAGGGAAACACCGAAGGATCGGACGATACAGTAAAAGCTCACCGGAAGTTCATCAGGAGTTCGCTAAAAGCTCGCCGAAAGATCGCCGGAAGTTCACTGAGTTTGGTTGAACAATTGACGTGCCGGACAACTTATATTACGTGTATCATAATTGTTTTAGCCTTAACTATCATAGTTAGGACTTTAATTTGAGTTAGTTTTGAGAGAAATCCTACTAACTCAATTAGGGGCCAATTGGGTCCAAAACAAGGTTAAATTGGGCTAGTTGGATGGCCCATTCAGCCACTTAGAGCCATGTAAGGCGATGGCACCACTCAGACTGGGCGATGGTACCGCCTAAGTCTCAGTCTCCCAAGTAGTGTGGGTGGTGGTACCACCCAAACTAGGTGATG
This sequence comes from Musa schizocarpa, assembly GCA_900464855.2. Classification (NCBI taxonomy): domain Eukaryota; kingdom Viridiplantae; phylum Streptophyta; class Magnoliopsida; order Zingiberales; family Musaceae; genus Musa; species Musa schizocarpa. The sequence goes on along the minus strand of LS990925.1, from coordinate 11,278,377 downwards.
GTACCATTGGCAATTAATGCAGCCAAGCAATAGTACTGCTAGAGCTCGATCTCCGAGGCTCCATCAAGCGATGGTACAGGCAATACCCCGAAAACCCAGGATGAGACTTTTTGGCTCCATTTTTGAAGCCATTGGGGTCTATAAATACCCCATACTTTCCTGCATGAATGAGCACGAAAGTGTGAACAAAAATCTTGAGATTTTGGGTTGTCAAATTGCTAAGTGTCCTCCTCCTCCCTTTCTAGTTTTATGATCATTCAAGAGAGGTGTGAGGCTTGTAAGGGTTATCTCCTAAACCCGTGAAAAGGATAGAGTGTTGTAAGTGTTAGTCAAAGCTATCCTACAAGCCAATCACGTGAGTGATGACACATGTGACTTGACACATAGTCTTTTTGCTTATTATTATTATTTGACATTTTATCACTTTATATTACCTATTGCTTGAATATATTGTGATGTTCATGGATCTATGCAACGGGAATCGGATCGTGATGAGATCACGATAATGAGACCGATTCGCTTTTAAATACATATCCTAAATAATCTCGATCATAGATTACTCAAGAGGGACATCGAGATAACCGGACTGACCGGTATTCTATATACCCGTCCATATGATGGATGCAGCTAGTCTCAAAGTTGCTCATGTGGAGACACTACGGATACAGTACATGTGCTCATTGGAGAATGAGTTCACTGATTAATCCGCTTATAGAATGCTAGATGGTTGATGATGTCTTATTGTTAGATAGCAATTCCGTAGTCTCAATGGTGCATCTAGTACTTAGACTTGAGATACTAAGGATGTCCTACATGAGTACTCCACTCTTTGATACCAGACTTATAGGTCTGAAGGTTTCAGATCTAGCACAATCGGTCATCGAGAGTGGTAGCCAACCTTACGAGGACTATTGAGTATTGATAGAGGATCATCCACTCTCAATGTCATGAGAGGAATATCTTATGTGTTCTTGCTTAGACAAATCCCTAGCCAGGGTCATTCAGATTGAGAGAGAATGAGTTCTCCAAGAGAATCTGATTAGAGCGAGACTCGAGTAGAAACCGTATGGGTCTAACAGCACTATGCCCGATATACAATCTCTGAGATATTAGATAGATGAGGGACTATTGGTACATAGTAACTGAGGATAGATAGGTTCAATGGATTGGATTCCCTTGTATTATCTAGGGACTACGATGTAGTGGCCTAGTACATCTGCAATTGATAAGTCGAGTAAATTATTATAAAGATAATAATTCACTAAGCTAAAAGGAGTTCTGATAGGTATGACTATTGGCCAGCTCGATATTGAGCTTAAAGGGTCACACACATATGGAAAGCATTGCGATGAGTAGACGTTCGGATATGAGATATCCGTCAAAGCCCTTATCTTATTAGATATCCAATAAGACCATGAATTATTGGATCCTATGGATGAGATCCAATAAGAGCTAATTAGAGATTATTAGATAGAGATCCACTAATCTAAGAGGCTTGGGTAGATAGATGGAGATCCAAAACCCAATAGGGCAGGATCCATTATGGTTAAGTTGACATGGGACCTCTATATATAGGGCAGGATTCATAGGTTAGAGCTTGTTTGAGTTGCCTCTCCTATTTTCCTCCCCTTCTCCTCCTCAAATAGTAGGCTTGGAGTTTTGAGAAGCATCATCATAGCCTTGCTATGTGGATCACTGCTAGAGAAGAGGACACTTGACCTCCGTCACCCTCTCCTAGATATCTACAAAGATTTAGAGATATACGATCATCTTAAGTAATACAATCTTTCATATACGCAGTTTTAAGTTTCATGAATTTTGCACACCAATCTTCGCACGACAACGAATACATCTTTGGAAAATTAGGGATTTTGTTTTTAATGTTCTTTCATTGTGCATGTGATGTCGCCCCCAGATTTTCCTACAATAGTATCAGAGCTAGGTTGTTCATGCGAAAGATTGGTTTTGAACTGCATGTGTTATGTTTTAGGAATAATTTTATCATCAAGATCGTTGACGCCAAAGGCGAGAAAGGGCGGCAACTATTGCTGCCCACGCAAAAGTGGCCAAAGGTTGCTTGCAGCCTTAGCCGTCTACGTGCAGGTAGCTGACTACTAGATGCCGACGGCCTACCTATAGTAGGCCGCTAGTAGTGGTGCCTGTAGGGGCAAGCACTGCACCAGTAAGGGGCAGCACTTGCGGGCGCTGCGCTCGCGGGCAAAACCGCCAATAGGGGCGCCCGCCCGATGGGGCAACGGCGCCTGCAAACGCTGCGCCCATGGGCAGAGGCAACGATAGGCCACAACAAGCAAGGGGAAGAAGAGGGATAGGGTTTATGGGCAGAAGACTATTTTTCCCCTAGGAATTTGAGATATTTCAAGTTCTGGCCTTTTGTCTAACTTACCAAAATACCCCTCGAATTCAGAAAACTCCTTATATGTCCCAAATTTCAAAAAATATTAATTAATTAAAAAGTTTAATTTATTATTATTATTACTATCTAGTAGTCCTACATAATAATATTTACATGTAATGTACGATATGTAGATGGATGATCATGGACCGTGTAATGTGTGTGTACTTGTGATTATTATTATTAGGGTATGCAAGTCTCCATTTTATTTCTCATTTATTGTCGGGCCTACGTGCTTATAATTAAGTTGTAATCATACGAGGAGGCATAGTGGAAGCGTGGAAGTGATAGCGGGACCCACGAAACGGACGATCGCGATGCTTGGAGATGCGTCGAGATGCCGACAGAACCGATGAGGACAAGATGGATGATCACAATACATGGAGATGCACAACTACACATATAGATCTTGATATGAGTGACTAGGCCCACTAGCTCAGGCCTGATCACATTAAGCTGTGGTCCATGATCATCCGGTGTGATTGCTTATGTGATGTGTGATTGCTTGTACACCTACTAGATATGTATAAATATTTGCATGCGATGTAGATATATATTAAATATGTATGTGTGTGACATGTCATATTAGGAGACCAAATCAAAAATCCCCCTCTCGATAATATAAAGTCAGTAAATGTAAGGAAATTAGATTTACCCACATGGCCTTCCATCGTTATACGTAGGGATCGATTCTCGATGAAGGTTAAGTTGGTCGAGTCCCTCAAGGCTCACCTATATCATGATTCGCTATCTTGCCTATGACATAGAGATCTCACCAGTGACCTAAAGACATGGTATGCTTTGTTGAGTCCCTTGAGGGTATATCATCGAATCAGACTAATCTTGTAACGATAGTGTTAACTTAACCGGACATCATGATTGATTGAGTCTCTCGAGACCATGGTGATTCGGATGTTGAACAGGACGAGAATCACAAGGAGTTATAATCGAACAAGAGTTGTCAACCTTTTGGGCTTAGTGTGATTGGTCGAGTCCCTCAAGGTTACACTGAGACACTAATTAGATCTCGATCCCCACTAGAAGTCTGCCGGAGACTTCCGTTTCACGTGCTAAGGGTGTCACATGACTTGCCAGTAAAATAGTAGGAGCATATTAAGATAGAAGTTCATATCTTAATTGTTTATTTTTTACAAAATATGCATGTTATTTATTTCTACTGCATCTTTATTTTCAGAAATATATCATTTTTAAATCCCTTACGTGGTATACTTGATGCCTCACTAGTCCAAACTATATGGATTGGCTCCACAACTTGAGAATTATTCTCACGGCGGAGAAAATCACGTACGTCCTTAATATAGTGATACCTACACCCGAGGAAGGGGCAAGCGAGGATAAGATTGCTCGCTACGTAAAGTACATAGATGACTCCACTCTTGTTCAATATTACATGTTAGGCTCCATGACTCCTGAGTTATAGAGACAGCATGAAAAGATGGATGTCAGATTCATTCTCCTATATGTCTCAAACTGTTTGAGGAATAGGGAAGAAATCAGCGATATGAGATATCCAAGAGTCTCATCCATGCTAGGATGACTAAGGGGACACCGATTCAGAACCATGTCCTAAAAATGATTGAGTGGATAGAAAAACTCACAGGTCTAGGAATGGTCCTAGAGGATAACCTATGTATGGATATTGTGCTTCAATCCCTACCAGATTCCTTTTCACAGTTCATAATAAATTTTAATATGAACAAGCATGAGATGACTCTCCCTAAGCTCCTTAATATGTCAAGGGAGGCAGAGAGCACTATCAAGAAAGAGAAGCTAGTTCTATATACTGGTGAAACCATAAAGAAAAGGAAAGCAGAAAAGTCCCTTAAGAAAGACAAGGGCAAGGGTAGACCGGGTAAAGCAAAGGTTGCTAAGAAAGACCCAACAAAGGACAAAGGCCAGTGTTTCCACTACGGCAAATATGGGCACTGGAAGAGAAACTACAAAGAATACCTTGCAGAGTGGGTGAAACAAAAGCTTGGAGAAGCTTCATATACATTTATGATCAGTCTTCATTTGTCAGACTCTTATGATAATACATGAGTATTGGATATCGATAGTGCTTATCATATTTGTAATTTGTTATAGGTTCTGAGAAAACCTAGGAGATTGGCGAGAGGCAAGATGGACCTCAAGATGGGCAATAGAGCAAAAGTTGCTACAGTAGTTGTTGGCCAGGTCACCCTACATCTGCCTAGTAGAGCTATTATTGCATTGGATGCATACTATTTTGTTCCTTCTATTTTCAAAAATATTATTTCCATTACATCTTTGATAATTAGTTGATATAAATCAGTTTTTGAAAATAATAGTTGTTCAATATTATTAGATGATGAGATCATCACGAGAGGAACATTGCATAATTGTTTGTTTATGCTAGACATTGCTTCATATATCATGAATATAAGTGTGTCCAAGAGGAAATGAGATGAGGTGAACAATTCATACCTGTGGCATTATAGGCTAAGTCACATCCATGAGGGAATGATCCAAAAGTTGCTAAAGGATGGATATCTAGATTCATTCGACTATGAGTCATATACAACTTGCGAGCCTTACCTTCGTGAAAAACTGATTAACTCTCCTTTTAGTGGAACTGGAGAGAGAGTCATTAAGCTGTTGGAACTCATACATAGTGATGTATGTGGACCCATGTCAACTCAGGTCATAGGTGGGTTACTCCTACGTTATTACTTTTATTGATGATTTCTCAAGGTATAGACATGTGTACTTGATGAAGTACAAGTCCGAGGCCTTTGAGAAATTCATAGAATATAAGAATTAAGTAGAGAACCATACTGGAAAGAGTATCAAGACTCTTTGATCAAATTGAGAAGGTGAGTACTTGAGTACAGAGTTCACCTAGTCCCGCAAGAACCATGGGATTCTATCCTAATGAATACCTCCTTATACACCTCAGCTCAATAGTGTATCTGAAATGAGGAATCGTACATCATTAAACATGGTGCGGTCCATGATGAGTTTTGCTGACCAACCCATCTCATTCTAGGGATACGCCCTAAAGACCGCAGCTTACCTTCTGAACAGAGTTCCAACTAAATCGATAGTGTCTATATCATATGAGATATGGAAAGTGAAAAAGCTCAATCTAAAGGTTGTTAAGATTGGAGCCATAAAGTGTCTCATCCCGGTTTTTCGGGGTACTGGCGGTACCATCGCCTGACAAAGCTCGGAGATCGAGCTTTGGCGGTACCACCATTGGCAACTTTAATTGCCGATGGTACCACTGCCCAAAACACCTGGGAGACCAGGTTTGCCAAGCGGTGCCATCACCGACCGTGATTTCAGGTGCTAAATGGGTTGTTCAATCCGGCCCAATTTAGCCCTATTAAGGGCCCAATTGGCCCCTGACCGAGTTAGTGGGATTACCTCACGATTCTAACTCAACTAATGTTCTAACTATGATTAAGGCAAGCAATTAGTTCGGTATGTCGAATTTTCTTTCGGCGAACTTCTTGGCGAAACTTCCGTGAGCTTCCGACGAACTCTCGGTGATCTTCTGACGAGCTCTCGACGATCTTCCAACAAGCCTCCGGTGAACTTCTGACGAACTCTCGATGAGCTCTCGACACATTTCTGGTACATCGTCTGAATCTTTGACTTCGACCCATTATCTGTTTTATGCCTTACTGCTCTCGTAGTTAATCTTGCACATTTATCTCAACACATAGATTAGGTCAAACAATTCACCAATTGATTTCATCATCAAAATCCGAGATTCAACAATCTCCCCCTTTTTTATGATGATAACCAATTGGTAAAAGAGTTAACCTTGACTCCCCATATCTATATGTCATATTTTGAGAAAAGATATTTTTGAATTCAAGGCTTTTGAATTCAAGCATCAAACTGATAAGTTATTATTCAATCATGCACAATATAATACTTATCATGATTCACTGATTCAAAATATGATACCACGTATCCATTTTCAAATTTCGAAAGATGATACGAATGATAATTCATCATGGTATCAATTGTAAATAGCAAGTTAAGCTCATGATACCTCATCGTAATAATTTGATATGAAATCAAGCATGATACTAGAAATGAAACATTTAAAAGGAATCATGCTACATAAGTAATTATGCCATATTACAGTATATTTCAAGTAAACATTTGATATTTTTCAAGTATTTGTATTTGACGATACCAATCATATTTCAAGCATTTATGATAAGATACAAGCATATTTACGATAAGATACATTGCATATATTTACAATGTCAATGCCACTTAGTCATCAATTTTGCTATATTTTGATATCATTTCTCCCCCTTTGTCATCAACAAAAAGGAGAACAATTCAACAATGCAAGTGTGGTAAAAATTCAAGCAAGTTTCACATTAATTTATCCAATTGCATCATTGCATAGTAACATTCAAAAGTTCTTAACATCAAAAGTTATCAACATTAAAGCAATCACAACAACATCAAAAGTTATCAACATTAAAGAGAGATTCTCCCCCTTGTCATCAAAACTTTGCATGAATAAGAGGAAGGAAGGTAAGGAGTGAATCCATTAAGAATCGAATTTGTGAAATGATTTGATTCAAAATATCATGTGAAATCAAATCATCAAATCATCATTCTTGCAAGTAATCATCACTCACTAATATTCATCTTTTAAGGATCAAGATATTCATCAGAATTTATAAAATTCATCTTTCATGAGAACAATCAGAAAGAATTCATGGGAGAGGAGTATCACATGAAGAAATTTATGAATAAAACTTCATAATTTAAAATTGTTTCTCATTAAAAATTCACAAGAGTTAAACCCGTGAGAAATGTATTTATTAATGAAATCCAAATGATTAAGTGTATCAAAAATCATTAAGTGATGGAGTAAGGGTATGAAGTAAATTTGATATCAAGGAAGATAAAAACGAAATAGATTCATGAAAGCCCCATTCATGAAATACATTAAGAGAAGGATAGTCCGGAAAAGAAATATAACAAACTCATACATTCGGACAATTTAACATTCCTAACTCCCTTCTACTGAAATCAAATTGTTCTTCATTTAAAGGTTTTGTAAAGATATCAGCTAATTGATGTTTTGTATCAATGAATTCTAAAATTACATCATGATTATTAACATAATCTCATATAAAGTGATGTATAATGTCAATATGTTTAGTTCTAGAGTGCTGAATAGGATTTTTTGTTAAACATATTGCACTTGTATTATCACACTTTATAGGTATATTCTTCAGGTGAATTACATAATCCTCTAAAGTGCTTTTCATCCATATAACATGAGCACAGCATGCATCTGTTGCAATATACTCAGCTTCGGTTGTGGATAATACAACCGAGTTATGTTTCTTGGAAGACCAAGAGATAAGTGTATGTCCTAAAAATTAACATGTTACAAATGTGCTTTTTCTATCTATTTGGCAGCCAGAAAAATCAGCATCAGCATAACCAAGCAATTCAAATTTTTTAGATTTTGGATACCATAATCCTAGTTTATGAGTTCCTTTTAGGCACCTAAAAATCCTTTTGACAGCTTTTAAATGAGATTGCTTGGGATTAGATTGAAACCTAGCACAAAGTCCTACGCTAAACTGCTAGTCATAGGTGCCCAGCAAGCCAATCACGTGAGTGATGGCACGTGTGACTTGATACAGAATCTTTTTGCTTATTATATTTTGGCGTATATCACTTTATAACTATTGCATAAATGCATATATATATTGTGATGTCCTTGGATTTGTGCAATGGGAATCGGATCGTGATGAGATCACGATAATGAGATCGATTCACCTTTAAACACATATCCTAAATAATCCCTCACCATAGGTTACTCGAGAGGGACATCGTGATAACCGGATAGACTGGTGTCTTTGTATACCGTCCATATAATGGATGCGGTTGGTCTCATAGTCGCTTTCGTGTAGGGACACTAGGGATACAAAGACAGTGCTCATTGGAGAATGAGTTCATCGATTGATCCGCCACGGAATCTTTGGATGGTTGATGATGCCTTATTATCGGGCGGCGATTCCGTAGTCCTAGTGGTGTATCCGGTCCTTAGACTTGAGATACCAAGGATGTCTTGTATGAGTGCTCCACTCTTTGATACCAAACTTATAGGTTTGGTTGTCCCGAATCTAGTACACCGGTCATTGGGAGTAGTAATCGACCTTACGAGGGCTATTGAGTGTCGATAGAGATCATCCACTCTACCATGAGAGGAATATCCCATGTGTTCATGCTCGACAAATCCCTGGCTAGGGTCATTCGGTTGAGAGAGAAAGAGTTCTCCTGGAGAATCCAATTAGAGCGAGACTCGAGTAGAAACCGTATGGATCCCGACAACACCATGCTCGATATACTGGTCTCTTGGATATTAGATGGATGAGGGACTATAGGTACACACGGTAATGAGGACAGGCAGGTCCAATGGATTGGATTCCCCTGTGATCGTTTGGGGACTACTGGCGTAGTGGCCTTGTAACGTCCAGTAGTCGATAAGTCAGTGAATTATTACGAGATAATAATTCACCGTTAGAAAAAGTTCCCAGTATGATGACTCACGGCTAGCTTCGATATTGGGCCTGAGAGGGTCACACACATATGGTAGGCATTGCGATGAGTAGAGGTTCGGATATAAGATATCCGACCACAGCCCTGTCTTATTAGATCTGCATCCAATACCCACTAGGGAAGGACCCATTAGGGTTTGACACGGGATCTCTATAAATAGGAGGATTCACAACCTCATAGGCTAGAGTCTTTGCTTGCCTTTCCTATTCTCCTCTCCCTCTCCACCCTCGAGGCCCGGAGTTTTGAGGAGGGTCGTCAATCCACTCCGGCCAGGTGGGATCACCGCTAGAGAGGAGGACGCGCCGACCTCCTTCACCCTCTCCTAAGGATCTGCCAAGGAAACAGGGATATACGATCTCCCAGGTAACACAATCTCTATACGCCAGTTTTGTGTTTTTTGGATTTTTGCGACCAATCTTCGCATCTACGACGAACATCTTTTTTGGGAATCGGGATTTTTGTTTTTCTTGTTCTTCCAATTTTGCAGATATGATGTCGCCCATTGATTTCCCCAACAAAGGGTATCGAGCCGTTGTTCGTCGCGAATGATTGGTTTTAAACTCGTGTTTGTGTTTAGGAAGAATATTGACGTCAAAATCATTGACGCAAAGCGAGGAAGGGCGCGAATAAATTCGGTTGTCGCCCTCGACCAGACGACCACCGGCGGAGGATGCTGGCGGCGCGATAACTAAGCACCACAAAATCGGCCGTCGCAGCACTGCACAGCTGTAAATGACGGCGGTCTGCTTGCAACAGACGACGTGGGCCGGTGGGTGGCAGCCACCCATGAGAAGCGCTGCGGCGGTGACCACCATGGCAGAGGCGCGCATGGCAACAATACGGGTCGAGGCAATCATGAGGGCGGCGGCGCTATCGCTGGTTCCCCATCGGCAAAACCAGCAGGGCGGCAAATGAGGCAAAGACCGCCACGGAGGGCTGCGGCCTTCCCCGTGCGAAACATGAGCAGGGCACTACCCTCGCCCTCGCCCGCCTGGCCGCCGCCAAACGGGGTGGCAGCGGCAAGTGCGAGGGAATTAGGGTTTTAGGCAAAAGGACAATTTTACCCCTATGAATTTGAGAAATTCCATCTCGTCTTTTTGTCCAAATTACGAAAATACCCTTAGGAATTGAGAGATTCCCTACATGTCCCCGATTTTAAAAAATATTAATTAATTAAAAGGTTTAGTTGATTATTATTTTTATTATTATCTAGTAGTCCTACATGATGATGATTATTTATACATGTGATGTATGATGTGTGGGATCGGATGATCATGGACCGTGTGATATGTGTACTTGTGATTATTATTATTGAGGTTCCTGCGAACCTCCATTATATTTCTTTTATTGTGGACCTCATTACTATGATTAAGTTGTAATCACATGAGGAGGCGCAATGGAGGCGTGGATCTGCGATAAGGGACCCACGAGATTCGGACGATCGTGATGCATGGAGATGCATCAAGATGTCGACGGGCAACCGAAGGGCGAGATGGACGATCACAAGGGCATGGAGATGCACCGCTGCACACATAGATCTTGATGTGAGTGATTAGCCCCTCGGCTCTGGCCCTAATCATATTAAAAATATGGTCCATGATCATCGATGTGATTGCTTATACACAAACTAGATATGTATATATATTTGCATGCGATGTAGATATATATTAAATATATATATGTGACATGTCATATTAGGAGACCAAATTATAAAACATCTCTCGAATATTAAGTTGGTAAACGTGAGGCAATTAGATTGACCCACGTGGCCTTCCATCATTATGGTAGGAACCCATTCCTGTAGGTTGAGTTGGTCGAGTCCCTCGAGACTCACCTATATCGCGATTAAGCTATCTTGCTTACTTACATAGAGATGTCACCGGTGACCGAGGACATGGTATGCTTGGTCGAGTCCCTCGAGGGTATATCATCAAATCGGACTCATCTTGTAAATCAAGGTGTTGACTTAACCGGAGCATCATGGTTGGTCGAGTCCCTCAAGGCCATGGTGATTCTGGAGGCCGGACAGACCGGAATCACAAGGAGTTGTGATCGGCAAGAGTTGCCTACCTTTTTTAGGCTTAGTGTGATTGGTCGAGTCCCTCGAGGTTACACTAAGACGCCGATTGATCCCGATCCCCACTAGAAGTTTGCTGGAGACTTCCGCTTCACGTCTTTGAGAGTGTCGCGTGACTCATTAGTAAAATAGTGGGGAGCATATTAAGATAGAAGTCCATATCTTGATAGTTTATTTCTTGCAAAATCTGCATGTTATTCATTTCTGCTACATCTTTATTTTTAAAAATGTCGCTTTCAAATCCCTTTACGTGGCATACTTGATGCCAACCGCCTTATCGGTCCAAATTATACGGATTGGCTCAGAACTTGAGAATTGTTCTCACAAATGGAGAAAATCGTGTAATCCCCTTGATCTGATGATGCCTACGCCTCAAAGAAGGGGCAAGCGAGGATGAGATCGCTCGCTACGTGAAGTACATTGATGACTCCACTCTTGCTCAGTGCTATATGTTGGGCTCTATGACTCCGAGTTACAGAGAGACAACATGAAAAGATGGATGCCAGATCCATTCTCCTACATGTCCCAAATTGTTTGAGGAACAAGGAAGGACTCAACGATATGAGATATCCAAGACCCTTTTCCGCTAGGATGACCGAGGGGACACCGGTTCGAAACCATGTCCTAAAGATGATTGAGTGGATAGAAAACTCACAGTGTCTAGGAATGGTCCTAGAGGATAACTTGTGTGTGGACATTGTGCTTCAGTCCCTACCATTCCTTTTCACAGTTCATAATGAATTTTAATATGAACAAGCTTGAGGTGACTCTCCCGAGCTCCTCAATATGTTGAGGGAGGAGAGAGAGTACTATTAAGAAAGCCGGCCAGTTCTCTACACTGGTGAGACCGAAAAAAAAAGGAAAGCGAAAGTCCCTTAAGAAGGGAAAGGGCAAGGGCAAACAAGGTAAAGCAAAGGTTGCTAAGAAAGACCCAAAGAAAGGACAAAAGCCGTCTTCCACTGTGGTAAAGATGGGCATTGGAAGAGAAACCCAAAGAGTACCTTTGAAAAAAGGGCTAAACAAAAGCTTGATGAAGCTTGAGGTACATTCATGATCGGTCTCCATTTGTCGGACTCTTATGATAACACATGGGTATTGGATACCGGTAGTGCTTATCATATATGCAATTCGTTAGGTGTTACGCAAGGCCTAGGAGACTACAGAGAGGCGAGATGGACCTCAAGATGGGTAATGGAGCAAAAGTTGTTTGATTAGTGCTTGTTGGCGATTCGCCCCACATCCGCCTAGTGGAGCTTTTATTGCATTAGATGCATGTTATTTTTTTCCTTCTATTATCAAAAACATTATCTCCATTTCATGTTTAACAGCTAGTGGATATAAATTTGTTTTTGAGAACAATGGTTGTTCGATATTATTAGATGATAAGATCATCACGAAAGGAACATTGCATAATGGTTTATTTATGTTAGACACCACTCCACATATCATGAATGTAAATATGTCCAAAAGGAAACGAGATGAGTTGAACAAAGGTATACCTTGGGCATTGTAGGGCTAGGTCACATCCATGAAAGAAGGATTCAAAAGTTGCTAAATGATGGATATCTAGATCCATTCGACTATGTGTCATATACAACTTGTGAGCCTTGCATTCGCGGAAAAACGATCAAATCTCCATTTAGTAGAACTGAGAGAGAGCCAATGAGTTGTTGGAACTCATACATAGTGATGTATGTGGACCCATGTCAACTCATGCCATTGAGGTTACTCCTACTTCATTTCATTTATCATGATTTCTCAAGGTATGGATATGTGTACTTAATGAAGTACAAGTCCGAGGCCTTTGAGAAATTCAGAGAGTATAAGAATGAGGTGGAGAACCGGGGACTGAAAAAGAGTATCAAACTCTTCGATTAGATCGAGGAGGTGAATACTTAAGCATGAGAGTTTACTCGGTTCCTCAAGGACCATGGGATATTATCCCAATGGACACCTCCTTATACACCTCACTCAATGGTGTCTCTCGAAAGGAGAAAATCGTACATTATTAGATATGGTACGGTCCATGATGAGTTTCATTGACCTACCCATCTCATTCTCAAGGATATGCCCTGAAAAACCGCACTTACCTTTCTTCAACAGAGTTCCAACTAAGTCCCAGAGTGTCTACACCATACGAGATATGGAAATGGAAGAAGCCTGATCTTAAGGTTGTTAAGATCTGGGGCTGCCCTACCCATGTTAGAAGACACAACCCCATAAGTTAGAATCAAGGATGAAATATGCAAATTTGTAGGATACCCCAAGGAAACTTATGGGTATTATTTCTATCATCTCTAGGACCAAAAGGTCTTTGTAGAAGAGAGCAAAGTGTTCCTTGAGAAGGAACACATTCTTGACGAGACAAAGGGGGAGAATGATAGAATTGAGTGAGGTCGAGAACCAAGCTCAAGCACCACTCTACACTGGAGTCCTGTTCGGTACCTAATACACAAGTATCAACTTTACGCAGTGTCCGATAGAGTATCCCATCCTCCCGAGAGATATGTGGGACATATTAGAGCAGAGGATGTAGAGGATATTGATCCTCGCACCTACGAGGAGGCTATTATGAAAGTATAGACTTCAGGAAGTGGAAAAAAGCCATGAATTCAGAGATGGATTCTATGTACTCCAATAAGGTTTGAACCTAGTTGATGCTTGGGCCAAGGTATTGTACCATCGGTTGCAAGTGGATCTTTAAGAAAAAGGTCGGAGTAGATGGAAAGGTAGAGACCTATAAAGCAAGGCTAGTGGCTAAGGGGTATCGTCAAAGGCAAGGTGTTGACTACTGACGACGAAACTTTCTCACCCAGAAGCAATGCTAAAATCCATCGAAATTCTATTGGCTATTGCGCAAAGACACTATGATTATGAGATCCGGCGGATGGATGAAAACCGCATTCCTCAACCGGAACCTCGAGGAGGAGGTGTATATGATGCAACCCGAGGGATTCGTGTCCAAGAACTGCCCTGATAAGGTGTGTAGGTTGCTTAGATCCATTTATGGACTAAAGCAAGCTTCCCTTTGGAACATAAGATTTGATGAGGCAATCAGATCTTATGACTTCGCTAAGAACTAAGATGAGCCTTGTGTACGTAAAGGTAAGTGGGAGCGCTTATCACCTTTTTTGTGTTATATGTGGATGACATCCTCATCATTGGGAATGACATAGGAATGTTGTCCACAAGAAAACTTGGTTATCTAGACACTTCTCCATGAAGGACTTAGGGAAGCATCTTATATCTTGGGGATTAGAATCTATAGAGATAGATCCAAGAGGATGCTTGGCTTGTCCTAGTCCAAGTACATAGAAACTATTGTCAAAAGGTTTGGCATGGAAAATTCCAAGAGAGGTCTCATACCGATGAGACATGGGATATCGCTTTCTACAGTATGTCCCCAAAGACTCCGAAAAGAAAGGGCTTAACATGAATATGATACCTTATGCCTCAAAGAATAGGGTCTATCATGTATGTCATGCTATGTACTAGGCCCGATATAGCACATGCTCGAAAATCACGAAAGCGTATCGTGATCCGGGCTTGGAGCACTAGAAAGCGATAAAGTGTATCCTTAAGTACTTGAGAAGGACTAAGGATCTTTTACTAGTATATGGAGGTAATAGCCTTAAGGTTGAAGGCTACACCGACTCAAGTTTTCACCGATGTCGATGATAGCAAGTCAATTCAGGGTATGTGTACACTTGAATGGAGGAGCAAATGTCTTTGGAAGAGTTCCAAGCAAGATACCACTTGATTTCTCGACCACGAGGCGAGGTACATTCTTTGCATCCGATCAAAGAAAGGAGGGAGTCCGGGTGAAGAAGTTCATCACAGATTTGGGAGTCGATACAAATAGCGACAAGTCGACTTCCTTATATTGCACGACAACTATGGGGTGATTACTCAAATAAGGGAACCCTGTCTCATCATAAGTGTTCTCGAGGAGGTTCCAAAATAAGAGAGATCGTGACCCGAGGAGATTTTAGCTATGGAAAGAGTTCCATCCGAAGATAACATTGCATCCACCGACAAAGCCGCTGTCTCGTGATTGTCTTTGGCGTCACGAGTTTGATGGGATCGGACATATAGGTGATTGGGCTTTAGGTCAAGTGGGAGATTGCTAGTCATAGGTGCCCGCAAGCCAATCACGTGAGTGATGGCACGTGTGACTTGATACGTAATCTTTTTGCTTATTATATTTTGGCGATATCACTTTATAACTATTGCATAAATGGATATATATATTGTGATGTCCTTGGATTTGTGCAATGGGAATCGGATCGTGATGAGATCACGATAATGAGATCGATTCACCTTTAAACACATATCCTAAATAATCCCTGGTCATAGGTTACTTTCGAGAGGGACATCGTGATAACCGGATAGACCGGTGTGTCAGATACCCGTCCATATGATGGATGCAGTTGGTCTCATAGTTGCTCGTGTAGGGACACTAGGGATACAAGATGTGTGTCATCGAGAATGAGTTCATTGATTGATCCGCTTACTAATGCTTTGATGGTTGATGATGCCTTATTGTCGACAAATGATTCCGTGAGTCCTAGTGGTGTATCTGGTCCTTAGACTTGAGACACCAAGGATGTCCTGTATGAGTGCTCCACTCTTTGATACCGCACTTATAGGTTTGGCTGTCCCGCATCTAGTACACCGGGTCATTGGGAGTGGTAGTTGACCTTACGAGGGCTATTGAGTGTCGATAGAGGATCATCCACTCTAAGGCCACATGAGAGGAATATCCCATGTGTTCTTGCTTAGACAAATCCCTGCCGGGGTCATTCGGGTTGAGAGAAAAGAGTTCTCCTGAGAATCCGATTAGAGCGAGACTTCGAGTAGAAACCGTATGGGGTCCGACAACACCATGCTCGATATCGGTCTCTCGGGATATTAGATGGATGAGGGACTATAGGTACATGGTAATCGAGACGCATGTGTCCAATGGATTGATTCCCTCAGATCGTCAGGGACTACGGCGTAGTGGCCTAGCACGTCCGTGAAGTCGATGAGTCGAAAGTGAATTATTACGAGAGATAATAATTCACCGAAGTTAGAAGGAGTTCGACAGGTATGACTCACGGCCACCTCGATATTGGGCCTAGAGGGTCACACACATATATGGTAGGCATTGCGATGAGTAGAGGTTCTGGATATGAGATATCCGGACGGAGCCCTTGTCTTATTGGATGCGCATCCAATACCCACTAGGGAAGGACCCATTAGGGTTTGACACGGATCTCTATAAATAGGAGGGATTCACAACCTCATAGGCTAGAGTCTTTGCTTGCCTTTCCTATTCTCCTCTCCCTCTCCACCTCGAGGCCCGGAGTTTTGAGGAGGGGTCGCCGCAACCCTGCTGTGTGTGGATCACCGCTAGAGAGGAGGACGCTTGACCTCCTTCACCCTCTCCTAAGGATCTGCAAGGAAACAGGGGATATCTGATCTCCATAGGTAACACAATCTCTATAATGCCAGCTTTTGTGTTTTCATGGATTTTTAGCACCAATCTTCGCACGACGACGAACATCTTTTTGGGAATCGGGGATTTTTGTTTTCTTGTTCTTCCGCTGTGCATATGATGTCGCCCCCATGATTTCCCAACAATAATATTAAGTCGATAAACATGAGACAATTAGATTGACCCACATGACCTTCCATCGTTATAGGTAGGAACCGATTCCCTCGAGGCTCACCTATATCGCGACTCGCTATCTTGCTTACGACATAGAGATGTCACCGGTGACCTGAGGACATGGTATGCTTGGTCGAGTCCCTCGAGGGTATATCATCAAATCAGACTCATCTTGTAACGAAGGTGTTGACTTAACCGAGCATCATGGTTGGTTGAGTCCCTCGAGACCATGGTGATTCAAAGGCCGAACAGGACGAGAATCACAAGGAGTTGTGATCGACAAGAGTTGCCTACCTTTTGGGCTTAGGGTGATTGGTCGAGTCCCTCGAGGTTACACTAAGACGCTGATTGGATCTTGATCCCCATTAGAAGTCTGCCGGAGACTTCCGTTTCACATGCTAAGGGTATCGCGTGACTCGCTAGTAAAATAGTGGGAGCATATTAAGATAGAAGTCCATATCTTGATAGTTTATTTCTTGCAAAATCTGCATGTTATTCATTTATGCTGCATCTTTATTTTCATAAAATATCGCTTTTAAATCCCTTACGTGGCATACTTGATGTTAACCGCCTCACTAGTCCAAATTATATGGATTGGCTCTGCAACTTGAGAATTATTCTCACGACGGAGAAAATCGCGTACGTCCTTGATATAGTGATCCCTACACCCAAGGAAGGGGTAAGCGAGGATGAGATCGCTCGCTACGTGAAGTACATTGATGACTCCACTCTTGCTTAGTGCTATATGTTGGGCTCTATTACTCTTGAGTTACAGAGACAATATGAAAAGATGGATGCCAGATCCATTCTCCTACATGTCCGTAAATTGTTTGAGGAATAGGGAAGGACTCAACGATAGGAGATATCCAAGAGTCTCTTCTGCGCTAGGATGACTGAGGGGACACTGATTCAGAAACATGTCTTAAAGATGATTGAATGGATAGAGAAACTCACAGGTCTAGGAATGGTCCTAGAGGATAACTTGTGTGTGGACATTGTGCTTCAGTCCCTACCAAATTCCTTTTCACAATTCATAATGAATTTTAATATGAACAAGCTTGAGGTGTCTCTCTCAGAGCTCCTCAATATGTTGAGGGAGGCAAAGAGTATTATTAAGAAAGATAAGCCAGTTCTCTACACTGGTGAGACCAGAAAGAAAAGGAAAGCAGAAAAGTCCCTTAAGAAGGGAAAGGGCAAGGGTAGACTAGGTAAAGCAAATGTTGCTAAGAAAGACTCATCAAAGGATAAAGGCTAGTGCTTCAATTGTGGCAAAGATGGGCACTAGAAGAGGAACTGCAAAGAGTACCTTGCAGAAAGGGCAAAACAAAAGCTTGGTGAAGCTTCAGGTACATTCATGATCAGTCTCCATTTATCAGACTCTTATGATAACACATGGGTATTGGATACCGGTAGTGCTTATCATATATGTAATTCGTTGCAAGTTCTGGCAAAGCTTAAGAGACTAGAGAAAGGCGAGATATACCTCAAGATGGGCAATGGAGCAAAAGTTACTATAGTAGCTATTGGCGAGGTTGTCCTACATTTGCCTACTAGAGCTTTTATTGCATTAGAAGCATGTTATTTTGTTCATTCTATTATCAAAAATATTATCTCTATTTTATGTTTGATAGTTAGTGGATATAAATTAGTTTTTGAGAATAATGGTTGTTCGATATTATTAGATGATGAGATCATCACGAAAGGAACATTGCATAATAGTTTATTTATGTGACACTACTCCACATATCATGAATATAAGTGTATCCAAGAGGAAACGAGATAAGATGAATAGTGCATACTTGTGGCATTGTAGACTAGGTCACATCCATGAAGAAAGGATTCAAAAGTTACTAAATGATGGATATCTAGATCCATTCGACTATGAGTCATATGCAACTTGCGAGCCTTGCCTTCGTGGAAAACTGACCAACTCTCCATTTAGTGGAACTAGAGAGAGAGCCACTGAGCTGTTGGAACTCATACATAGTGATGTATGTGGACCCATATCAACTCATGCTATTGGTGGTTACTCCAACTTCATTACCTTTACTGATGATTTCTCAAGGTATAGATATGTGTACTTAATGAAGTACAAGTCCGAGGCCTTTGAGAAATTCAGAGAGT
This sequence comes from Musa schizocarpa, assembly GCA_900464855.2. NCBI lineage: Eukaryota > Viridiplantae > Streptophyta > Magnoliopsida > Zingiberales > Musaceae > Musa > Musa schizocarpa. The sequence continues at coordinate 11,259,516 of LS990925.1, read as the reverse complement.
ATAAGAATGAGGTGGAGGACCAGACTGGAAAAAGTATCAAAACTCTTCGATCAAATCGAGGAGGTGAGTACTTAAGTACAGAGTTTACTCAGTTCCTCAAGGACCATGAGATATTATCCTAATGGATACCTCATTATACACCTCAGCTCAATGGTGTCTCTGAAAGGAGAAATCGTACGCTATTAGACATGGTACGGTCCATGATGAGTTTTGCTGACCTACCCATCTTATTCTGGGGATATGCCCTAGAGACCGCAGCTTATCTTCTGAACAGAGTTCCAACTAAGTCGGTAGTGTCTACATCATATGAGATATGGAAAGGAAAGAAGCCCGATCTTAAGGTTGTTAAGATTTGGGGTTTCCCTGCCCACGTTAAAAGACACAACCCCGATAAGTTAGAATCGAGGACATAGCGATAAAATTTGTGGGATACCCCAAGGAAACTTGTGGGTATTATTTCTATCATCTTGAGGACCAAAAGATCTTTGTAGCCAAGAGAGCAGTGTTCCTTAAGAAGGAACACATTCTTGGTGGAGATAGTGGGAGCATGATAGAGTTGAGCAAGGTTGGAGAACTAAGCTCAAGCACCACTCTATAGCCCGAGTCTGTTCAGGTACCTAATACACAAGTTTCAACTTTACGTAGGTCTGGCAGAGTATCCCATCCTCCTGAGAGATATGTGAGACATATTAGAGGAGAGGATGTTAAGGATATTGATCCTCAGACTTACGAGAAGGCTATTATGAGTATAAACTCCCGGAAGTGGCAAGAAGCCATGAATTCTAAGATGGATTCTATATACTCCAACAAGGTTTGGAACCTAGTTGATGCGCTTGAAGATATTGTACCCATCGGTTGCAAGTGGATCTTTAAGAAAAAGATCGGAGTAGATGAAAAAGTAGAGACCTATAAAGCAGGGCTAGTGGCTAAGGGGTATCGTCAAAGGCAAGGTGTTGACTATGACGAAACCTTCTCACTCGTAGCAATGCTAAAATCCATCCGAATTCTATTGGCTATTGCAGCACACTATGATTATGAGATCTGGCAGATGGATGCGAAAACTGCATTCCTCAATGGTAACCTCGAGGATGAGGTGTATATGATACAACATGAGGGATTCGTGTCCAAGAACTGCCCAAATAAGGTGTGCAGGTTGCTTAGATTAATTTATGGGCTAAAGCAAGCTTCTCGAAGTTGGAACATAAGATTTGATGAGGCAATCAGATCTTATGACTTCGTTAAGAACGAAGATGAGCCTTGTGTGTACAGGAAGGTAAATGGGAGCGCTATCACCTTTTTGGTGTTATATGTGGATGACATCCTGATCATTGGGAATGACGTAGGAATGCTATCCACAGTAAAGGCTTGGTTTTCTAGACACTTCTCCATGAAGGACTTAGGGGAAGCATCCTATATCTTGGGGATTCGGATCTATAGAGATAGATCCAAGAGGATGCTTAGCTTGTCCCAGTCTAGGTATATAGAAACCATTATCAAAAGGTTGGGCATAGAAAACTCTAAGAGAAGTCTCATACCGATGAGACATGAGATATCGCTTTCTAGGAGTATGTCCCCAAAGACTCCAAAAGAAAGGACAAACATAGATATGATACCTTATGCCTCAGCGATAGGGTCTATCATTTATGTCATGAAAACTCTAAGAGAAGTCTCATACCGATGAGACATGAGATATCGCTTTCTAGGAGTATGTCCCCAAAGACTCCAAAAGAAAGGACAAACATGAATATGATACCTTATGCCTCAGCGATAGGGTCTATCATTTATGTCATGCTATGTACTAGGCCTGATATAGCGCATGCTCTGAGTGTCACGAGCAAGTATCAGACGAATCTATGCTTAGAGCATTGGAAAGTAGTAAAGTATATTCTTAAGTACTTGAGAATGACTAAGGAGCATTTACTAGTATATGAAGGTAGTAGCCTCAGGGTTGAAGGCTACACGGGCTTAAGTTTTTAGTCTGATGTCGATAATAGCAAGTCGAATTCGGGGTATGTGTATACCTTGAATGGAGGAGTAGTGTGCTGGAAGAGTTCCAAGCAAAATACTACTGCTGACTCGACCACAGAGGCGGAGTACATTGCTACATCAGATGCAGCAAAGGAGGGAGTCTGGGTGAAGAAGTTCATCACAGATTTGGGAGTTGTGCCAGGTAGTGAGGAGCCAATTTCCTTATATTGCAATAACAACGGGGCAATTGCTCAAGCGAAGGAACCTAGGTCTCATCAGAAATCTAAGCATGTTCTGAGGAGGTTCCACCTTATCAGAGAGATCGTAACCCGAGGAGATGTAGCAGTGGAAAGAGTTCCATCCGAAGATAACATTGCAGATCCACTGACAAAGCCGTTGTCTCAGATTATCTTTGAGCGTCATAGGGATCTGATGGGGATCAGACACATAAGTGATTAGCTTTAGGTCAAGTGGGAGATTGCTAGTCATAGGTGCCCAACAAGCCAATCACGTGAGTGATGACACATGTGACTTAACACAGAATCTTTTTTTTGCTTATTATATTTTGGCATTTATTACTTTATATTAACTATTGCATATATGCATGTATATATTGTGATGTCCTTGGATCTATGCAATGGGAATCGGATCGTGATGAGATCACGATAATGAGATCGATTCACCTTTAAACATAGATAATAAATAATCCCAGTCATAGGTTACTCTAGAGGGACATCGTGATAACTGGACAGATTGGTGTACTGTATACCCGTCCATATGATGGATGCAGTTGGTCTCATAGTTGCTCATGTGGGGACACTAAGGATATAGTACAAGTGCTCATTGGAGAATGAGTTCACTGATTGATTCGCTTACGAAATGTTGGATGGTGGATGATGCCTTATTGTTAGACAGCAATTCCGTAGCCCTAGTGGTGTATCTGGTCCATAGACTTGAGACACCAAGGATGTCTTGTATGAGTGCTCTAGTCTTTAATACCAAACTTATAGGTTTGGCTATCCCAGATCTAGTACAACTGGTCATTGAGAGTGGTAGTCGACCTTACGAGAGTTATTGAGTGTCGATAGAATCCACTCTCGGCGTCATGAGAGGAATATCTCATGTGTTCTTGCTCAGACAAATCCCTAGCCAGAGTCATTCGGATTGAGAGAGAGAGTTCTCCGGGAGAATCCGATTACAGCGAGACTCTAGTAGAAACCGTATGGGTCTGACAGCACCATGCTAAATATACGGTATCTAAGATATTAGATGGATGAAGGACTATAGGTACACGGTAACTAAGGATGAACAGGTCCAATGGATTGGATCCTCTGTATCGTCTAGGGACTATGGCGTAGTGGCCTAGTATGTCCGTAGTCGATGAGTCGAGTAAATTATTACATAGATAATAATTCACTAAGTTAGAAGGAATTCTGACAGGTATAACTTACGGCAAACGCGATATTGGGCCTAGAGGGTCACACATATATGATAGGCATTATGATGAGTAGAGGTTCGGATATGAGATATCTGTCGGAGCCCTTGTCTTATTGGATATCCAATAAGCCCCTGAATTATTGGATCCCATGGACGAGATCTAATAAGAGCCCATGAGAGATTATTGGATATAGATCTACTAATCTAAAAGACTTGGGTAATTGGATGCAGATCTAATACCCACTAGGGGAGGATCCATTAGGTTTTGATAGGGGGCCTCTATTAATAGGAGGGATTCAGAGCCTCATAGGTTAGAGCCTTTGCTTGCCTCTCCTATTCTCCTCCCCCTCTCCACCTCAGAGCAGGCTTGGAGTTTCGAGGAGCGTCATCGCAACCCTACTATGTGGATCACCGCTAGAGAGGAGGACGCTTGACCTCCTTCACCCTCTCCTGAAGATCTGCAAAGAAATAGAGATATACGATCTCCATAGGTAACACAATATACTTTATACGCAGTTTTTAGTTTCACGGATTTTGCACACCAATTTTTGCACGATGACGAACATCTCTCTGGGAATAGGGGATTTTGTTTTCTTGTTCTTCTGCTGTGCATGTGATGTCGTCCCTAGATTTCCCAACAGAAGTTACTCATGAAGGCACTAGTAGAGTAAAGGAGTCAAAAATTAATCTTTTAGTCCTTACTTATGAGTTGTTTCAAATAAAACCGAGTGAGACCATTGGAGACATATACACCCGATTTACAGATGTCGTCAATGGTCTAAAAGGACTTGGTAAAAGTTTCTCAGATTCTAAAATTGTTAATAAAATTTTAACATTCCTTCTAAAAAGTTGAGACCCTAAAGTAACGACCATCCAAGAGGACAAGGATTTAAATAACTTTTCTCTCGAAGAACTAATCGGGTCACTAATGACTTATGAGATGATTTGTAATGCTCATAAAGAGCTTGAGAATAACCTTCCAAAGAACAGAAATGATATGGCACTAAGAACTCAAGAAGATCACTTAAAAGAAAATTCAAGTGATGAGGACTTTGATGATGATTTGGCACTCTTGACAAGAAAGTTTAAAAAATTCATAAAAAAAAAATTAGAAATGACACTAAAAATAAATTTGAATCCAAGAAAGAATAAGTAATATGCTACGGATGCAAGAAGCTAGGGCATTTCAAAAGCAAATGTCCCATAGCAAAGAAGAAGCAACTAAAGAAGAAAAAGGCTCTTAAAACAACATGAGACGACTCAAGTGCATCCGAAGAAGAGGAGCCAACCAACACCGAGCAAGTTGCTCACTACACACTAATGACTATCAGAGATGAGGTAAGTAGTTCATTAGATGTAAATTTATCTTTCGGTGAGCTTTTAAGTGCTTTTCATGAATTATTTGATTAATATAGAATATTGAGTAAAAAGTATAACTCTTTGAAAAAGGAGCATGCTTCTCTTGTTAGTGATTTTGATAGACTAAAAATTGAGCATAATGATAGTTTAGCTCCTTGTACAAAATGCTATGAATTATAAACGCTTAAAAAGGAAAACTTGCTACTCAAAGAAACCCTAAAAAAGTTTGAGGTTGATAGCAAGTCATTGAACATGATCCTTGCCAATAAGGGTCAAGTTTATAGAAGAGGCGGAATTGGATTTGTGAGTAGCTCTCACCAAAATCCAACCACCTTTGTTAAAGGTCCTACCTTGCATGTATCACCCCACACCAAATGCAACTTTTGTTGTAAACTTGGACTAGTTGCCTATAAATGTCCACTTAAGAGATATAGTCCACACAAATTGATTTGGGTTCCTATAGAAACCATAAAGAACTCTATGCAAAACGATAAGTTGAGTAGATCAATTTTTGAGGTACCCAAGGTCAAATGGCTACCTAAAAATCACTCTCTTTTGTAGAAATATTTACCATCACAAGCTAGGAGCAAGAGATGGTACCTTGATAGTGGATGCTTAAAGCATATGATCGGATATCCATCTCAACTGTCTAAGCTCACTAGCCTAGACAAAGGATATGTCACCTTCGAAGACAACAACGAGGGTAAAATCATTGGCAAAGGAACCATAGGTAACAAATCCAACTTCTTTATTGAAGATATGTTATTGGTTGATGGCTTAAAGCATAACCTTTGGAGCATTAGTCAATTATGTGATAAATGATACATCATTAGATTTGAATCCAATGCTTGCATTATTGAAAAACCATACAAAAACACATCTGTGATTGCCCTAAAACAAAATAATGTATATACCATCGACATTGATGATCTTTGTAATGAAATGTGTTTTTCGATTTTGAATGACGATGCTTAGCTTTGGCATTGGAGATTAGTTCATGCTAGTGTAAAACTAATCTCTCAAATCTCATTAAAGAACTTGTAAGAGGAATTCTTCACATTAAGTTCGTTAAAGACAATGTGTGTGATGCATGTCAACTAGGAAAACAAAAAAATGATAGTTTCAAACTAAAGAACCAATTGTTACATAAAGCCTAGGAGGTAACAAATACGCTTTTGTCATCGTGGATGATTATAGTAGATACACTTGGACTTATTTCTTGGTACACAAAAGCGATTGCTTTATGTATTTTTCTAAGTTTTGTAAACTTGTTCAAAATAAAAAGAGTTTTATGATTTCATCAATTCAGAGTGATCACAGTGGTGAATTTTAAAATCGTGATTTTTAAAATTTTTATGAATCTAATGGATAGAACTATAATTTCTCTACTCCAAGAAATCCTCAACAAAATGGAGTAGTAGAAAGAAAATAAAGAAATTTATAAGAAATGGTAAGAACCATGTTGAACGAACATAGCCTATCAAAATACTTTTGGGCAAAAGCCGTTAATACGACATGCTATATCATGAATAGGGTTCTAGTAAGACCATTACTTTCCAAAACTCCTTATAAATTATGGAATAATAAAAAACCCAACGTTTCATATTTTAAAGTTTTTGGTTATAAATGTTTTCTCTTGAATGAAAAAGATGCCTTAGGAAAGTTTGATGCAAAATCCGATGAAGGAATTTTTTTTGACTATTCTTCTATTTCTAAAGAATTTTATATTTTTAACAAAAAAAATTTTGGTTATAGAAGAGTCTATTCATGTTGTTTTTAATGAAGTTTTTGAAATTAAGAAAAATGATTTTGATGATGATGTTAATTTGGATGCTTTAAATTTAAATGAAACCCTTTATCAATCTAGCAACTTGGATACATCTTTTTCCGAAACGTCCTTACCCAAGGAATGTAAGTATATAGATGCTTATCTTAATGAGCTAATCATAGGAGACACATCAAAAGGGGTTCAAACTCATTTTTCTCTTAAGAATTTTTGTGCCAACGCCACTTTTCTCTCCTAAATTGAACCTAAATGTATTGACGAGACCTTGAAAGATGATTCATGAGTTATCGCAATGCAAGAAGAGTTGAATCAATTTGAGAGAAATGAGGTGTGAAAGCTTGTTCCAAGGCCAAATGACCATTTAGTTATTAATACTAAATGAGTCTTTAGAAACAAGCAAAATGAATTTGGTATCATGGTTAGAAACAAAGTTAGATTAGTGGCCAAGGTTTCAACCAAGAAGAAGATATCAATTATGAAGAAACCTTCGCTCCTATAGCACGATTAGAAGTCATAAGGATGCTCCTTGCCTATGCTACTAGTAATAATTTTAAGTTATTTCAAATGGATGTTAAAAGTGCTTTTCTTAATAACTTTATTTCCGAAGAAGTTTATGCTGAACAACATCCCAGATTTGAGAATAATAATTTCCCTAATCATATGTTTAAATTGACTAATGCTCTCTATAGATTGAAATAAGCTCCAAGGGCTTGGTACGAGAGACTTAGCTCATTTCTTATCTAAAATAATTTCTCTAAAGGCAAGGTTGATACCACATTATTTATTAAAAATTTTAAAAATAATTTATTTATTTTTTAAATTTATGTTGATGATATTATTTTCGGTTCCATGAATGAATCTTTATGTGAATCATCTGCCAAAAGTATGAATCAAGAGTTTGAAATTAGTTTAATGGGTAAATTAACTTTTTTTTAGGCTCGCAAATCAAACAACTTAATATTGACATTTTTATGAGTCAAACAAAATATGCATTAGACTTGCTAAAACGATTTAATATGAATAGTTCAAAGGCTATCAATACTCCTATGAGTACCTCCACTAAGTTAGATATTAACGAAGGTAGAGAAAGCTTTGATCAAAATTCTTATAGGGGTATGATAGGTAGTTTACTATACCTCACCGCAACTAGACCAGACATCATGTTTATGTTGGGAAATCAAGGGGGCGACATCATATACGCAGCGGAAGAACAAGAAAACAAAAATCCCCGATTCCCAAAAAGATGTTCGTCGTCGTGCGAAGATTGGTGGGCAAAAATCCGCAAAACACAAAACTGCGTATAGAGATTGTGTTACCTAGGGAGATCGTATATCCCTGTTTCCTTGCAGATCCTTAGGAGAGGGTGAAGGAGGTCAAGCGTCCTCCTCTCTAGCGGTGATCCACACAGTAGGGTTGCGACGACCCTCCTCAAAACTCCAGGCCTCTGAGGTGGAGAGGACCCATTAGGCTAGCAATTATCGAGAGAGATGTTTGTATGATTTAGTCTCCTAATATGACATGTCACACATACATATTTAATATATATCTACATCGCATACAAATATATATACATATTTAGTATATGTATAAGTAATCACACTAGATGATCATGGACTACAACCTAATGTGATCAGACCCGAGCCAGTAGGCCTGATCACTCACATCAAGATTTATGTGCACAACGATGCATCTTCATGCCCTATGATCGTCCATCTCATCCTCGTCAGTTCCGTCGACATCTCGATTCATCTCCATGCATCGCAATCGTTCGTCTCGTGGGTCCCGCTATCGTATCCACACTCCCGCTACGCCTTCTCATATAATTACAACTTAATCATAGGCATGCAAACCCAATAATAAATGAGAAATATAATAAAGGCTCACAGACCCCAATAATAATAATCACAAGTACACATATCACACGGTCCATGATCATCCGTCCACACATCATACCTCACATGTATAAATAATCATTATCACATAGGACTACTAGATAATGATAAAAAATAATAATCAACTAAACTTTTTAATTAATTAATATTTTTGAAATCAGGGACATATAGGGAATTTTTGAATTCCTAGAGGTTTTTTCATAATTTGGACAAAACATAGAAATTGGAATTTCTCAAATTCATATGGGCAAAACTATCTTTTTGCCTAAAACCCTAAGCCCCTCTTCCTCTCCCCTACTGCTGCCGCCGCTGCCACACTACCGATGGGGAGCGGGGCTCTGCCCTCGCCTGCGGGCGACATGCTCGCTGGTGGCGCTGCCTCTACAAGTGGGCGTCACCGCCTCCGTAGACGATTCTGCCCATGGGGCAGTGACCGCCCTTGCGAAGGGGTTTTGCCCGCGGGTCCAACACCCGTAGGCGCCACCCTTGCGGGCTGCCTACGGGCAAGCATTGCTACGGGCATTGTGCCCGCAGGCGGCGACCGCGGGTGCCGACGTTGCCCCTCGCGCGCGGGCGCAATGCCCGCGCAGGTGGCCGTCGTGCCTACGGCCCTGCTTGCGGGAGCCGATACAAGGGGGCCTGCCTGCACGCGGGCGGCCTGGCGGCTGCCGCTGTAGGCTGCCTGCCTGCACGTAGATGGCAACACTGCCATAAGCGACGGCAGTAAGGGCAGCAACAGTTGCTGCCCTTTTTCGCTTTTGTGTCAATGATTTTGACATCAAAATTCTTCCTAAACACAACACACGCAGTTCAAAACCAATCATTTGCACGAACAACCTGGCTCTGATACCACTGAATCCCTCCTATTTATAGAGGCCCCCTATCAAAACCTAATGGATCCTCCCCTAGTGGGTATTGGATCTGCATCCAATTACCCAAGTCTTTTAGATTAGTGGATTTCTATCCAATAATCTCTCATGGGCTCTTATTGGATCTCGTCCATGGGATCCAATAATTCAGGGACTTATTGGATATCCAATAAGACAAGGGCTCCGACGGATATCTCATATCCGAACCTCTACTCATCGCAATGCTTACCATATGTGTGTGACCCTCTAGGCCCAATATCGAGCTGGTCGTGAGTCATACCTGTCAGAACTCCTTCTAACTTAGTGAATTATTATCTCTGTAATAATTCACTCGACTCATCGACTACGGACGTACTAGCCCACTATGTCATAGTCCCCAGACGATACAGGGGAATCTAATCCATTAGACCTGTCCATCCTCAGTCACCGTGTACCTATATTCCCTCATCCATCTAATATCCCAGAGATCGTATATCGAGCATGGTGCTGTCAGACCTATACGGTTTCTACTCAAGTCTCGCTTTAATCGAATTCTCCCGGAGAACTCTTTCTCTCTCAACCCAAATGACCCTAGTCAGGGATCTGTCTGAGCAAGAACACATGGGATATTCCTCTTATGACGCCGAGGGTGGATGATCCTCTATCGACACTCAATAACCCTCGTAAGGTCGACTATCACTCCCAATGATCAGCTGTACTAAATTTGGGACAACGAAACCTATAAGTCTTGTATCGAAGAGTGGAGCACTCATACAGGACATCCTTGGTGTCTCAAGTTTATGAACCAGATACACCACTAGGACTACGGAATTGCTGTCTAATAATAATACATCATCAACCATCCAGCATTCCATAAGCGGATCAATCAGTGAATACAGTCTCTAATGAGCACCTGTACTGTATCCCTAGTGTCCCCACACGAGCAACTATGAGACCAGCTGCATCCATAATAAGGGCGGGTGTACAACACACCAGTCTGTCTGGTTATCATGATGTCCCTCTCGAGTAACCTATGACCGGGATTATTTATGATCTGTGTCTAAAGGTAAATCAATCTCGTTATCGTGATCTCATCACGATCCGATTCCCATCGCACAGATCCAAGGACATCGCAATATATACATGCATATATGCAATAGTTAATATAAAGTGATAAATACCAAAATATAATAAACAAAAAAAAGATTATGTGTCAAGTCACACGTGACATCACTCACGTGATTGGCTTGCTGGGCACCTATGACTAGCAACTTCGAGTGTGTGCCAAATATCAAACGTCGTTCCACAAATAGACACTCGATTGAACTCGTTTTTATCCGAAGCACAAAACAATGCATTCATAGCCTTGGCATTTAAAGCTAAAGTCTTCTTCTCCAACTCATTCCAATCGCTCATTAGAAGAGAAGACTTTTAAAAACCGTTTTCTATAAGATTCCATAACAAAAAATCCATTAAAATTAGAATAATCATCATTATAGTCTTCCAATAGGTGTAATCCATTCCATTGAACATGGGCGGACGTGTGATTGAATGACCCTCTTGTTTACTGGAAAATGTCATCTCTCTTGGGTTTTAAACCAAATGAGAGTGACCGAGCTTTGATACCAATTGTTATGATCAAGAGCGGCACTAAAAAAGCGTTGATTCCGAAAAATATTCGTTTCGATTCAATCCGTTTCGGAAAGAAACTGGACTTGAAAGCTTTCGTAAGAGTGCAAAGAGAAGGTTAAGGAAGTTTGCAGTAATGTAAATTGCACAAATAAAAAAGCAAACCAGAATTTAGAGTGGTTCGGTCATTGCGACCTACATCCACTTCCGATTCCTCCTCCATCGAGGTCACCGGCATCCACTAATGGTCTTCCTTCTAGGAGAAGATCAACCACCTCTTTATAACGCTTTCTCCTTTTCACAGGTTTAGGAGATAACCCTTACAAGTCTCACACCTCTCTTGAATGATCTCAACACTTAGAAAGGGAGTACTCTAGCACTTTTACAACACTTTAACACTTCAAAAACTCAAGATTATGCCAATACTTTAGTGTCCTTTTATGCAGAAAAAAGGTGGGGTATTTATAAGCCCCAATGGCTTCAAAATTGGAGCCAAAAAATGTCTCATCCCGATTTTTTGGGGTACTAACGGTACCACCGCCTGACACCTGACACTGGGCGGTACCATCGCCCAGTTTTGGCGATACCACCACTTAATAGAGCTCGGAGATCGAGCTCTGGCAATACCACCGCTTGACAAGGGCAGTACCACCACTGGCAACTTTAACTGCCTGTAGTACCACCGCTAAGAACACCTGGGAGACCAGGTCTACCAGGCGGTGCCACCATAAGCCGTGATTTCAGGTGCTAAATGGGTTGTTCAATCTGGCCCAATTCAGCCCTGTTAAGGGCCTAGTTGGCACCTGACCGAGTTAGTGGGATTACCTCTCGATCCTAACTCAACTAATATTCTAACTACGATTAAGGCAAGCAATTAGTCTGATATGTCGATTTTTCTTTCAGCGAACCTTCGGCGAACTTCTCGACAAAATTTCCGATGAGCTTCCAGCGAAATCCCAACGAACTCTCGACGATCTTCCGACGAACTCTCGAGGATCTTTCGACGAGCTCTCAGCGATCTTCCGACGAGCCTCCGGTGAACTTCCGACGAACTCTCGATGAGCTCCTAACACACTTCCGGTACATCATCCGAATCTTTGACTCTGGCCCATCATTTGCTTTATGCCTTACTGCTATCGTAGTTAATCCTATACACTTATCTAAATACATAGATTAGGTCAAACAATTCACCAATTGATTTCATCATCAAAATCTGAGATTCAACACACTATGATTATGAGATTTGACATATGAACTTGCAAATCGCATTCCTCAATGACAATCTCGAAAATGAGGTATATATTATATAACATGAGGGATTCGTGTCCAAGGAGTTATCAAATAATGTGTGAAGGTTGCTTAGCTCCATTTATGAACTGAAGTAAATTTTTCGAAGTTAGAACATAATATTTGATAAGGTAATCAGATCTTATGTCTTTGTTAAAAACGAAGATGAGTCTTATGTGCACAAGAAGGTAAGTAGGACCGTTATCATCTTTTTGGTGTTATATATGGATGATATCCTGATCATTGAGAATAATATAGGAATACTATCTACGGTAAAGACTTGATTATTTAGACGCTTCTCAATTAAGGAATGATATTGTCTCGTAATATTAATTTACTGTATGATCTACCCTACCATAATTAAAATATACGTAAGGTTATTCTCATAAGTTTCCTCGGGAATGTCCCAATCCAAATCTAAATCACTTCGACACATATTTGGATAAATTTACGTGATATAAATTCTATAATTCTCTTTATATTCCAATTTTCTTACGTTACTAATTAGTTGAGTCAACCCTAGCAAAGCCATGCCAGCACGTTCTAGTCACATGCAACCAAGGAGGAGAGACAAAATCTAAATTAGCCGGGATTGGCCACGTCCAATCGTCGTGACACACGCGTCCCTGTTGTCATGTGATCGTCACATGGACACCCGCACTTTCGCTACTTCCGAAGTCCAAATCACAACACCTTCTCCCCTCTTTCCCCTTCCCAAGCAAGAAATCAAACCCCTAATCTGCCACCGCCCAAATCACTACCGTGTCGTCCATGACCGACTTCACTGCATAAATGTGTTGATCGGTGCAGGAAAGGGAGGAGAAGAGAACAGAGAAAGAGAGGCGCACTGATGTTGGATCAGGAGGGGCAGGGAGGTCCACCACATGGTGTTCTGCTGGCGGTGGTGGTGGGGGTGGTGGTGGCGGCGCCGTTCCTCGTCGGCGGGGGTGGGGAAGCCATAACAGGGGCCATCTCCGGCATGCTGAGCCCCGCGGGGTTGCTGCTCCTCCCCGTCCTCCTCGTTCTGGTGATCCGCTTCCTCTCGTCGGACCGTGGCGCCATCCTGTCGGACATATTCGCCGCCGGCTCCCCCGACTCCATCCACCGCGTCGGGGGCTCCCCCGTCGGCGTCGCGCTCCTCCTGCTGCTCATCCTCTTCCTCCTCTACTACCGCTTCTCCATCTTCGGCGGGGATGATGACAGCGACGACTAGAAGCTGTAGATGGCGGAGGCGTGACCAAATTACCATAGTGCCCTCGGTGTCACGCAGAGGGTCTAGTATTATTATATGTACATCGATGTGTATTAATTTTCTTGCTGCGACCTTTTCGTTTTAATGAGCTATGTTGATGACATGAAAGCAAGTAAGAAATAGTTTCTTTGGTGTCTGAACTCAATCATTTAATGATAGATAAATGTCTCAACATGCTTTAGCATTTTGCATATACTTCTCTGACAGAGAGATGATGACATATTCATTCTTTTCGGGGTCATTCGTATAAACGATCCCTTCTGAGTTCCCATGATTACAAAGACGAATTCGGAAAATATTTTGGGGCATTTTCGAGATTTCACCACGCGACGAGCTGCCCGTCGACGATTGGAGGCAGTCGCTCTCCGTTGGTCCGTATCGCGTGGGACCCCGCATCGAAGGGCGTCCACAGTCGCGGGGTGAGGTGGCATGTCGGCATCGATTCCCCCGGCGGGCCCCGCAGGGACTGCTGCCGTATGCATTACTTCACCATCGGTCACCAGGTCACAGTTGAATCAGCCAATAAGACAGCTTCGACCCTCCACTACTGCTATGGCACACGCGAGCTGCATCCTCTGTTTATGTTCATCCTTGTTATGTTGCTACAGGTTAAGATTCGTTGCAACGCATCATTTAACTAATGTATGATTGGGCCATGGTGGCATCCAACATGTATGAAACAATGATTGGTAACGTAAGGAGTCCTGTATGATATGATGGGAAATGATAAAAAGCATGTCCTAATAGTTCTATAGAAGCTTGGGTTGATTTAATAAAAATTGATCAAATTATACTGAACTAAATTATATCGGTAGAAGTTTGGGTTGATTAAATAGAAATTAATCAAATTATACTTAAAAACTGAACTAAATTATACCTATGATCTTTTTGCTACAATCCAAAAGAACTCATTACAACATGCTGATAGACAGCCTAATCCACTACAAGCAAAAGGATCCTCGAGATCCATTGATGCTAACTCTGACGTCAGGTTTTTAAATCAGACTATTAAAGCACATCCTGGCTATTAAATAACATTTATTTTGGGAACCTTTTTGGATATCATAATCAGGATGATCCAGATCACCTATAACTTCTATAAGTTCTATCACAAATTTTAGGTTTGATGTCTTCAATTTGTTCTAGAACTGTAGTTGTGCAACCCCCTAATGGCAAAGTCTGTCAGCAAAAGACCTATCAAGATAAGTTCTGAGGAGTTCATTCAATGTGGGCAACTATTTTTGTTGCAAGCCATCACCAAGAGTACGTTAGGTTCAATGCGATAGAAACTACATGATCATAAAACAGTTTCAAAGGAGGAACTGCAACTTCAAAGAAATTTCTACTTCTAGTGCAAGCAGTGATGTCTTCATACATACAGCAAAAGGAAATGTCTGCAGCATAGCGGTTGAACTCAATTAGCATTCTGACATGGTCAAAAATGAGTTCTATGGCATGGTTCTGGATATCATCTACCATGGTAATATAGGCTGTGTAAAGCTGATACATATAGTCTTTGTTCAAGGACAAAATCGAGCATAATAACAGTGGAAGATTGTAGAGCACAGTTGAGGTTGTCCGAACTCGCCCGCCACCCTCCGGAATCAGTTTAACACTGAACTTCTAGATGACATCGCTAAACCAAGACGACAAAATTGCAGAAGACATGATTTCTTTCCAAACATTGTGCAATATACAAGTGGAGTACATGGAGAATACAGAAAGTTGTACATATTTGTGAAACACGGATGGACATATGCCAAGCTGTGACAAAAGCAGGTCTCTCTTTACAACTATTGTATCTGGAGAAATAAAATAAGAAAACAAAAATCAGAACTTCAATATAATGAACTCTGGAGTTTGAATGGAAATAAAAGATTGCCATCTCATCACTGTGTGCACCTTCACTTTCCAATCCCCATTTCTTTTGTTATATCTCTAGTAAGGCTGAATTGCATAGTATTCTGCCATGGGAATAACGTACGAGTAACTGGAAGTTTCCTTCTAAGATCCTACATGAAAGCATAAAAAGAAATCATTGATGTTGGCAGACTAGAATTGATAAATTTTAGAATTACTAAAGATGAAAGAAATGTAGAAAACAGGTATTCCTTTTGGCACCGGCAGTAATGATTAGAATAGAAGAGAAATGATCGACATGAAAAACAGCATTAGGATCTCTTCTAAACATATATGATGTGATATTCATATTCAGCAAACAAGTAACCCCACCATTTAACAAACAAGAATGATGTTTTATCAACAGCATCATTAATGATCAGCAGAAAGGATACGGATTAGTTTTTCATGATGGAAGCCATGCACACTATTTTCCTGCACAAGGAGATTTACTAGTAACAAAACCAAATTTTAAATGCCATCAATGGATGAGGCACTTCTAGAATTCTTCAACAAAAATGTAAGAAATTTGATTTCAATCATTTAATATTCTAATTGACATTAAGAATCTAAAACATATACATGATTAAGCATTCCATACATATATTTATATAGTTATATTTATACTGCTATTTGTAGAAAGTTCTTCTAAATTCAGATATCTATGAACTCTGACATATTCAAACCAATGATGAAATCTCTTAAGGTTTGATATTTCACCCTTTAAAGTAATCCCCTTCATAAAAACATGAGATTATAGGTACATTAAAGTTTAAACCATATAAAAGGTGGTTAAAAACTGTAATGATATTATAATTTATTTCAATAATTTAGATGACCTAATGGATATTGCAAATAAGGTCCAAAATTTATGGTTCATTGTATTGGGATACTTCAGATGGCAGAGATCAATTTCAAAAATTTCCAGTATCACTAAGATGGTGATATAATTTACCTAACCAAAGGTCAACTTAATCATATATACACTATGCAAACTATGAAATTATGCAACCTCATGTATGCTGAAAGATCTAGAAAAATAGAAGTTACCTTGAAAGTGGTGTCAGGTAAATTCACATATGATGCCTGCATACAGAGAAAGTTAACACTCTTTCTTTAGTTATTCAAAATAAGAAACAATGAGATAGGACAGAGGATGAAACCTCAAGGGATGCCAGATATTCAGTCTCATGGTGCCGAACAATGTTGGTTATTGAGACAGCACTATCTTCAGGAGACTGAAAATGACAGTTTGTGTGAGCTTCACTGATCTTTAGCATATGAGAACATGATCTTCAAGCATTTCTTGGATCATCAGTTAGCTTATTGGATATGGCATATTGGATATGTAATTTTCCATAACAAAATAACAATAGCACCAGATAAGGAAGCATATTGCGTGGATCAAATTCTGCTCAGTTTTGGCTCGGAGAAAATACTGAGCAGCATAGCCCTTGGTCCAAATATTAAGGTCCCAGAGCCACCTTAATGATTTCATAGTTCCAAAAATATAAAGATCATGTATTGCTTCGTCAGTACCCTATCTATAAAATGCAGCAGAGCTACAACACACAAGATAGGTATCAAATGTAGAAAAATATACCAAGTTGAGCAGAGAAAATTTACACAAAAGAAATAAAAAGACAGAAAAGAAACTGCATTTTGGGAAGTTTGATATATAAAAGAATATACTTAAGCAGATGAAAAACTAGAAAATTTGGATCTGTAAAACCAGAAAAGCAAAGGTTTGTCATTCTTCCTTCCAATAGTTATCGTTGTGCTGCCATATAAATAATCATTTGATATTACTGCATAAGTAGATAAAGGCTACCAAAAGCTCAGCAACTTCAAGAACTTCAATAAGCGACTTTCATTCTTAATCACCAGGGTTAACTGTTTGTTCACAATCACCTGGAAGATGGTGGAGTCCTTGCATTCAAGTTTAGCATCCAACTGGACATTTCCTTCTTCAAAGTAATGGGCTCCTACCTGACAGAGATATTAGTGTCAGACATACTGCAGAGCAACACACTAGTAGCAATTATCAACAATAATTAACATAATCTAAGATATGACAATTGACCCTCTATTTTATCAAAGACGACCTATTTACCTGTATCTTTCCTTTTATTTCCACAAATTGCAGATCATCCTTGAATTCTATATTCCAAATTGACTGCCAGATCCCATTGCTGGAAAAAGCAACATAATTGAAATTAAGGCTCAAAATAAAGCCAACTCCTCTGTTTTGTTGGAAAAAAATTAAACAAAATCTAAGCATAAGCTGCATAACTACAGAGGAAACTTCAAAAGCCAAAAGGAATGCTGCTGTCGTGCAATGAGTTTAGATTCACAAGAAGACATTTGTTCATTACTGTTATATTATAATAGGCATATTTCATAGAAGTGTTTAAAAAGTCTGTCCGATACTGGATTCAATAAACTATTGGACCAGTGGTATCAGTATACTGCCTTGTACTACACAGTATTATTGAATGAAATGATAAAAATAAAAATGAATGATATTTGTACCGACATCAACCTATATGTTTCAATACTAGTACTGGACTAGACCAATAAATACTGGTAAGTATATATCCATCAGACAAACATTTAAAACCTTGGTTCATAGGATCAACTTTAGACGGAAAATCTACTATTTGGCCTTTGGATAGGCTAAAAATATCTATATGGATTGTAGTATTGGATTTTTTTTTTAATTAAATTCAAACTTGTTGGAAAGCACCAACATTGACAGACGTCAATATAGATTAGCTGTAATTAACCAGATTTTGGTCCAAATCAATCATAACCATGCCAAAACTAGGTCAAATTGAACGAAGTAGAAAACCCCATAATTGGTCGCACTCAGTAAACATTTGAATCAACATGCACGGAATCCATCAAATCAAATGGAAGAAATCAGGAACCAGCCAAATTCCAAAATCATCTGAAGTTGACTGGATTTAGTCAATTCCACCTTACTTCTGATTAATCCCTTTGAATTCATGGGGCCTGGAATCAGGATCCATCCCCACAAATCTCAAACTGGATGCATTGGCTGATCCTACAAACTATGCTGATATGACTCCACTAGCAAGAGTACATATGAGCAGGCAGAAGTATATTAACTTACTAAGATCAAAATTGTTCTTTCAAATGAAGTAGCATTGTAAAACTAGAAAACTTGTACATGCTATAAGAGTAAACAACATTGATATGAGGTTTCTAAGAAGACAACCTAGTGGTTATGGTGTAGTGTGCACAATCCAGAGGTCAAGAGTTTGAATCCCATTGAAGTGTTTACTATGCACATTATGTATTATTTGAACAATATTAGAAAATTGATGCGAAAAACAAAAGGTGAAAGCAATCAATAAGCAATTAAACCAAGAAATCTGATGATTAGCTAAAGAAACAAGGAAAAATGAGGAACTTATAGCATACTATGCTCTTTGTTGCAGTTCATCTAAAGAAACATTCAAGCTAATTATTCACAAACTAAAAGCAAAAAATACAAATGGATCTTCTCTCACCATGATAATTTGTGTAGGGTAATATCTAGTTAAATGTAAGAGCAATCAAATCTTTAATTTATTGTCTCTATTCAAGTTATCTAAGGTCTTTTTCTTCCTCATCTTTCACCACTAATTCAAATTAAGACACATTGCCTAACCAAGTATACACATATATTTTAAATGAACATATTTCTATCCTTGTTGCTAGTAAACCTCTACATCTACCTCAACATTCTCATCCTGCTATACAAATTTTATATACACATCTGCTACCTGACAAACACTCTAATTCATATAGCATGTCTAGCTATCTCATAAAGTTGTTCTTTTAACTAAAGAACCGCATGACAACCATACATGATTACTAATAATACTCTACTTTAACCTTGTCTCTTTTACCATGTACAGTATCTTTATCAATTGCTTCCTAATTTTTTTTTTTTAAATCCAAGATACCTAAAACTTCTTACATGATTTTCTTTTCATCCATTTTAACCATACCCTTAGTTTTCCTCTTAGATTTGTCAAAAATTACATTCCATAAGTCTGTTCAAGAACCCCTTACCACACATTAAAAACCCTTAAGAAAAGAAATTTCAAAAGAAATTCAAATCAAACTATTTTCCTTTTTC
The DNA here is from genome assembly GCA_900464855.2 of Musa schizocarpa. Taxonomy (NCBI): domain Eukaryota; kingdom Viridiplantae; phylum Streptophyta; class Magnoliopsida; order Zingiberales; family Musaceae; genus Musa; species Musa schizocarpa. The sequence continues at coordinate 11,240,009 of LS990925.1, read as the reverse complement.
AAGTAGTAAAACTACTTTCCACAGATTTTAATTTTCTTTATTTCTTTAGTGAACCGAAAAGAAGTTCTATAATTAACTGCTGTATCAGAGATTGAAGCTGAATGGCAAAAAATATCTATTGACAATTACAAAAATACCAAATCTTCATGTCTATGATTGCAAAAGATCCATAAAAACTTGTCTCCAAATGGATGTAGAATGTCAGAATTTAATTAAGGAATTCTGATTCATGGATTTAGACTATTTCAAGTATACAAATTCCGCCCTACTTCAGTTGAACCTTTGAAACAACAGGTTGCTTTTGAAAAACAAAAGTTTCAACCAAAATCATTCTAACCCTGACATTTCTCAACCCAAAGCCAAACTGAACAAGCCTTGACCAAACTAATCAACCTTTTCAATCACATGATTAGGACACAATCTCTGAGTCTACTCCCAGGGAACACTACAAAAAGGAGAAAAGACAAAGAGGAGGAAATCTCGCAATCTCTCTCTCTCTCTCTCTCACATGTCATCTAATTGTTATCCTTTTGTACCGTTAGTACTCCCAGAACAAACCAGCATACCATGGCAATCCAACAAACCATTAATATGGCGATGTAAACAAAAAAAAGTCCTCAAAAATGACACCCGTTTCTGTGCCTACTCATTTCCTATTTTTAACTTTTAAAATTTTGCAGTCACCAGTAATCTAATTCAAGACTTGACATGTTTGCCTCTGGTGCATATCCTGGAAAAAGAATAAAACAATGTTTATTAATTTCTATAAATGGGTGCTTAAACATCCTAAAGATGACGTGATTATGAATGGTTCAATATGTCTATGATATGCTTTTAGACCTTCAAACTATTAGTTGTATCCATGTCACATATGTGTAGGATAACATAGTTGCAGGGTACTTCTCAGAAACATGTCAGTTACTTCGCACGTCAGTTTTTTGAATAATTTAAAAATACAACCATACCTAGGAGAGACTCCATGCACACTTCTTGAGAAAATTTTGGGGTTCTTTCGGATGTTAATTATTTTTATAAATGAAAAAAATTAAGATTCAACCGACAGTTTTCCAAAAGTTATTAGATCTTCTAACTTGGAGTGTGTTAATTTCTGTTTTTTTTTAATGAATAGGTTAAAGACACTATTTAGTATTTATTACATATTATCTATTATGATATGTAACTACACATTCTAATAGTACATAAATACCAAGTTTTTTCATCTACTATAATGCAGATCTAAAATATTTTTATTATCATACATCATGTCAACACAACAGCATTTTATTGTATCATTGTAGATCGCTCATATTCATGATTCATAGGATGCTACACCTGGCATACTTGATAGTTGTATGACTTCTGTGGAGCTAAAATTTGGTAAGGTACTGAAAAGGAATATCTTAGAATTTTTTATCAAACTAAATCATGTTTGACATGATTATGCACTGTGCATTTGACTGCATCCCTAGAGTTAGCAAATAAAAGATCATCATGCAATATAATCAAGATCAATGGTGAACAACTGAAAGGATTAAACCACATCAACTTTAGAACAAAATTGATTGAACTTCTGTATATTCACATACCAGAAATTTTGTGGGCTATGCTTCACAGCAGAAATCACCACTACAAACTCAAAATCAGCTCCTGGTCCTTCTGCATCTTTTCCACTAACACAGTAAACTGCACACACTCCCTTTGGATAAGTTTCACCAACATATTTGCTGAGTTCAGCATCAAGGGTACTCCTGCATAAAATACCAAGACAATATATTAAAAATATATACTTAAATAAAAAAAGTATGTCGGCTGAATTCATGAAATGCGTGAAATTCTTAGGCTTCTTAGTGGGTATTTTTTTTTATCATTGACTTCCATATTCTTCAGAGAAGCAACAATCAACGTATTTTTAAAAATGATCAATCACCAGAAAGAAAAAATCTAAACAGCAAGCTGAGTCTAAAACTAATCATTCAATAGTTTCACGGAAGTATGAAAATTGCATTTGTTAATAACTAGAGAGCTATATGAGTTTCAGAGATGCATCGTCGACATATTGCTTAGTGCATAAAACCTAGAAAACCTATATTTAGAGGCACATTTAATCCATTTATGAACATGTCATGTAAATCTCCACATCAGCAAATCACCAAATCCCAATAAAGTGCAACTTACAGCAGAAGGAAAAGATGAAAAGTGAAAAAGATTAGTTCAAACGAAGATGGGTTTAGCAGTAGGATGAACTCTCAAAAAAGGATGGGTTTATCACAGGTTTCTTACACAGAATACAATTTCCCTCTTTTTAATCCATCAGCTGTGTACAAGAGAAAAGGTGGGTCTCTCCTCCCAATCACATGACGAAAAGACCCTTATGGTACCCAGAATATTCCTATGCACCTATCTGTACTATACAATGAAATTGATCCCATGGCCAACAATTTCAAATCCCTTCTAAAATCTCAGGAAAAGAAAACAAATCTATCAGGAGCGCTAGATTCTTATAACTATAATGACATCAAATGACCCCTAGAAATTTTTAAAAAAATCTCAAATAGGCAGAAGCTGACTAATCATGATTCCAATAACGATATGGTCACAGCCATCAAGAGTGTTATTTTTTCTAATCAAGAAATTAATCCAATCACATTTCTATATTTTAATTCTAAAAAATAATTAAAAGGTCCCAAATAGGGCATAATCCCATCTAATTATGATTAGGAAAATCTAATCAACAATCATCAAGGATTGTTTTCTTAAATTAGGAAAATTATATAGCTGCTTGCAATTTCAGAAAATTATTATTTAAAATAAACAAATTATTAACAAGAAATATGCGAGTCATATAGCTAAAGTAACTTACATAACATGATATGATAACCGATGAAGGTTTATTTATTACCTTACTCCACAAATCCTCATGTTTTATTTGCCAAGTGGACAACAATTAAAAAAAAAAGAAAACAATAATCCACTATGGTGTTTTTAGACCCAACAGAGATTTAGACACTTGTACTGAAGATCTAAAGGTCATTCCTAGAAAATCCACAATGTACCGGAAATCTTCAATATATGGAGAGGGGAGCTCATCATCATTGGCGGGTCGTACATTTGTACAAACCTAAAGAATATACAACATTGTAATCAGTTAACTTTAGAATTCCATGATAGAAAAAACAACTAGATAGAATGTGGTAAAATTTCTTTAATACCATAATCCAGACAAGGCCAGATATGAAACAAGATTACCTCATCAAAGCTGACTGTAAGAGATCAATATGCAAAAAAAAAAAAATTTGATGCATGGGACCAGGGATAATAATTAAATTTATTGATTGGTTAAACAATATGAGAATGAACACCAATTCAATAAACAGAACAAAAGTTCATAATGAATACATTATAAATAATACTATTCAAATTAATTTCTTAGTGCATGTGTTCAGAATTTTCGAACTTCAAGGACTCCTATCTTCTCTTGATGGTCATAATCAATGCATAAGCAGATTATTTAACATTGTTCCACCAGCTAAATTTAATACAATTTCAATATAAAAATAATTAACAAAAGATACAAAATACTTGATTTACTTGTAAAGTAACAATAAAAGTTTGAATCAAATTTTTCATAAGCATAAAAAAACAACTATTATTGGTAAAATTATCATTGACATTATACACAAGTAGATAAGCATACATTGTTGCATTACCTACTCATGCTAGAACCATCTCTCACTTAAATGAGAATCTTTTTAATAATTTCTCTCATGATTAGGTCTGAGATGCTCAGACATGTTTAGGATTATGCATAAAAAGAGGCTATTTCAATTTGAATCCATGATGCTCAAGGTTCAAGCTCCAAGAAATAGAATTGATGCATCAAGGCCCACCCATTAGCTGCCTAAAAGTATTAGAGAAATAACTTTTTGATCCATTAGTTTAGTGCAACATTGAAACGATCTAACAAATGAACACCAATATTGCCACTTGCAAATGGTTGTATCACCAACAATTGTCTGCTATCAGATCATCATAGAAGGAAAATTTAGGAGAAGAACTTTTGTTGAGCAGGATGTCTCAATAGCATGATAAGCCACCTGATCATCTTTGGATATTGTAATTATACATATGAAGTCACCATGCCCCATCATTAAAAAGGGGAGTTAGGTAAAGCAAATTCTGCCAACTTCTTCAATTAGAAAAATTTATGTCCAATGATTGCTGATCTTGTGATTATTGATTAGGTGGATATACAACTTTAGGCTTACTGTTGCCGTCATAAAATATTGAGCATCGGATTTACATTAATTATTTACCATAAGTTTCTGTTGACTTCTATAAAATCTTGAAGTACTATGTTATGAAAAATAATTTATTTCTTATTGATATCACCGAATACATGGTGTAAATATCACAATAATTCAGTTAACTACTCTTCTCCTATGTTCCCAGATCTCCATTTTGTCTCCTTGCTGAATCAAACACTTGGATATGTGTTTGCATCAAATATGTGTAACCTTGTCAATGTATTACGGATTTTTGCTATCAAAGGTTCTTAATACATTAATCTTTATTCAGTTCAGAACAACAAGCTGAGTAGATTATATCACAATGTCTGTTTCTCCGTACAGGGAAAATTTGTGGCCTACCAATTCATCATATTGGTAGCTATGCTTACGCTCTTCATCAATATGATATGAATATGCAGCTTTCTTTGTGTGGTCATGATTACAGCTTCTAAATATGATCTTTTTAAAAGATATTTTGCTCAATTTTCTGAAGTCTCTTCTCCGTACAGGATCTGTTCCCACATCCTGTGAACAGATCTAGAAATCTGCCAGTGTATTCTGAAGCTGGATGTCTGACTCTGATTCATAACATATTGTGTTTTACAACAGTCCATGTGCTGAAAGCTGAATCGGCAACTCCAACAGATAATCGGAACTTTTCATGAAGGATATTAAAACCTTGTCTATGAAAGTATCAGTTGGTTAACATATATCCTTTATGTTTAACAACCCTAAATAAACACTTAAAGGTAAAACTAAAATATACTTTTGGTTAGCCTAAATTTTTGTTCCAAAAGCATGGTAACTTCATCTACAATGTAAATGGGAGCATAAAATAAATGATAAAGATATGAGATTACTTGTTTCACATGATCCACTGTAGCAACTTGAGCAGTCCTGGGATCAAAATAATTGATTTTGTCAAGTTCTCCATATGTTGTAATAAGTACCTAAATGCAAATACCAAAATTCAGACATTAATGCATATTTCCACAACTAATTGCTCAAGCATATAATGATAGTGCCAATGAAGTTTTGGAAAAAAATAATCCAACTTCTCAATCAGACAAACTAGAAATACTATCACAGAGGATTATATAGACACAGAAGTATGATAAAGTTGATTTTCAATTAGATGAAATCCTTGTAATGCCTTCATAATAACATACCGAAATCAAAAACATGAAACTATGCTTTCTATACAGTACCAAGCATGCATACATGAAAATAAAATCACTTTTTCTATAACCTCCAGGGCATTACTGCCTATGATTTGTTTGCTTTTCACAATTAGGTATCCATGATAGCAAACAATTGTGTCCTCTATGCACTTCAAACGGAAAACAAAAAGGGGGCAGGGACAATTTATGGATAAGTTTTTAGCACAAATTGCTGAAGTTCCTATTGAAGTTCCGAAGAGCTGAAATCTTTTTTTTCTGGTAATTTAACATGAGAATATATTCAATACAATGACCCCTAAAAGTATAAAAAATCTATTATGAGGGACATTTATGCTACATTTGTAGATACAAAACAACAACAATAACAATCAGAAAGTTCAGTTTGATAGAATGGGCTAGATATGGCAAAGAGTGCTACAACAACTTTGATTTTCAACCATAATTTTTTAATTAGGTGGACTATCCTAGATACTAATGATATGCATCCATGTGAAACCTGAAAGTCAGTAGTTTGGGTATTCAATTTGTACTTAACATTGTGGGACATAACACTTGATTTACATAATTCACTATGTTATTAATGTCAATGAAGCCTACAATTCATAAATGCAATAGCCAAAAGATATGAGTATACTTTTCATGCAGAATGACAAAATTAACCTATTGATCTCATCTCTTCCTCAATTCAAAAAATTTACCACAACTATCAACAAAGGCAACAAGGGGGGTGTTGATTTGGTAAGTGATATGGAGGAAATGGCAAAGACCTAGACATGATGGCATAAAAATTAGATACAGCTAAGGAGGCCAAGTGTTGAAAGTAAAGGATATGATGGAGGAGGCTGGAGGACCGGTGGAGTTGGTTACAGTGGCATGGTGGTAATCGTAGTGGTGGAAATCGAGGAATGAGTCACTCATGGCATCAGAGAGGGTGGTGAAGGAACCAACTGCCATGGAAAGGAGTTGGGTAGCTGGGATGCAAGTGGTCTTGGAGAACAAGGTAATAGATATAATAATTGTGGTAAAAGAAGCAGATGGAGAAGGCAATAGTAATGGTGGTCGAGGAAATTGACATCTAGTGGTGGGAGCAACAGCGATGATGTGAACACCAAGAAAGAACAATATTGTATCTATATTGATGAACAATAAAAAATTTCTTTGATAATCCATCTTTTTAATAGATTTAAAGTAACAATAAAAGAGTAGGTGTGCAGATATTTCATCACTGTTAAAGGTAAAAGAAAGGCTTTGTGGAATCACCATAAATTTCTGGGATGCTTGCTTGTTAAATTGTAAGCATAGATAATGGGTACTTTTCATAGTAGATTAACAATGGGGGCTATTATATACAAATCACCACAAGGAAGTTTGAAAGATTTGTAATAAGTTGAACATAGAAAGAAATTAATAAAAGAAGTTCATGTGGTCAGACTTTGTTTCTATATTATATGATCCACATGATCAAATCAGAAAAATGCAGACGAGAAGACTAGCAAACTATGATTTCAAGAGGCTCATTGACTTTTATTTCCATGAAATATTTTGGTGGCTGGCACACAAATTTGGAAGGACTAATCAGATGATTAGAACATGGGTCTCCACCATCCCATCCATCGGCTCTTTCAAACACAATATAAGCAGACTCCTCCATTTGCTCTCCACTTATCCTGAAATGATATCCCCATCATACTAAATAGATGGCAACCTTTGATTACTCCTCAACCACTCTGCATGTGTTTCTACTTCCCCAATTGATTTTCAAGACCATGAGAGGAGTAAAACTAATCTAGCCGACACCTTAAAAAAATAGAAACAATAAACAGGACCTTGCAGTATACCAGCTAATCTAGTTGATACCTTCAAAAAATAGAAACTTTCTGTTTCTCAAATTTCAGAAAATAATGAAAAAAAATATTCGTTTACCAAAAGTACGTTTTTATAAGCAGTTACGAGTTTCTGTTCTAGAAGAAGAGAAAACAGCGGAAAGCAACTTAAATTAGCAAAGGAATCCACCAATTGAAAGAACCTTGGTTCAAATACCTCGACAACTCTACCCCAATTATAAGGTCAAGGAAATCAGGTAGATATGGGAAAATGTTACTAATGGTCACACCATCACCGACCATATCCGTTGTGACAACAACATGCAAAACCGTTCCACAATTGGTGTTTGTGTAATCTAACTCCCCGAAAAGCTATAGAAAACAAAATAATGCATCTTATGGACCTCCTCTTTTTTGTATCTTCGGTTCTCTTACACAGAAACAACCTCACTACCAAACAGTACGGCTTAATTTGATCGGCAAAGTTCCGTTCGTACCCAAACCAAAGTGTTCGATGGTATTCTCAAGAAACAGGCAGGAATTAACAGAGGAGACTCACGTCACCGCTTCGATCAGGCATCTCGAGGGCGAGCAAGTGCGCCTTGTTGTGGAGGGGGAAGGCCTCCGCCGCGGCCATCTCGTAGATTTTGTCGTCCCCGAGAATGGATCGCACGTCTGCAAAGCCGCATACAGATCTGAGCCGTAACGACGGAAACGAAGGGCAGGCGAAACAGAAAGGGAAACTACACAAGAAGGAAAAAAAGGACAGAACCCTTGGCGACGTATTGGATCTCCCCGGCGGGGGCATTGGCGAGGAACCATTTGGCGATCTCTGCCTTCTGCTTGTCGCTGAGCTCCTCAGGCTCATCTCCTCCTCCTCCTCCGTCCGCCATCGGAGGGAGGCACGGCAGTTTATTAATTGGCAGCCGAAATTCTGGGGGTTGGAGTGGTGAGGAGATCCCAAATAAGTATAATTCGTGCAAAGAGAAACTCGCGGAGGTTTAATAACCATTTTCTTCTTTCTTTTTTTTTTTTTTCTTATGACATGGCTTCCGTTTTCGGTTTCTTTTAAGAAGAAGAATAAATCAATAAATAATAGCCAAATATTACTTTTTCACGAAAACAAATTTTTTTTTTATATTTCCGTTACTCTTTTATTGGAGAAATTATATATTTCTATTTTTATGGAGGTTTAGCAACCATTTTTTTCTTTTTTTCTTTTTTATGACATGACTCCTATTTTAGGTTTCTTTAAAGAGATATTTTAAATTTGACTTTTTTTTACTAAATTGTTATGGTTACCATTGCTCTATTTTTAGAGATGTATATTTCTAATTTATGAAGGTTTAGCAATAAATTTTTTTCTTTTTTTATGCCACGACTCCTGTTTTAGGTTTCTTTTAAAAAGAATACACTAAAAATGCTATTTTTTTTTACTTTTTTTTCTAAAGATATTATGCTTTTATTTTCATGGAGGTTTAGCAACCTCGTTTGTTATGGCATGACTCTTGTTTTAAATTGCTTATAAGAAGAGTAAATAAATTTTACTTTTTACGAAAAACCTATGTTTTTCATGTAACTCTTTTTGAATGATACATTATATTTCTATTTTTAAGGAATATTTCTTTCTTTTTTTTATGACATGGCTTCTATTTTAGGTTGTTTTTAAGAAGAATAGATATATTTTTACTTTTTACAAAAATGCTATATTTTTATTTATGTTAATTTCTATTTTTATGGAGATCTAGCGGAACATTTTTCTTCTTTTTTTATTGGCATGGCTCCTGTTTTAGGTTTTTTTAAGCAGAATAAATCATTTTTCACTTTTAAAAAATTATATGTTTAATTTTTTTTGTTTTTTTTTAAGAAAATATTATAGATTTTTATGGAGGTTTAGCAAACGCTTCTTTTTTCTTTTTGATATGGCTCCTGTTTTAGGTTTCTTTTTAGAAGAATAAATAAGTATTACTTTTTACGCAAATGATTTTTTATTTTTTAAAGATGTTATATTTCTATTTTTACGGAGTTTTACAGACATTTTTACCTTTTTATGACATGGTTTCTGTTTTAGTTTTCTAGTAAATAAATCTTACTATTTTACTAAAAAATATTTTTTTCTTTTTATTACAATTTTTGAAGAAAATATTTTATTTTGTTGGAGGTTTAGCAGACACGCTTGTTCTTTTCCTTTACGACATGGCTCCATTTTCATATTGCCTTTCTAAATACTACAGCAACTACATGAATAATAAAGTGAATATTTAATTATTTAAATCCACTACATAAATCTTTTACTATCATTTATAAATATAAGATGTCATATCATTAATTAAATTAGAAATACCACTAATAATTATTTTGTAGCTTTTGTTGTGGCGTATTTAGTATCACTAATAAGTTATAAGCACACAGTTGGATTCGAAAAAAGCAACGATATGAACGTGTAAAAAGAGTTTAGACTTACTTCTCCTCTTTTCTTATCGAATTAATTAAATAAGTTATTATAAGATTCTATCTATTTATAGATAAAACAAGATAAAGCGCTTATCAAAATTAAACTTTTTTTTATTAAACGAAGATCATAATATATATTACCTAATTAAATAGGATTACAACTATATCATTTGTGTCTCTATTCATACAATCTCAAATAATTCCCTATCATTTTATAGAGTTGTCCATAAATGATGAAGTTCTTTTTTTTTTTTTACATCTAGTTTAATGTTCTCCTATCAACGATATATATATATATTAGGTATGTTATTCGAAAGTCACATTCATATAAGAACACTCAAATGTCAAACATCTGTTTTTAATAAAGCATCAATTCATCCCCTTAAAATCCTCTTACACATCTATTATTATATGGTGAAAGTTGTATCGGAACTTACACGGGAAACACTACCACCAAAAAGAAAATCTCGAGTGATAGCAAATGAAAATATACAATTTTTTTTAAACAAAAACTATTCATTTATTTGACTGAATCAAGCTTTTACACGCCTTAACCTGTGTTAGTAAATTCTATAAATTTGTGTACTTGCATGAACTTGTACCATTTAGTGCAAAGTTTTACTCGCACTTCAACTTCTTCACTTTATATGATGTTATATATCTTTTTAACTTAGGCTAACTAAATTTAACAAAAAATTTCTTACCTGAATTCGTTAGACGAATATTAACCAAAAAGAACGGTTATCAAGGAAAATACTCTTTTTATTGGAATTTTTTTTTATGATACCCCTTTTCATATTTCCTAGTGATCCATCCCTATTTTAAAATTTTTAAAAATACCTCACAAACTCATCTAAATCCAAAAAAAATTTCAACATTTACAATATTTTTGTTTTAACAATATTATATAATATTTTTGTTTAAAAATTATTATATAATATTTTTTGTTTTAAAAATATTATATAATATTTTTTGTTTTAAAAATATAATACAACGTTTTTTTGTTTCAAATATACTGTGACATCGATATTTAATATTTTTGAACTAATCTTACAATTTTTTTTTGGGATAAAAACACTATAAGGCAGGTTCAAAAATACTATATAGTGTTTTTTAAATGTTATAATATTTTTATTTTGAAAATAATATATAATACTTTTAAAACAAAAATACTACATAATTTTTTAAAAAGATTATGTAAAAACGCAGCAAATAATTCATGAAAACCTTTTTAAATTTAAATAAAAAAATCATTTTTGAAAATCATGTTTGAAACATTAAAACTAAATGACTGTTTAAAAATTATAATAACAAAAAAATCATCAAAAAATCTTTAAAAAAAATTCCCGAGCATTTTTCCAAGAATAAATGTCATAGATCAATATCTCAAATATATATATATATATATATATATATATATATATATATATATATATATAATATTATATCAAAGTCAAGCACACTATTTCCAAACTTTAAGAGGATTTATGTGTGAAATTGGAAAAAAAAACCAGGGCCTCAATAACTTGTACCCACCCAGCAGAGTCAAAGATCCCTGCCACGTGTGCTCTGGCAATCCAATACAGGCGAGTTGAAGAAGCCCATACCCCAAAACAGCCCTGTTGACTCATCTGTTGTTTTCTTGGCTCCTTATTCTAAGACAATTTCCCCAAGAAAACAAAGTCTATTATACAAAACTACGAAAGCAGACGCCACACACCACCACTTTCATTTACAACCACTGGTAGTATTCTACACAATCCGTTGGCTTCGTCATCCAACAACACACGATGCCAACTTGACTAGGTAGAACACCAACCTTATGCGAAATATATCACTCTGCTAGTGTTTCAGGCGAGGGAGAGACGTTCGCGCGCGGCTTCTCCGCCTGTTCCCCGAATACCTTGGCGATCCTATCGATCGGCACCGTGGGCAGGTACTGCGCCACCGGGTAGTCCCTCGCCGCGGCGGCCCCCACCGCCTTGTTGTACCTCTCCGCCCAGTACGCCGCCGTGGGGACTAGGATCTGCGCCACCTGCGGAAACACTGGCAGGCGGTTCAGCGACCGCCACGCGGCTACCGCGTACCGCTCCGCCACCGGCTCGTACTGCCCGTACATCTCCTTCGCCACCGGCTCGCAGCGGGCGTAGAGATCCCTCGCCACTCCCGACGCCGTCGCCATCACCCCCGTCCGCTGGACCTCGCCGACGAGGGAGCGGGCCACCTCCGGCGCTTTCTCCGCCGCCGTGTACGCCTGGACCGATGCCGACTTCAACACCACCGGCACGTGACGGTCTACCTCCGTCAGAGACTCGCCCACCTGTCACGTGACATATAAAAATATATCTTAGACGCCGTTTGTTGACGGCAGCCAAGGCCATACGGCTGCCAACGCCGCTAACGTAGTAAACGGCGTACGTGAATACAAATTTAAAAGCAATCTACAATATTTTGGAGTCCGAACCAAGTGATGTTCTTAACGACAAAAGCCGATGGGTTAGTCACGTGATATCTCTCTGTCGCAGCGTCATCGTACCTCTTTTTAACCTTCAGTTCTTACCAACCAAAACCCCCATCGGATTGTAGCATCCGCTATATTTCATGTTAAATAACACGATAAAAAGCCCGTGCGATATCGGCATAACGGTTGGTGCGGCCAGAGGGGGAGGAGAGATGGGATCTGAGTACCTTGGTATCGACGAACTTGAGGATCTCAAAGGGCACATCACGGAACTTCTCATAGACGGGGCCGATCACAGCGTTTACGGCGCCCTCCACGCTGTGGACTCCGGGTTTCAGCGGCCCCGAGTTGTCCTTGGCGAATTCGTACAGGCCCGCCAGGCACACCACCGCCTGCAGCACCGCCACGTGCACGAAGCCCAGGTGCTTCAGTCCCTCCGGCTCCCGGCTCTAAAACCACCAACACAGGAAGAACACCATGAAAACCCTCGCCAAATCCCTAATCCAACCCCAGATCAAACCTAAAACACAAAAGAAGAACAACAAGGGTGAACATGCTTACGATCTCTTCGGTTTGGGCTCGGGTTTCAGCCATCGTCCCCGTAATCTGATCGATCTGAAGGGCAGTGAAAACAGATCCTTTCCTCTCCGAAACTTCGCGTAGAAACAGTCCGTTCGCTTGCTTGCTCGCTCGCTCGCTCGCCTAATATAGACGCTGTTCCGCGATTCCATCCCATCTTATCGGTCCCGTTGAAGTAGACCCACGTTTGGGGATCGTCTACGTGGCTCCATGTTCACCACAGAATGGAACAGGGGCCCGCTTGAAGAACGCAGGGCTCAATCCGCGAGAGAGAGTTCTGGTGGAATCAGAAGACATCACGTGCAGGACACGAAGCTGAAAGGCCAGTGACGTCAGGAGGAAGGGCAGCAAGGCCGAAGGCGGACAAGAGCGGTTCGGTGGGATCACGTGCCCGGCGGTTTTCGTGAGACTTACCGATTCGAATCCGTGGGTAGCGTCAAGAAGTTTCCAGATGGCTCATTTCCGTAAATGCCCCTACAGTGGTAGCATATTACCTTTAAAGCCCACCTCTACCAGATATTCCTTCATAATCTGAAAAGATCCAGTCGCCGACGGACTTCGAATCGGACTTCGGCCGGTAACTCAATATCATACCCGAATTCTACATCCTTTCACTGCCGTAAATACTCATGGAGGCAGTTGGCAATAAAAGAATTTCACTAATTAATTTAGATGTCGTACAATTTATCAGAAAATCTTTCACTAATTAACTTTTATGAAATGGTATTCCTTTCTTCAGAATTTAATAAGGAGAGTTTTTTTAATATCAATCTTACCTTATATTCCAATCTTTTTTTTATTTCATGAACTAATTAGGTTAACCCTAATTCCTTCATTCGTTCTCATGTAATATCTATATTTACAAATAGATTTTTTTTAATAATAAAAATATTATTTTTTCTAAATTAAGAATTTAGTTTTATAAGCTTCATGTATATAATCCGAAAAATATTCAAGATTGGTATATCATTATAACATCAATCATATCATCAAATCACATAACATCTTAAAACATATAAAAGCTTAAGACATTATCCATCTTAAATAGTGATCCTCGAACATAAATATTTTTACTTTACACTAAATATTAAGATAACTTAACCTCATATTAAGGTCCACTAGTATATTTTGACTTATTGCATTATACTTAGTGTAAATATTGATGCTTATGCATGCTCAGTTAATATTTTATAAAATATTAAAAATAATATATTTTAAAAAATATATATTTCAATATAAAAAATTAAAAATATAAGTATATTATTTATCATGTTTACAAAACATATCACAAATGAAGTAAAGGTAGCATATACATATTATTTATATTTCTATTAGTTGTAATTCTATATATATATATATATATGTATATAAATATATATACATGTATATATTTATATATGTATATATATTTATATATGTATATACATATATATATATATATATATATATATATATATATTTTTGAATATTAACATCTCTCTTACCTCCTCTTATCCTCACATCTTTACATAACGTACGTCTCTATTGTTCCTCTCCAAATGACCCCTCTCCAACATCCTTCTTTCACCCAAACCTCAAACCTCTTATCTTCTCATTGTCTCTTGCATCATTTGTTAGCTCTCTTCATGTCCTCAGTATCATTTTATGTGCTAAGTACTTGACCATATGCACCGACGAGACGATTTTTGATGGATTTTAAGGATTACTCCATGCTAAGCAATAACGATGCTAGTTGGTGGCTGATATGCCGTCCGACTGTCATTTTGAGGTAGATTCTTAAATGAGTGTATTGGCATTTTGAATATTGACATTGAGGTAGATTCTTAAATGAGTGGATTTTGATTTATTTTTTATTATAACAGAATGAACTTTCTTCATATCACATAAAACTTTCACATCAATACTCAAATATCATAGTAACACCTATATAGCATTTTTCATTATTTTTGCTGGATTTTAGAATTATTATTTCTCACATTTTGAGATGAATTCTGTAGTTAATTATATTTTGATTTATTTTTAAATATAGTAAGATGAAGTTCTTTCAAACCATCTCAAACTTCCACATTGATAATCCATTTATCATGCTAAAACATGTTATAGTATTATTTTAATCCATTTTTTAAAAGGCTTTTAGGATTATTATTCAAAAATTAACATGTTTATTTTATATCATCTTCAAGCGTAATGATATAAAGTTCCTCCAAACTATTTTAAACGTTTACATTAGTACTATACTAAAAGATAAACACACAGTACAATATATTTTTTTATTTTTTTGAGGATTTTAGGATTATTATTTCTCAAATTTTACACGATTTAAGGTGAATTATATAATTCGTAGTCAAATAGGACATTAACACTCATTTTAGTGTTTTGCTATTTTGGAGGATTTTATGATCATTATTTTTATTTTAATAATAATATAAATTTAATTTTATAGTCAAGCATATTTCAATTCATTTTCAAGTGTAACTATGTGAAGTACTTCAAACCGCTTAAAACAGTCTAAATGCTAGTGAAATATGATATTGACATATATTCTAGTTTTTTTATTTTCAATTTAGAAGTATTCAAGGATGATAATATATTGATTTTGCACATTTTATGTGGATTTTGTACTCAAGTGTATTTTATTTCATTTTCATTCCATTGTTTTTTTCATCCTAGGAGGATTTTATGTTGAATATGTAGTCAAGTATATTTCATCTGTGTTTTTTTCAAGTGTATTAACATAAAGTTCTTCCAAACCATTTTGAACATTTCAAATATTAGTGAAATATGATAATAACATTCATTCTAATATTTTTCAACTTTATGAATATTTTATAATTATTATTTTATGAATTTGATATGATTTTAAGGTTCATTTAGCAAGACAAAGTTTATTCAAATGCATCAAATTTACACCATGTAAAGTAAGGATGACATATATTATATATGAATCCATTGTTTTTCTTAACTTATGGTGATTTCAGTATTTTGTTTGAAAATTAATATGTTTGAAACCAGCACTGAGATGTTGTGCAGTAAAAGTGAGGAGGAGCGGCTCAGCAGGAAAAAGGAGAATGAGAAGAAAGAGCAATGCATGGAGGGGCAGAGGAGGGGAAGGAAAACGAAAAGAAATAAGAAGGGACAAAGTAGGAAAAGAGGAAGAAGAAAGAAGGAAAAAGAAAGAGTAGAGTGATCGATCATAGTGGAGGAGCAGGTGAAGAAGAAGGAAAGAAAAATAAGGGGAGGGTGGTAGAGAATAGAGAAGACGGGTGACTTGTAGTGAGGAATTTACTGTATAATAAATATAAATATAAGAAAAGAAAAAATAAATATAAATATAAGAGAAGACGGAACTATTTACAGTTTTGACCTTCCAATGTCTATATAAACTCCTATATATAATAATACCAAAAGAGTAAATCAACTAAAATATTCTAATTCAAACACAGTACTGAATTCTTTTTTCTTCTTTTTTTGAAGTCGACATATGATTTTTTGAGTAATCAAGATGTGCAATCTTGATTATTTTGGATAATAGGCATTGTATCTTGGAAATAGAATTTTTATGAAGCTATCTGTATCGTATATTATTATTTTTTGGATCAGTTGTCAGTCACCCTATCAATATTCTTTTATCAAGGTATTATATTAATTAGAAATAACAAATAAATATTATCCCAGGGGATCGCAGTCTTCATCTTCCTCTTCCACGTCCAAATCTTCCTGCTGTTTCCCATTGCTTTCCCTCATGCTTGCAAGAAGGCTATCGAACAGCAATTCCTCCTTTCTCTTCCTCAAACCGGGCACCAACTCCTCTCGCCCAGTCCTCAAACCCCTCGTCCTCCCCGATCACCATCTCACCACCATCGCCGCCCACCCCCCCCCCCCGATCTACCCTCCCAACTTGCCCGCTTCTGCTCCCTCTTGAAGCGCAGACGCTATGCCGCCGCCAAGTTCCTCCTCAAGTCCCTGGCCACCGCCGACGGCCTCGCCCATCCCTTCCCCTCCCTGGCTCCCTCCGTCGAGGCCTCTTGCCGGGCAGCCGTCGTCCCCTATGCCGACGCGCTCGACATGCTCTTCAGGGTGTACTCCGACGCCGGCATGACCGACAGAGCCCTCGACGCCTTCGAGCTCTTGCTCGGCCGGTTCGGCCGGGTCGAGGAGCGGTCTTGCACCATTTATCTCCAGGCGCTGCGGAGGTCTGGCCGCTCCGACTTGGCCCATCGGTTCCTTCTCCGGATGCTTGATTTGGACTCTATCGATGTCTCGACATACTCAATGGCGATCGTCGTGGATGGATTATGCAAGAATGGAGACATCAAGATTGCACGGGAGTTAATCGACGAAATGTTCCTTAGAGGACTCGGGCCAAATGTCATGTCCTACAATTCTTTGGTCGAACATTACGCTAAGAGGAAGGATTATGGCTCGACGAATGACATACTAGTCTTGATGGAAGAAAGGGGTGTTGAAGCTAGTGTTGGGACTTACACTATTCTGGTTGATGCGTACTCTGATTCGGGCAAGATTGACAAAGCCGAGAAGGCATTTGAGGAAATGAAGAAAAAGGGTTTAACGGGGGACATCTATGCGTACACTTCGATGATCAATGCAAACTGCAGGATGGGAAACATAAAGAGAGCACTCGCCCTGTTTGATGAGTGTGTCGAGCGAGGCCTTCAGCCCACTGACCACACATATGGGGCATTGATCAATGGACTTTGCAAGCATGGACAGATGCTGGCCGCAGAGATGCTGATGGATGAAATGCAGAACAAGGGAATCAACCTCAATCAGATTATATTGAACACGATGATCGATGGGTACTGCAAGAAAGGGATGGTGGACAAAGCACTCAACTTTAAAGCCATCATGGAGAAGAAAGGAATTGAGCTCGATGTGTACACTTATAACACGATGGCTTGTGGGCTGTGCAAGTGCAACAAGATCAGCGAGGCTAAGAATCTTCTGCATGTTATGGTCGAGAGAGGAGTTGTTCCCAACACTGTGAGCTATACAACATTGATAGATATACTCTGCAAAGAAGGTGATATGGTTGAGGCAAGGAGGCTTTTTAGAGAGATGGGTAACAAGGGTGCAAACCCTAGTATCATAACATACAATGTAATGATAGATGGTCATAGCAAGAAAGGAAGTATTAGGGAGGCTGAGAGGCTCAAGAAGGAGATGGAGATGAAAGGTATGTTAGCTGATGTGTACACATACACTTCACTCATTCATGGGCACTTCATCAACCGGAAGCTTGATGATGCAATGAACTTGCTTATGGAGATGAAGAAAAGGAATGTGCAGGCCAATGCTGTGACATATACTGCACTGATCTCAGGGTTGTCTAAAGAAGGGAGGTCGGATGAGGCATTTAGGTTGTATGATGAGATGCTGGGGGCAGGAATTACTCCAGATGATCCAGTCTATTCTTCTCTTGTAAGCAGCCTCCATAATGCAAAGGAAGGTGAAGCTTTGGTTGACAGAAATCTGGTGCATAGGGCTGAAAATAGCACTATTAGAAGCCAGAACATAGGGTGATGCTTTTATCAAGATATCTAAATCCCAATAGATATGGTATATGCACAAGTCTATCATGCTTGTGTTGGACTGACGAGTCTGAAACCAGTTTATGCTTGTGTCACCAGACCGATTGTGTATGATCTGAGAAGTTTGAGAAGTCAGTTTACAAGAGGATATATGTAGTGACTCGTGAATCCAAAATACAGTGGTCTTTTCTTCTTACAAATAGCCATGACTCGAAGACGACAAATGTCAATGCTATGCTTCTTGAGCAGGTTTAACTCATGGTATCTGTCCGAAGCATCTTTACTTCTCTAATGCGTAATCAGGCCACATGAGAGTTGGAAGCAAAATTCCTTCTAACCTTTATGATGAGAATTTGTTGTTATCACCATGGAGAAAAAAGCAACGCAACATAATTTTCAGTTGCTGTTGCATCCTTTTTGAACATTTATAGGTCACCTAAAAGCAGTATCATGGTAGCTGACTAAAACATTGGGATACTCTTGTCAATGTTGATGTTGGTGGTGGTGATGTTTGTTGCATTGTACTTTTAGATTACCATTCTGTATACAACCCGTTCCATTTGTTGTGGGCAAGAACCTATCTGTTAAAAGGGTTAACTATATTGGTTTCATATCCCTTGCTTTATATTGGATATTGTTCATGCAAATTTATGTTATTTTTTCCTGTCTCTATATATAAGATTTGTTGCAACTGCACTCCTCAATATGAATGCCTCGGTTTGAAGACAGTTCAAATGAATAATTTGGCATTAAAGCCGCTTTTGCCCACTGCCAGCCAGTTCAAATGAATTAAACCAAGCTTAGAGACTTTCCATGGATGGTCAAGAATTAAACCACCCATATATCCATCCTGCAAACTAGAATGTTTCTTTCATGGTCCCATCGGGTAAAATTTTTCATGATTTCTCTTAAATTTTAATTTTTTTTTATCAATGATGTCATTTCATCTAAGATGTAGATGATATATGATCTCTTTAATTGTATATGCTTAATGCTCTCTTTAATGTGTGTGTTGAGTGACTCAAATCCAACATATATGAAGTATAATTTCTGCTTGAATTATATTATTTCGTCTAAGAACTTAAACCGTGATCTAATTTATATTCTCAACAACATCAAAATCTCTATCCTGTATCGATCTATTTCTAATATGCAGCTCGAAAAGTGCCAAATTGAAGCCTATATTATTTCATCGGATTAAGCTTATTTGAAAGTTTGAACTTCGAACCACCACCAATTTCTTTCAGCTTGCAAACATCCTCATTCGCCCAAGCCCAACCTGAGCCCAATCTAAAAGAACCATGACTTAGTCTATCCCATACCACGCCAAGTTTGACCTTAACCAGTTGCTAGAAATCTTTATCCAATGAATCCAACTCGAGCCATCCTGCCCAGCTTAAACCTAATTTCTGGGGTTGAACTGGGCTCTAGATCAGGGTTTATGGTCGAGCATGGATTCGAGCCACACGGGGCATGTTTTGTAGCAAAATTGGGCACGGGGTTTATTTAACCCACCAAAGTAAATAAATCATTTTAATATATAAATATTATATTAAGGAACTAATTATATATTACATCATATAGTTAGCTATTTTATTATTTCGATCCTTATATTTTAAATAATTATATTGATATTCTTATAATTAAAAATAAATAAAATATCTAAATTAATTTATCATAATACTGTGATTTTATCAATGAAAACATGAAAACAATGGATAAAAAAGTAATTTTAACGTTTCAATTGGTTATGGACGATGACGTTACTAGGGGATACGAATGATTGTTATGGATGAGAAAAATGACGATGAGAGATGAGGATTGCTTGACAACTATGTCGACGTAGATGTAGGATAGTCATCATCTCTCGTCATCGTTCTTCTCATTCATAATAGTAATCCGTAACCACTAACGTTATCGTCTACCATCACCAACTAAAATATTAAAAAAAAAATATATATATTATATTTTATTTATAAAACCGATGATGTTAGGATAAATAGATTTAGATATTTAATATAAGTTTATGGATAAAAATGATTGACTATATGGATAATCTATAATTAATCATGTACAAAACGTTTTTTATTTTATTAATTATTATATTAACCCACACTTACCCATCCTTGTAAGAGAGAGAGAGAATTAAATGTTCATTTGTTCAGCTCGTATCCACCTTATCCTTTAGAGTAAAAAATTTGGCTCTTATAGACAGGTACAGGTGGATTCTCGATAGAAAACTATATATTATATTTTAAAATAAATATAATATAATTTTAAATATGTCTCGTCCATAAAAAATATAATATAATTTTAAAATATCTAATAGCTGAGCTTAGTCCAATATCGATGATGATAAAAGGTATATATTATATTTTATCGGACTTTAGTTCACAACACAATACAGTATAATAATATAATCAATCCATTTCTCAAGGCAAGGCAAGTCTAATTGTTTATTTCCGTCTTCTATATCGCCGGTCGTGTTTCGTCTCCCCGTGCTCATCCCCTTCCGGTCATCCCGACGTCATCGAAACCCTAACCCTAATTTTGTCCACTTTGATTGGATCGGAGCTTGCTACGGTTCGCGTCTCCGATCTGGGGCTCCCCTTATCCTCACCTTCCGGTCTCTGATGCGCGACCTCTCCGTTCGGGCCGGACATGGCGCTTGTGGCGGCGGACTCGGCGGGTGCGCTCGTGGAATTGGACAATGAGGGCCCGCCGGGGACATTGGCGCGGCTTGTGGAGTCCCAGAGGGAGCTTTTCCACAGTCAGATCGATCAGCTGCAGAAGCTTGTCGTCGCCCAATGCAAGCTCACCGGTGTCAACCCCCTCGCTCAGGAAATGGTAAGTTTGCGTCTTGAATTTAGGGGGTTGTTGGATATCACGTTTGTTAGTTTTGATTTCTTCGGTTAGTAAGATCAGAATGGTTGAAATGGATGGAAATATTGGGCTATGAAGCAACAAAATTTTGATTTTGATGCTTATGTTTTTAACTCTTGATGCATTACTAGCTATTTATTTGTTGTACGGATGAGTTTGCAGGCTAGGTGGACGATCTAACTCCCGTATTTTCTGTTCACACATGACTAGAATAAGAGTGATATTACTAATTCCTTACCTATCAGTTTAAGTTAGGTGTGGGAAGGACTTCAGTTATGATTTCAATAGGAATCTAGTAATGCAGAATTATCTTTCTAATTTTGGATATCGGGTGAGCTTTTTATATTCAATTTGGTAGATAAACAATTGGTTCTTGGTAAGCTCCTTAGTTGTCTAACGATTGTTGTTCCAGTAAAGAACTTTTGTGTTATTTTGACGATGTCACACCATCAAGGATGAGACATTTTAAATGGTCAGAAGGATATAGGAAATTATAGGAGTGATATGTTCATGATGTCAGCGTGAATGCACTTTGGTCTAATTGAAGACCTCATGTTTACTAATTTGGGTCATGATTTTGGTAGATTCTGATGTTCTGCTTTTCCTAATTTGTTACTAACAGAATTTGGAAATCAGAACCTTGCTATTGATTATAGTTCGTTGGGCCAGCTGTTCTCAGTCCAATATGGTTCATTTGGATTGGGAGTGGCTGGTGTAGAGTCCTGCTGGCTAATTTTTCAGTTTTCTTCTAGAGATTATTGGTTGTCTGGGTGATTTTCAGTAAACCTCCAGCTGCCAGTTTGTGGACTACTAGAAGAAGATACAAGGAGAAGATGAGAACAAGAAGAAAAATATTAAGGAGAATATGAGGGAGGACAGGAGAGTACGAGGAAAGAGAAGAATTGGTGGCCATGGGAGGAAAGAAGCCTCTATGATTGAATTGTGCTTGTCGGTGATTGTGCATGACTGGTTGATGCTGAAGTAGGGAAGTAGATGGAAGAGGAAGGTGCTAGTTTCTTCCAACTCCGTTTAATATCTTGCTACTCACCTGTGATAAGTGGTTGTAGACTGCTCATCTGGCTATGTCATATTTTCAATTTAAAAAACAATTACTATATTATTTTTAAATAGAGTTTTGATAGGATATATGTACGGGGGTGGGATTCTTTCCTTGAACTTCAATTGACCAGACTTAGATGTGATTTGTTTAAGAAGGCACTTTGGTCACATGTTGGATTTCGGTCAAAACATCTTGACCCATTAGTAGGTTAGGTTCAGGCCAGTCTTACTGTTGCCTTGGTTGTATGGTACAACTGGATCCAAACTGACGCAAACCTATTTTGTTAAAAACATTATATAACATGCCTTGCAGCCTTGACCTCACAACCCAAGTTGTGTGGGTTTATGTTTTGGTTATGAAAACCTGCTGCCTGCTGGTGGGTTGATTTGTGTTCGAGCCCACCCTATGTTCCCTTACTATCCCATCTCAACCTGGTTAGATCCCTTCCATCTTCACCACTCTCTCTCTCTCTCTATATATATATATATGTATGTATATATATATATATATATGTATGTATTATACATGTATAATATGTATATATATATATACATATTATACGTGTATAATATGTATATATGTATATATATTTATATACATATATACATATTATACACGTATATGTATATGTCCATGTATATTGTAAAATTGTAAAATTGCTTCTCGATCATTCTTAATGTGTCATTTTGATAATCCGTTCCCATCAATCCTAGGGATTCTAGGAATTAACCTTATTTTAGTCCCAATCTTGTGAATTTTCCTCTTAGTTTGGTTTGAACCTTTGTTTCTTGCTTCTTTTTTTTCCTTTTTTTGAGTTTGGTTCGATTCCTTGAGATTATTTTTTGGTACTATTTTATGTATATAATTACAATTTTTTAATCCTGTTGAATGTTCTCTTGCCTAAAGTACCTTTATGAGACCATCATGAAACTTGTGATTTTTTGTTGTGTTGGACTCTTCCCAATTGGAAAAAATTTTAGGGGTTATTTCATAGCTGTCTACTTATTTATAGAGCAGTTCTTGATACAATGGTAAGGTTGTGTTTTTGTGACCTGAGAGATCATGATCGAGTTATGGAAATAACCTCTTTATATAAAAAGGATAATTGCATATATTGACCCTCCCCGGACTTTGGTAGGATCCTATGCACTGGATAGATCAATTTTTATTCATTTTGTTATCTCTAAGCTGACTGAAGGTTTAAAATTTCAGCGGTATCAGTTGGTATGTACTGGTATTTACCAATCTGATGGGCAACTGGTCCATGGACTGGACTATTTTGCTAGATTCGGTATGGAACCAAGCGTATCACGTAAGAAGCCTACTGTGCTGAGCAGTCTAGTAACTAGCTGCTACTCACATGGCTCATGGCTATCAATTGATAAGTGTACCACTCTGTCACGGACAAACTTTTAAACAAGATATTTGATGTAATGCTCATGTATGTCCGTGTCTTTTGGCATGTTCATGCCTTGTACAACATGTAGAGAGGCGACTGAAGGCTTAATAGTCCTATTTTAGTTGGGTTGGTGGCCTCTTTAGGCTTGTAAATAAAGATTGTGTCATGTGGACACGTGCGAGAGATTTTCGGTCTATAATGGACCATTTTACCCTTTGTTGTGCAACTGTTCAGAGCTTGTAAAGTCTGTTTGTAATTTGCATTGTCTATAAAGTGTTTTTCAGAGATGTTTGCTTGTGGATCCCGAGTGAGGCCTTTTCTCTGTCCTGTTCTCTCTTTTGTGGGACTTAAGGGATCATGGGAGGCTTCGGGGAGGCTGACCTTTGTGGACGGACACGCAAGGGTACCGCACGACTTAGGCAAAACCAGCTAAGTCCGTGACAACTCGGTGACCCGATTCCTGCCACACTTCAAATAATAAAGCTGACCCCTCCCATTCTTCTTTTTTTCTTCCTGAACTGTAGTTTTTTATCCTCCTTTCTCTTGAGTTTTTCTTTTTATTTACTTTTTGAAATAGCTCTTATTTTGCTTCAAAATTTTCAAATAGCTTGGATTTCAATGAGTTTTTGCTTAAATTATGTCTTTGTTTTTCTGTAAGGTTCAATTGCCGTAGATCTACTTTAGTATAAGCTAGATCCACTTTAATTTGGTGACTTTGGTCTAGATCTATACATATTTAACCTAGATTCATGATGGTCTGACGACTCTGACCTAAATCCACCAAATCTACCTAAATCCTTGTTCGTAGAATTTGATGTGTCTTACAGAGCTAGCATAGTGATGATGGTTGCATTTTTCTAGCTTGATAGTCAGTGTAATTTTGCTTTTCAAATCCTCCTTGCCCAGCAGCATACTGCCACAATTGTAGTTAATGATAGACCATGATTGCTAATATTTATTTCATCAGTGACGTACTATATATTGATATCAGTTTCTGTGGGCATAATATCATGCATAGGTTCTTCAAAATTATAATTTTGATATGAGATTTGGCTACCTCTGATTGAATCATGGTGATCCTTCTAGTCGCAGGTCACTAATAAATTATGACACATTTATGAAAAAAAATAATATTTTGTTTTGTAATACATACATGTATAATATGCTCTCTTTAGCAAGGTATGCAGTTTCGAATAATACCTTTCGTATCGGGCGGTACGTACTGGTTTGTTAGCTGACCGGTACACGGATCGCCCATTATCGAACGGTATATATATATATATATAAAGGCGACGTCGCATCATCTGGAGAAGGAAAAAAAAAAAAATATATATATATATATATATATACCGAGTGGTATACCGCTCGATATACTATCTCGTACCGTACCGAGCGAACGTCGAAATGCCGGTACGATACGATATTTCAAACCTTGCTCTTTAGTACATTAATTGACTTTTTATGCAAGTTTTCTTCACATATGATATGTAATAGATCTTAAAATCATTTATGCATGCATTATTGAGCAAAAAATATCAAAAAAATTATATTTTTATTATAATTAATATAGGTTTGATTGAATTGATCTAATCAATTTGTACTGATTGGTTCTGACCTGCATTGACACTTGGTATGGGTGCATACCAGTAACATACTGATCCTTTCAAGGACTGTTGGTGCCACCAGCCTGAGATTTTAATGGTTAATTGACCTTTGCATATTGAAATTGGTTGGGCTTACATTCTCGTGCACTGTTCTTGTATGCAGAAGAAGATGTTGGAAAGGAAATCAAAGGAAAAAAAGCAAGATATCTTTGTGTTAATTCTTTTTGAGACATGCAACATTTATTGTAGTTATAAGTGAGCTATATGTGCACTTATTTTAGTCAATTACTTTCAAGTATAAAATGTAACTCAATTTGGGAACAGCTTGTTGGTATCAAGCAATCTAATGTAAATTCTAGATAATTAAAAATTCTATATTGGGATCCATCCACAAACCCTTTCCCACCACTGTATAGAGTAGCCTAGGTTTGCTTGGGTTTAGATCAGCCCTTGGCCATCAAAGGGGCTAGGACTGCAACAGTGCAACTTGGGCTGGTTGGGTTGGGTTGAAGGTAAGCCTAAGTGCAACTTTTGTTTTCATTTCTTAGTTTGCATCCTGACCCAACTTGACCTCCTGCCTGGTGCTTTTAACCCAAGCACAAGCTGAGATAGGGTCAGGTTGGACCTTTGGTTGCTTGGGTTGAAAGCTTGGAGGAAATATTGTAGAAAGGATCATGATTGCAGAAGCAATAATCACCTCCTTTTAATTTGGCATCATGATGAATTCAGAGTACAGTTACATAGAGAAATGATAAGCCTAATATGTTTCCAGAAGGTCCACTAAAATCGTAGATCTTGCCTTAACATTGTTGCCATTGTGGATATATTCTTTTAGTGAGGACATCCGCTTCAATAGATCGACACAAAGCATGCACAATAAATAGAGATTCTGTCGGTAAGGGGAACAGAAGTGGAAGTTTGTACTCTTATGATTTTATGGGTGGCTATATTAGCGACACAACAAAGTATGAATGCTGCTGCACTGGGAGGGTGGCAAAAGTTTGTGGGAGGCATTGGATTGGTTGGTGGGCAGCTTCTCAGCTGCCATGGCAATTGGCTTCTTGACAAGTCTTGGGTTAGGGAGGATGAGCATATCCGATAGAGAGGAGTGATACAACTAGAGACGATGAAAAGCAGAGGGAGAGAATGGCAGTGGAGACAGAAATTGAAGAGGGTGTGTAAATTAGGTGGCTAAATAAAGGATTTAGAATTGAGCTGATCTAATTATATTGTACATATTTAACTTAAAAATACATTAATCATATGATGGTCCGGGTTGTGATGGCCCTGGTTGTTCCACCCCTCAACCCAAGCTCAATCCAAGTCTAAACTGAGTTATCACTTTCCAGCCAGAGCCTGTTCACATGCACTGTCAGTGTTGGCCCAAGTTGATTTAGGGTTTGCTCGTTTGCATTGCAGCTTTAAAATAGGCCAAAAGATTGTCACAACAATTTGGTACAATTTATATCTTATTTTGCACAGTTGGTATGATATTTCAGTCTATTCGAGCAATATGATGCCTGCCATGGTTGACTCTAATAGCTGTATGTATCTATGCATCTTAGTTACGCTCTTGAAGGACTCCACAAGTCACAGGAGAGGTGGAAGTATAAGTTCATCTCAATTATGACTAATTTGATCCATATCTAGATGGAATAGAGGTGGTAAAAGACTTTCCTAACTGCTCCTAGTTGAGTTGGAGATGGGGTTAATAAGCCTTCTTATCTGGTCCTAGATTGATTAGCATAAGACATCTAATTTTATGGTATTTTAGATTGATTGATTAGGATAAGACATCTATGTAGTTTGTTAGTTACTTAAGTTTTGTTTAATCCATGGATGAAGGTAGGATATAGGTCCAAAATTAAGAGATCAGAGGTAGGCGGCACATCCTCTGCATTTCATCCAAATTACGGGGGTATGAGTTCCGTGGTTGTTGAATTGTTCTATCCCTACTTGTTTGAGTTATTTTCTTGTGATGCTGCTTTTATCTATTCTTACTATTGTCTAGTCAAATGCAATGGTTGTAGCATTGAGAAATAATTCATATTGTTGCATTTTCTCTTATCCTCCCTATGGATTCCTACCTGTTCACCAATATATAAGCTAGTTACTCGATATCCCATAGAAATGCTGTGTGAACCTTGTGTTCATGTTTCGTATATTTTTTACCTTAATTTTCTGTGATGCTACTTGGTTTTAAGATGCATGAGCCAACAATGGGTTATGTACATTTTCTGATTTTTTACTTCTACCATCTAAACTTTCTGCTTCTACAAAGCAGTATGTACATTTAATTACAATATTTTTCTTTCTGTGGAGCTGTTATCATTCAAGTTTGTGGAAGCAGCAATGTACATGTTGCACTTATCATTGTTGTGGATTGTCATCTTACTTTTTGTTACATTGTCAATTTAATTTGTTGGGACTGAGCATAAGTCATCAACATTTATGCTCGTTAATCAAATAAGAGTCATTGATCTGTATTTTTTATGTACACCCAATTTTAATCAAGATGGATGATAACTGAGTTTATTTTGGTTTGTCTGCAGGCTGCTGGTGCATTATCAATAAGAATCGGTGAGTTGTTGACTTCCATTTGGATGGCTCTTAGGTGACCATCTTTCTCTGCAGTTTATTGTTAACTTGAATTAGTTCAAAATTTTCCATCCCATTTGATAATTTTATGCTCAAAATTATCGGAAATATAACAGTTAATTGTTCTCCACAATTTGAAGTTTTACTATGACAGCATTTGTTTGTTTCTGATTGCAGATTAGTTGTACATAGCTTTTTGAATGGATTTCTTATATAAATGTAAGTCATTATTGAATCATTATACCTCTGCTGAAACCAAAATAAACTTTAGCAAGTAAGGCTTGATTATATGGACGTGATTGGCTTAAATGCTGAAGACTTAAGTTGAAATATCAAAGATTCAAGAAAACTAATGTTCTTATAGGGTTTAAGCTACTATGTGTTAGCATATTATTCACTGGAGGGTGAATGTGAAATGGGTGCTTGATTGGTTAGTAAAACTGTCTTAATTTCATTTGATTCAATACATGCAGGACAGAACCATATCATAAAAATAGAATACTAATAATAGATTTGAAGAAAAAATTGAAAGATAAGAATGGCGTATAAAAGAAAGAAGGTTACAAGTAGGAACACTGTAGAATATATTTGGAAGATGATGATATTGTGGAATTGACAATGTAAGTTGGAATATCGACAATGTAAGCTGGAATATCCATTGATTAAAATTCTTTCACGAAGCTACAATACGGTGGGTGCTAAAGAAGATTCTTGTAAAGGTTATAGTGTAGCTTCACGAGAGAGTTACTGGTAGTGTGAGGAGTTCAAAAAACAATCACTATGAGAAGAACATGTTTGAAAGATTGATGGATTTTATTAAAAGTGAGAAATCTAGAAGATATTTAGCAAAATGAAATAGAGAAAATATACGTTGTTTAAAACTTACACATCCTATGATAACTTTTATGGTAAGCCTGGTAATAAGGATGGGGAAATGGTATTTTTTAGATTGCCAAACTAGGAATGTGAAGTGCAGAGAATAGATAGCATTAAATATTTAGATGTATAAAGGATACAGATGAAATAAGTGTTTGTTAACAATTTAAAGCTTAAGGAAAGATGGAGAATTTATTTTGATAAATTATTCAGCGAATACTGTATATAACTTAGCTTTAAAGATAAACAATAATGATAAGTTTATAATTTTCATGTTTATTCTTAATACTGGGGCAATGAGGTAAGGGAAAAGGATGATAGTATCTTAAAGTGTAGGACCTATTTTAATTAAGTCTTGACAAAGTTGGAATAATATGTTTGACTAGTTTATTAACAAGAAGTTGAGAATTAAGATGATGTGAAGAGCTTTTTTGGTGTCCATTTATATGAACAAAAGAGATATTCAAAGTTACTTTAATAATTTAATTATAGAAGATCTAGACTAGTGAGTTACTGTATAAAACTTTGAGAAAGAATGATTGTAAGAACTAAGAAGAAGAAGATACAAAATAATTTTTCAAAAGTCAATTCCATTTTATGTTTGGAAGATCAACCAGGAAAACTATTTATTTATCAACACAATTAATGAAAAAAAATTGAGAGAAAAGAAGAAAGATTTGCATATCATTTGTTTTTAATTTAGAAAATATCTATGATAGATTTCCCAGATATTTTATTACGTTGAATTTGTAAATGAAAGAAGCATCCAATAATTATGTTGGTTAACACAAATGCACAATAAAGTAGTCATTTGGTCTTAGGACACTAGGGAGTATGTCTAATGAGTTTTCTATGATCATAGGATTATATTAATTATTAGCTTTAAATTTTTATCTTTTCATATGAGTAATGAAAGAATTTATTTGCCATCTTTAGGATAGACCCTTCTAGCGTATGTTATATGTTGATATTATTGTTCTCGTTGTTGAGTATCCAGCTGGGATTAATTTGTTATTGGACAATCCTTGGAAACTAAATGTTTTGGATTAAGTAGAGCTGAGGTTAAATATAAGGAAAGTAGTTTTAGCAATCTCAAGTTAAAAACTAAAGATGTAATTAAGATGGATGAATAAGAAGTTGCTGTGGTGAAGATTATAAGTATCTCAGATCTATTATTAAACACGAAGAAGAGATTGACGAAATATGAATATATAATATATAGAGCGTAAATTGGATGTTAAAAGGGGATAGGGATGCCAAGAATTTTGTTAATTCATTGTGTGACTCGATTAAAAGATATATAAGATGCAAATCCTCAATGTTTTATGGATTGAAGTATGAGGTAGTTAAAGTCTATTACAGAAGTTTGTGTAATTGAGACGAGATCATGTAATTGAGATGAAATTGTTGTGTTGAATGTGCAAATTACTTTAAAAGTTGTAACAAAAATGTTTTCATCCATAAACAATTAGATTTAAGGTTAAAATGAGGAAAAAACATCTAAGATGATTTGGACTTGTCAAACGAAAGCCTATGGATGTCTTAGAGGAGGTGAATAGATTAGGATTAGTTCTGCAAAGGAGAGAGAGAATGACCTTAAAAATTATTAGAAATAATAAAATTAAATTAAATACTCTTTATTTAAGTCATGGTATGCAATTTCGAATGGTACCACCCAGTACGGATGGTATGTACCGGTTCGACGGCATACCGGTACGTGGACCGCCTGTTATCGGATGGACCGTGCTACAGTGCTACACTGTTACACTGTAGCAGTGCTACAGTGCTGCAGTTAGAGGAAATTGCTCGGTAAACCCTGGTGTATTATTCGGTACGCCGGTACCATACCGTATCGAGCCAACCTCGAAACACCGGTACGGTATGGTATTGCATACCTTGATTTAAGTAGGATATTGTTTTGCACAAAACTCTGGGGGAGAAGTTTCATGTATTTGACTCCAAATAATGGGGACATTAAGGCTTGTCTTTGTTGGAAGTAATCTCATCTAGTTGGTTGGCTTTAAATCATGCTGTTGAGAGAATATATGCATAGCATAGGCATAGGCGGCATGGCTCCCCATCACTTTTACATATATATTATTTGCAAAGTTTGGTTAAATATTTCAATTCCCTGTTGTCAACATGGCTGAAAATGTGAACTTACCATGCTTTCAACATAATTGAGTTCGTAAGAGGCATATATTTTGATGTAGAACAGGTTCAAGACAAGAAGAGAACTTATATTCTTTTTTATTTTAGAATAGAGCAAGGGAAAGAGATAGGATGCTGAAGATAATAATTGTGAAAGATAAAATAAGAAAAGGATAACTATTAGATTCCCTTTGACTTCAAGATTAATTCTTAGGGATGAAGGTCTCAAACCTGTGTACTTTTTAGATTTGGATGATGGAAAAAATTGTAGCTTCACACTGTTCACACATAATGTGAAAACAAGGTCAATTCATTCAACATTCTAATGATCTTAAGTTATTATTGCTTTCCTCCTTTTTGTAGACCCTGAAGCAAAAGAATAAAAGGAAAATACAAAAACATGAAGAATACATTATAAAAAAATACATTTCATGAATTAAAACATATCATTTCTTTTTCTTAAGTGAAGATATATTTCGATATTTGTTTTGGGAAACAATCTTCTTTGAAAGTTTATTTGTTTTGGATTCATAGGCTTCTTTCTCTGTAGATTCTTGAATCAAGAAGAAACTTTCTTGCAAGAATATGATTTTTAATTGAAACTAAAACTTATATCCTTTCTTTTCCTTTAGAATATTCAGTCATTTGTAATTTTTATTTATCTTGGTAACTGGTATAGGATTATGGAAGATGTTGTCATTTCTCAACTTATAACATTTGCAAAAGACAGCTAAAGTAATTGAAATTATTCAAATAAAGAACAAATTAGAATTGTATGTGGCTTCTTCTACTTAGGAACATATCTAGAGTTTAAATGATTGAAAATTTGTTCTATGTTGATATAGAACATTATAGCTTAGCCAAAAGTTTTGTTACATTGGACAAGTTCATGACAAGCAGAGTGTTTTGTTACATATATATATATATATATATATATATATATATATATATATATATATATATATATATATACATATATATATATATATATATATATACATAAACATGTACATATATGTATATATATGTATATGTATATGTATATGTATGTGTATGTATGTATGTGTGTGTGTGTGTGTATAAGAATAGAGAAAGATAAAAAGAGAGGAAGAAATAAATAATAATTATGATGATAATATATAAAAGATAACTACTTGAATCACTCTTAGTAAAGGGATTAACTCATAGGGGTGAAAGCCTCACACCTTCTTACTTCTCACACCACTCATGGAATGTGAGAAAAAGAAATTCAATTTACTTAATGTTCCATGATGTTTAGTTATAATATTTTACCCTTTTTGCAGATCCTGAAGTCTAAGAAGTAAAAGAAGAAATGTAAAAACAAGAAAAAATAAAATAAAGAAAATTACATTCCGTAAATTAAAACAAATTAATTATTTCATGTTTTCTTATTTAGGGAAGATTTATTTTCATATTTGTTTTTACAAACAATCTTCATACTTGAAGATATTTAGTTGAAAGGCTTCCTTCTTTGTCGATTCTTCAATCAACAAGAAACTTGTAAACATGATATCCTCACTCAAATCCAAGACATATGTCCTTTTTCTTTATAATTTTCAATCAAACCAGAAACTTGGAAGGATGATATCTTCAATCAAAACCAAGACGTATGTCCTTTTTTCTTTAGAATTTTTAAGTAAACCTAATATCATCTTCTCCTATCTTTTATTTGGCTTTTGATTTCATTCTCCTAGTATTATTTTGATAACTAATGTAGGTCTATAAAAGATGTTGCCATATGGAAATTTATGTTATTTGCAAAATACAACTAAACCATGGTTTGCAATTTCATGTAGATTAGTCCTACTGATCGATATTTATCGGGCTAGGCATGAATCGATAGTGGACCGCCTCTCATTTTGGGAGGTTCAGTCCAATTAAAAAATGTCTTTGAAGGTTTAACTCACCAATTCATTTCGGGTCACAAACACACAAGCTCTCTTCGCCATCTTGATGCACAAAGTTGTACCTTAATTCCACCTATCCACCTGTGCCTGCCATGCGTCGCCGACCTCTTTTCTAGTACTCCTCTTTTCCTTCTCTACTTTCATTGTCTCCTCCTCCTCCTCTTGTAAGCCAAGACAGATCGTATCCGTATCAATCTAGCCATGGATTGGCATAGGTTCAGTACCCAAATCGCATTCTTTGCTCTAAGTTAATAAAATTCATTCAGATGAGAAGTTACAATCAGTGATTTCAATAGGCGCTCGGGCGAGGCGAGGCGAGGCCCGAGCGCCTCGCTTCACTTCCAAGCGATGTGCTTCAAAGAGGCACCGCCTGGGAGCTCGCCCGAGCCCAGGCGTCAGGCGCTTCGGGCGAGTGCCTGGGTTAAACCAGGCGATCGAACCAGCATTTTAGGTCTAGTTCGGTCTCCGGTGCTTTAGTTGGTTCAATCGAACCAACTAAAGCACTGATATCGATTAGTGGCCAGGGCGGCCGCTTAACCCTAACCACCTTTCCGCGTTCACGCACGCCATCGTAGCTCGCCGCTCCATTTGTCGTTATTGCCGTTGTCGTTGTCGCCGCCACGCCCCCCGCTTCCGCTTTGTTGTTGCCGCCCTTTGCTCCCGCTCCTGCCACCGCTATCGCCATCGCCCGCCCGTTTCTTGCATTTTTAGTTTTATCATTGTCGCTATACCCTCGGTCTTCCCTTACACTCCTCTTCCTTCTCCTTTTTCGAAAGTATACTATTAACCAAGGTCTGCCAGATTGGACCGGTCCGTCTGCCGCAGACGGGCGGTGATGCGATCTTGGTCCGACAGGCCGATGGTCTGTGGACCGCCATCGGTGACCGGTCCATCGCATCGAAAGCACTATAGTAGTGCTACGATTAACTTTCGATGCCTTTGAGAATCTGCTTCTTTCGGTACACCAGGTACCGAAGCGGATATCATCTGCAATCGGCATCACCAGAGCCCGGGTCAAAACGCGCGCCGGTGCGGTGCATCGACAGCAGACCTTGCTGTTAACAATATACTAGTAACAGTAATGTATTTGTATTTATTAGTTTAATAATATATTATTTTAATTTTAATATTATTAAATAATTATATTTATTAATTATATTATATATTTTAATATTTTAGCACCTCGCTTCGCTCGAGCAAGCACTTGGGCAAGTGCCTAGCACCTCGGGCTTTTTTGGACCTTGACGTCTTTTGGCACCTAGTGTTTTTTAAATCACTGGTTACAATGATCTTGCTAAGGTCTGCCGTACCGGATCATACCGCCCGGTACGGGCGGTACGTACCGGTCCAACAGGCCAACGGTACATGGACCGCCTTGTAGCAGTACTACAGTGCTCGGTACACTGGGTGTACCGAGCAGTATACCGTACCGTACCGGTACCGAGCCCGGATCGAAATGCCGGTACAGTATGGTACGGTACGGCAGACCTTGGATCTTGCATCATATTTTGCACCTTTTTTGCTTTGATTTAGAAGGACTTACAAATACAAACATTTCTGCAGTTAGGTTTTACTCAACATATATTTGCATCCTAGCCAAAAAACTGTATCACCACTTGGAAAGCTTGGCCAAACAGCAGTATTATCAATTCATTTTTTTTAATGAAAAATTATAATATTTTGTTGATTAGTAAAACACTTTATCATTGTGTTAATGTTGTTTTTCATCTTGAATAGTTATCACTAGAGGTGCTTAAAGTTTTTAAACTTGCCTTTATGTCAACCCATTAGGAATGAATTACATCTGAAATGTAATTTTTTTTTTCTCTTCTCTGAATCTCCTTTTTCCTTGACTTCTCTTTTGTTTTAAATTACTTGCTCTGTAAATCATGCATATGTGGTAATTTTTTCCTTGGATTTTTACAAGTTGCTTTTGATGCTGATGTAATGTGGAGAACTTGCTACCTGAAAACTGATATTGTGCAAGGTTTTACAGGAAAACGGCCAAGGGATTTGTTGAATCCTAAAGCGGCAAAGTATATGCAGTCAGTTTTCTCTATCAAGGATGCAATTGGGAAAAAAGAAAGTCGCGAGATCAGTGCTCTTTGTGGGGTTACAGTTTCACAGGTCCTTTTCTTCCAGCTGGGATGTGACTAGTCATTTCTATTCCTTCTCTTATGTATATGTCATTGTAACAACTATTACAGTGAGGATAAGTCGCATTTAGGTATGTTATATTGCATGCAACACAGAGAATAATGAATGGTTTGAGAAATGAAAAATAAGCAAGGATTTTAGTGGGGTTCAAATTTTTATAGTCAGCTGAATTTATTTTTAAGTTTAATTTTCTTGAGGAACTTGTTCAAGCCATCTTTCACCCTTTTATCACTGGAATGACATAGCAGAAGATTATGAAAAATTTTAGATGAAGTTTATGCTGCAAATATTGTCATCATAAAAGTACTTCGGGCACAAATGCTTTAGTCTAGAAATAAGATTTTTATTTGGAAATGGTTTTTTCTACACAAATGTAATTTATTTGATTTGGACCAGTAGATTGATTCTGTTTTCATCTATGAATTGCTGAATCTATAAGATATAGCATCTATTAGCTGACCAGAATATCATGTAAACTTGTGGCAGGAATATGCTATTTATGATGACAAGATGTCAATCTAAGGCATTGTAAGTACTAAGTAGTACAAATTATCAGTTTGTAGCCTGATTCATCTTGCTTACTTGGATTTCTACTCTTTGTTGTTTCATCATGGCTCTTCTCTCCTGATGTTCTTGACTTCTAGGTTGATGCTGCTCAATAAATATTTACGATATAAATAAGGCTCCTTTTTCTTTTGGGTTTGGACAATTCTTTGAAACTTCTATTTCTCATGAAAGACTTTTCTTTTGATATTTTGCTTCTAAAAGACAATTAAAAAGAGACTTACGAAATTAAAGGGCCATAAGTTTCATAAGGATGGATAATTAGTCTACCCTTATATGATAAACTCAATGGAAAAGAATGATTTAGCACTCTACATTCTGCTGGATATGTGTGCTTGCTGTTATCCATGTGTATCACTGAATGTTTGTAGAGGCACGCTGTAAATCAATTCCAAGAAACTGCTTTTACACATCCTGATTCATCTTGCTTACTCAGATTTCTACTCTTTGTTGTTTCATCATGGCTCTTCTCTCCTGATGTTCTTGACTTCTATAGGTTGATGCTGCTCAATTAATATTTACGATATAAATGAGGCTCCCTTTTCTTTTGGGTTTGGACAATTCTTTGAAACTTCTATTTCTCATGAAAGACTTTTCTTTTAATATTTTGCTTCTAAAAGGCAATTAAAAAGAGGCTAACGAAATTAAAGGGCCATAAGTTTCATAAGGATGGATAATTAGTCTACCCTTATATGATAAACTCAATGGAAAAGAATGATTTAGCACTCTACATTCTGCTGGATATGTGTGCTTGCTGTTATCCATGTGTATCACTGAATGTTTGTAGAGGCACGCTGTAAATCAATTCCAAGAAAATGCTTTTACACATCCTGATTCATCTTGCTTACTCAGATTTCTACTCTTTGTTGTTTCATCATGGCTCTTCTCTCCTGATGTTCTTGACTTCTAGGTTGATGCTGGTCAATAAATATTTACGATATAAATGAGGCTCCTTTTTCTTTTGGGTTTGGACAATTCTTTGAAACTTCTATTTCTCATGAAAGACTTTTCTTTTGATATTTTGCTTCTACAAGGCAATTAAAAAGAGACTAACGAAATTAAAGGGCCATAAGTTTCATAAGGATGAATAATTAGTCTACCATTGTATGATAAACTCAATGGAAAAGAATGATTTAGCACTCTACATTCTGCTGGATATGTGTGCTTGCTGTTATCCATGTGTATCACTGAATGTTTGTAGAGGCACGCTGTAAATCAATTCCAAGAAACTGCTTTTACACATCCTGATTCATCTTGCTTACTCAGATTTCTACTCTTTGTTGTTTCATCATGGCTCTTCTCTCCTGATGTTCTTGACTTCTATAGGTTGATGCTGCTCAATAAATATTTACGATATAAATGAGGCTCCCTTTTCTTTTGAGTTTGGACAATTCTTTGAAACTTCTATTTCTCATGAAAGACTTTTCTTTTGATATTTTGCTTCTAAAAGGCAATTAAAAAGAGACTAATGAAATTAAAGGGCCATAAGTTTCATAAGGATGAATAATTAGTCTACCCTTGTATGATAAACTCAATGGAAAAGAATGATTTAGCACTCTACATTCTGCTGGATATGTGTGCTTGCTGTTATCCATGTGTATCACTGAATGTTTGTAGAGGCACGCTGTAAATCAATTCCAAGAAAATGCTTTTACACATCCTGGGATGACCATTGCATGGCACAGTGTAACATAGTGTGTTGTGTGAGTATTATAATAGCATCAAAGTCATGTGAATTATTAGAAAGATGCTGAACAAAGTGAGCTAAATATGATTTTCAAGTCATCTTTGTTAAGATTGTTTTTGCACCCTTTCAATGCTAGCATAAAAAGATGAATCCCCCATTTTTCTTTTTTTCTCATTTTCCTTTATTGGTGCCATCTGTCTTTTCTTGCAAATGTTATACATTCTGCTTAGTAACCAAATAGAACCTCCCACATTGCTGACTACCATTTCTTGGATTATGTGCTCCATAACATTCATGGCAAGATTTATTTTTTTGATTGATATATCTCATGTTGGTTTACATCTCATAGTCATCTATAGTTTCTTTGCTTTATTTAAGTTTGTATTTTAGAGAAAATCATAAGAGCTCATAGTTGACAAGCAACTATAGAGTTGGTTGATATTGTACTTCCTTTCCATTCTCATCTTTCACACACACACACGCATACACACACACACACACAAAAAAAAAAAAAGAATTGGGAATTAAAATACATCTTTACATTCTATGTTATAGGTCAGAGAATATTTTGCTGGTCAGCGCTCGAGAGTGAGAAAGCTTGTTCGTTTGTCATGCGAGAAAGTAACTAGATTAGAAGAATCCAAGACATCCAAAGAAGACCATTCGGTTAGTTTAGATCAGTCATTGCCTGTCAGCGAAGTGCCATCAGGAAATGCTGCTGCTTCTGATGCTTTTGTAACCGTGGAGCTTAAACAAGTTCCTGATAACACTGGCATTTTTGGTACTGTTAAAACTTACCAACAGGAGACACTGACTTCAATTGACCTTGTGAAAGAGGAAGGCCGTCCATCCTTGTTGCAGGAAGAAACTATTCCTGGTGTCAACTCTGATGATAAGGAATTCTTAAGTAACATATTCAATTTGATGAGGAAGGAACAAACGTTTTCATCACAGGTGAAGTTGATGGAATGGGTTCTTTGTGTTGAAAACTCTGCAGTTCTAAATTGGTAATCTTGTATGTTGTTGTTTTGAACTTTTGCTTATAATTCAGATCATCCATTGAAACTGATCTTATATCTTTTACATGTAATTAGGTTTTCAAATAATGGTGGCATCACCATCTTGGCAACATGGTTGAGCCAAGCAGCTGTTGAAGAGCAAACTACTGTGCTTCTTGTCATTTTGAAGGTTCTGTTTTATGTGTTTGAAGAAAATTGCTTTATCATGAGTTTCTGAATTGAGGTGATATTTTCATTCAGGTTCTCTATCACCTGCCCGTACATAAAGCTTTGCCAGTGCATATGTCTGCCATAGTGCCAGTTGTTAACAGGCTGCGGTTTTATAGGACATCAGGTGTGTACACACTATGGGTTTCAATGAGACATAATTAAACTTTAAAAAGTGTAGGAAGTATATACTAATATAAGGTCATAAGAATAACAGTGAATGAGTTTTCAGGTTCATCTTTTCAATGTATTCTGGTAATAGTTGAGCAGTAATCTTTAAATCCTATAAATCTGTGCATCCATGGATTGATGATAAGATTACATCAGATTTGGATGGCAAAATTGAAGTTAACTCACAGTGGTTGTGCTTTGTTTCTGGTATTAGTGTGGGAGACTTGGCCTTACATCTGGATGAGAAAACTAGTTCTTTACATGTCTGTGGGACATGTCCACTCGCCAGATAGGAGATTGGCAAAATTTAACGAGGTTGGTCCTCAAATTGCTTTGCTGTAGAAGATGTCAATGGGCCGAACAAACTTGGCATAGGTTGATTTGATTTGCTTAGAATCACAAAACCCAAGGCTAAACTCAACCTACTCATGGTTCTGGTTAAAAAGAGAAACCAAACTCTTAAGTGATTCTTATTTCTCATACTTGACCAGACGAACACTTTGACAACTTTGAGGAAATTAAACTCTTTCTTAGGGAATGCTACCTGATTTTAAGCATCCAGTAATATTTCTGTTTATTCCTTTATTAAACATATTTACAGTTTAGTCCTTTTCTTTTTCTTTTATTCCTTACAAATACTTATTGGAACTCACTCATCTGATTTGGAGATCAGACATATCAAACAGGGCAAGGGTCCTTCTTTCACGATGGAGCAAAGTGTTCATTAAAAGCCAGGCTTTGAAGAGACCTT
This sequence comes from Musa schizocarpa, assembly GCA_900464855.2. Taxonomy (NCBI): domain Eukaryota; kingdom Viridiplantae; phylum Streptophyta; class Magnoliopsida; order Zingiberales; family Musaceae; genus Musa; species Musa schizocarpa. The sequence goes on along the minus strand of LS990925.1, from coordinate 11,200,621 downwards.
TTGTTAGTTCCTTCAAGACAACAATGGAGGCGATTCATAAACAAAGGTGTGTATTCCTTTCTACTATGTAGCAAAGTATGCAGTTTTGAATAATACCATCCGTACCGAGCGGTACATACCGGTCCGTCAGCTGACCAGTACACGGACCACCCGTTACCGGACAGAATATATATATATATATATATATATATTAATATATACATATATATATTTATATATAAATATTTTTATAAAAGGTGACATCGCCCCACATGGGAGAAGGAAAAGGCGACGTCGCCTTATATATATATATATATATATATCGAGCGGTATACCGCTCAATATACAGTATCGTACCGTACCGAACAAATGTCAAAACTTCGGTACGGTACGATATTTCAATCCTTGCTATGTAGTATTTCATTCCATAGTTAGTGTTCCTTTACAACTTGTGTGACTGTGGTTTAGGTCACAAAAACAACCTCTCTGCTTGCAGGGTTGAGGTTGTGGATATTGAGCCTCCCAAAACTCAGCATTCATGGGAGTCTCGTACATTGGGATGCACTTTTTAAATATTTTATTCCATTCTTCCTTCTTTCACTATCTTTAACTTCAATGTTTCTTGTGTGGCAGGATGAGTGGATTTCTTAATGATGAGTTATTGCAGGCCAAACTTGACATTCCTGTGAGTATTTCTTTATAAAACACATCATATCATCTTTCTATTTGAATATGGAGACTTGATTTTTTTTTTTTTCTTTCTAAATGGTAGGAAGATATTCTTGCACTTACAGAAGATGCTGAAACAACCAAGTATTTTCTTGCTGCAGAACAGTCAGATAATTAGTGTTTTTGAGTTGCTTTGTTTTTGTTAATGGTTGAGGGTATAGATGAAGCTAACTTCCAGATAAATGATTAATACTGCAGTCTCTCTCCCATGCAGAACAATAGAGCCTAAACAAACACTGAAGCTGCTTCCAGCATCTGGTGCTGACTCAAGTAAGAAGCATGATCGGAGTGTCTCATCAACCAGTATCCATCAGCTAAATACTCATTTTCCTAATCTACTTTATTGTCCAGTACTTGATTATCCATTATATAGAACTACTGCTACAATAATTTTGTGAAGTTATTTCTCGATGAATCTCATACATGAGGCTTCCATTAGCTTCTGATTTTCAAACTGTCATCTGGCATAACTGAAAGTGTTGGAAATAATAGGTTACTGCAATATTCAGCCTGTTTTGCTATTAACTTGATAAAAGCATGATCTTTTAAGTTGATTTGAATTCTAGAATGGTACCATGTGATTTGTAAAGTGATGTAATCTATTCATACTTGATCAGTACTCTTTTTAAGCTTGGACTCTAATTAAATATGCTTTAAGCATAGTTTGTTCAACTGATCAGTCCTAAACGAGCTTTATTTCTAGCTGACCTTTACATGTGTGTGACTCGAACAGCTTGATAAGCAATTAGCCCTGAATGCATGTTGACTTGGACAATTATGAGCTTGACTCCTTAATTAACTATTATTAAACATCAGATTAGCTTGATTGAATTTATGCTGTAATTAAAATTTCAAATTTATATTTAATATACATGCAAAGAAATATGTAAAGCAAACTCTCATCAAGCCTGGCCATCTTCAGGTGCAGAGACAAAGTCAAAATTGGGCCTATATATAATTATTCAAGCCAAGCTTTGGGATTGGCATGGTACCAATGTACTGGGTGGTATTGTTTGGGCATTATACCTTCATGTAAGTTTAATATCGACCAAGACCTGACCATATGTTTGATACCAATTGGACCAGTAAGTATCAGTTGCTATGATATTTGTCGTGCCTCAAAATCTGGAGGATGTGACAATCTACCAAATGGCCATGGGCTAGTTTAGATCAGATCTGACCCTATTTTCTTTCTTTTGAAACCATCTAACCATGGTGTAACCATAATCATTTATGTGGACACTTGCATATATTTATTTGTCTTATTATATTATCCTTATTTTACTTAGTATAACTAAAATCAAGGACTATCCTACTGTCGTATTGCCCGAAACTGAAACGACTAGTATGTTCCGGTCCACTGGACGATCGCGGATCACCTGGTTTCAGGCAAAATGCAAGAAGCGAGGGTGTACAGCTTGATATGCCCCTATGTCGCCCGTTACGGTCGTAACTCAATAGTTACCGACCTATATCGATCAAATCTAATAAAATCAGGGTCTGATCAAATTGACTCTTGGACCTTGGTTCACCCCTTTTAAAAGCCCCTCCCTCCCCCTCTTTGACTCTCCCTCACTCTCTTTTTCCCTCTCTTTCTCACTCTCTTACACTTTCTCACTTCCCTCATCACATATATATAAGTTGCTTCCGTTAATTACTTGTTTCCACATATAATCTAACATATCAACTCATATCCTTATATGTGACTTAGATTAATGGAAGCAACAGAGGACCATATAACAAAGTTGCTCCTCAAGGATTCAAAAAAGATAAATTCACTGTCTCCTCCTCAGAACATAGAATTCCATTCATTTGGCTCATTTACATTCTATTTTTATTGAAATCGAATAAAAGTACCATTAAATTTGGATAAAAACCCTAAAATTTATTTTTTAAAAATGATTTTTCTATCATTTTCAGGCCTTTTTTCTGAAATCGAGTATGTATAGACGTAACGTATGTCCCAAGACCGATACCACCGGTCGCCATGAGATGATGGTCTTTGACTTTGTTAATAACAAATGCTAGATTTAGAATATTAACATAATACAAGAATGAACATTATAAAAATATCATCTAATTATTTCATATTTTTAGATCATTTTTTTAATATTAAAAGTCTTCAATGGACGTTTACCATAAAATCCTTTCAGGGACATGCAGAACATCATGATAATTATCCATGTATCTTTCAATGAGTTACATGTGGAGATGGGGTGGTGAGGGTGAGACCGTGAGAAAAAAATCATTAAGTGGACAAGCCTCCTTAGGTGGGTAAACAAGATTTTAAATATATTTAAGGATATTTACAAGACATCAATATAAACAATATATGTATTTTACATAGTCAAATCAATATATACAAAAATAAGAAACCACTCATATTCATTATGTTCATCATCATATTTAGGTGCATCTACTTTTTATTTCTCCTTTCATCTTATACTTAGGTATGTACGAACCCCAAGGGAATCAACCTCATCCCCTGGACAATATTTTTGGTGAACTTAAGGTAGATTTAGACGCCATCCATCTTAGATTTACCACCACATTTGATTAAATTTTCTACTTTAGTCTACAAGGTTATTAATGTGTGTCACTCGTATTACCTCATTGCCTCTGTCTTGGTGGATTTAAAGTTTTAAACATCATCCTTTCGTCGATCCGAAGCTTTAGTATCCTTGGAATCTACAATGAGGCATAAGCTTTTGTAGGTGAATTATTAAGAACCTGTAAGTATATATATATATATATATATATATATATATATATATATATATATACATACATATACATATATAGTATTTTTGTATTTTATATTTCATGTCAATTGTTAAAGCATATGCTGATTTCATGATTAAAGCAACAATAGATGAAGAAAATTTTTTATAGCTCGCAAATCATGGTGCACACAATCTAGAAATGAATATTATCAAGCATTTACAACAAGGCAAATAACTATAGAATATCATTTTATTCAATCAAGACATAAAATACACATTCATCCATATTTGATATTTAAAATAACATTTATTACTTTATTAAATAACTAAAAACATCTTTAGAAAAACCTAATTAGGGTGACAAGCCACTTACCTCAAGTCGAAACATTGGTGAATCATGTGATTTTCTGATCACCTTAAATCAAATTCTGCAATATTTAGTCATGATTTGTTTTTCTGCAACACCACTTTTCTTGTCATTTGGGAGCTGCACAGCTTTTCATCTAAAGAGTTGTAGATATCACCTCACAATATAGGCCACAATATCTTAACGTGGTGTAACTTAAAGCTTGTTGGAATATCTTGGAATTGTCCGCTAATAGTGAGGCAGTGCCTCCAATGCCTCACGTTCACCACTCTTTTCTTTTCTTTTCTTTTGTTCCATCTTTTCTCTGCAAGAGTCAGCATATCATTAGCATTACTTCCAAAAGGTGTTTGTAATGATCCTCAACAGGTACCCATGCTTAGCCTGCTCAAAGTAAGCTGTCACACCATCCATTCCATATGTGATTCCTTCAAGAATATAACCTACTTTCATCTTTTCCAAATAGTATCTGTAATTCCTCGGTGAGTGTTGGGGTTAATTTGACATATTTTGTCCATCTCTTATATAAGTTGTATCAGGAGCTTCATGTTCTTGTGTTATTTGGCTATTATTTAGCCGAACATTAATTTGTTTGAAATTTAGATCTGAGGAGATTCCATATACTTTTCAGGTGGTATAGTGTATTACTTGATTTGATCATATGATGACCAACTCAGATTTAACCCTCTAAACATGTTGGGGCTTAGTCTAAAATCATTGCTAAAATGTAAGCTTGGATGGTCTTTGATCATAAATGAATTGTTCCAGATCCAGTAGTATTTTTGTTCTAGAAAAGGTAGTACTATATTGTGGTCCCAATTTTTTTGATAACTGTAAGATTAGTCCTGGCTTTTATGTAACAAGCTTTTGTGGTAGGAATCAAGAACCTTTGAATTTAAGTATTTATGTTCTCAGAAGATTCTATACCACTAGATCCTCTATGTTCTCAGAAGATTCTATACTATATTGTGGTCCCAATATTTTTGATGATAACTGTAAGATTAGTCATGGCTTTTATGTAACAAGCTTTTGTGGTAGGAATCAAGAACCTTTGAAATTAAGTATTTATGTTCTCAGAAATTCTATTCCACTAGATCCTCTATAAAATTTTCTTTTGTTTTGTTTGCAGATGTTAGTATTTGGTGCAAGAAAATTAAGATGTTATCTCAAAGTTTGCCAACTATATAACCAGTGGTTTAGCTTTTTCTCTTTGCTTCATCTAGACCTATTCAGATCACCTTCTCTTTCATGCAACCTTATGAAACAATATTACTGTATCAGTGCATCAAAAATATTCCTAATGAGTTTAGGTTAATATAAGCTGTTTGATCTTGACTAGCGGAAATTAGATTAGCCATGTAAATGTCAAATGACTATTTGAATAATATCAGCTCCATGAATCATATGGTATGAGAGTATCATTATGCTTATTGCATCATCGTCTCCTTTTCTGTTGAACTCATTGAATTTTATCGTTGTCAAGTGTTTCAGTGGGAACCTTTTGCAATTATTAGCTTTTTACCAATTGTTAACCTTCTATAGAAGCATATGACATTGAATGTAGAAGTAGAATGTGTTGGAGATTTATCCAATTTCTGGTAAATGTACAATATTTTTGCAAGAGCCACTATCCTAATCAGGTACAATATGTACATCATTAGAGCCTTGACATGCTACATCCTTACAATTAATAAATTGGACTGTAAATTAGTTGTGAATTAACTAATAGTATGAACCGCTGCTAGTCCTGCATCTCTCCTTCAATATCATGTCGCTAACTGTTTGAACATTATAATTTCCTTAGCAATTGACAGAATCCAAAGAACGCAGAAAGGTTTTGTTGGTGGAACAGCCTGATCATAGAGCTGCAGGTAGAAGTGCGCAGGTTGTACGAGCAGTATCAGCAAATCATAGCCGTCCAATGTCAGCTGATGATATACAGAAAGCAAAGTTGCGTGCAATGTTTATGCAACATAAGTATGGAAAAGTTGATCCATCAAGTAGTGGAAGTAAGTTAGAGAAAATTGAAGATCCAAAGGCACTTTCTGCATCTCAGATCAACAATGTATTGTCTGAATGTAAAGCACCTCAAGATCCTCATCTGATTAAAGAGGGAAATAGCATCCGAATAGTTTCCACAAAAGATAATCTTCTCAGTGAGTCTGAAACTGCTAGCAATTCAAATTCAAATTCAACTTCTAAGCAAGACTGTTTGGGAATGTTGAATTGCAAGCCAATTCAATGGAAGATTCCACGAGGTATTTTCTATTCTCTTTCTGAATATGAGTATTGACATGGGTGAACCAGTAAGCTTTTTTAATTAAACTTTCCCATTGTGTGTCTGAATAATCACAATTTATTATATGGTTCATTAGGACTCTGACATTCCTGTTTGCATTTACTTGGTTTTGGCAAAAGATTACAAAGCTAAACATGCTCTGATTTTGCTCTTATGCTAGAATTTCAAGATATTATAACTGCATTAGAATCAGCATAAGAAATGAGAATCATTATAAATATTTTTTTACATAACAGTGTTGCGTATGGTACCGTTTGTTTTCTATCATGCTTGAGGTTGAATTGCTTGACTGAAATCTGTAATATTCTTTTATGGCATTACGGTATGCTGCATATTGCTCTCATAGATTTGGGTTCCTGAATTCAACACTTACACCATGAGTTAATGTAGGGGATTGTCGTTAACATTGATATTTAGGCCAAGATATATTTTGGTTTGGAAGCAATTGGAAAGATGGAGGTATCTCTAGTCGAGTAAAGTTTATTGTTTATTATGGTTATCCTTGTCGGGATGCAAACAATATTTATTTAAGGGTTCTAAAAGTAGATATATTGAACATGTGATCATGAAGAACGAATTAGTTATATAATATTTTGCATCTACTGGCTTATCTTTTGTTCCTAAAAGGATATTGTACATGAGAAAATAAATATGCCATTAAAATGCTATTGATGTCACAATGATTGTGCTTATATCCAACAATCGTGTTAGGACTCTAGCTAGGAGAGTCCTAATTGAGAGGGACATTCATGTAAAACCTACCTAAGCCGACCCCTATTAAAGAGGTGAAGAGGCCGGCTAGGGTTAGGAGATTGTTTCTTAGAGATAAATTAGGAGTTGTAAAGAAATAGGAGTCTTGATTAGAAGTCTATTAGGAGTTTGTTTGAAGGAGTCTTGAGTAGGAGTCTTGAGTAGGAGTCCTATTAGGAGTTAGGGTTTAGAAACCCTATAAATAGCCATGTATTCCTCCTCTTTTCATAAGCAATAGATGAATCTTTTCTGCAGCCTTTGAGCAGCAACTTGGAGGGAGGAACCCCTATAGAGTTCCAAGGAGGCCGATCCCCTAAAGAGATCAACCCGAAGTTTAGAATCTGCAAGGGTTCTAACAAATCGTTGGACCAAATGATTGAGTGGACCAACAAATTATCTACAAGTGCTTGTGTTTATATCCTCAGCTCATAAATTTTCTAACAAGAATCAAGTCAAAATTAGGAGGGTTTGACATACTATATACTGATTAAATTTTTAGTTGAGTATCTGCATCTATGAGAGAGCTGATTGAAATAATGAATTATTCCTTGTCGAGTTTGACATAAACTCTGGACAGCTGACTTATAAAAATAGACATTCCAGAAAGCAGCCATGCATATTCTTCATTGAAATCTTTGCAAGAGTCCTATATTTTTCATTCTCTGTCAACTCTGATCTTGTTGCCAGATGTTCCAGAGCAGAAGATACATGTAAATACCACTGTAGGAGAACTGCATTGAAAGTTTTGCCTTGGTTCGAATCAAATCTTGACAAATGTTACGGGGAGAACTATAACGAATAATAGTCTGCATGAAGGGTTTGAAATGGATGCCTTATCGCAAATCATTCTAAAAGTTTCTTTCGTCATATTTCCTTCTGCAGAGACACAGATAAGTTCTACATGGAGTATGGGTGCAGGGGAGGACAGCAAGGAATTTGATGTCCAAACACAGAGAAATCAGCGAGAGAAAGAAACATTCTACTCATGCCTCCAAGACATCCCACCCAATCCAAAGGAACCTTGGGACAGAGAAATGGATTTTGATGACACCTTGACACCAGAAATCCCAACTGAGCAGCCACCGGATGCTGATGCTGAAGAAGGCTCTTCATGTGCTCCTATTAAAGACGCTGAGGAAGCCCCTGCATCCAAGGCAGCTGCTGACATCACCTGTGCTTCACCAATCAGTGATGGGCCTCCAGAGCCAGACCTTGAGTTGCTAGCTGTGCTGCTCAAAAATCCAGACCTTGTCTTTGCTCTAACTTCCAACCAAGGAAAAAGCTTGACTAGTGAGGAGATGGTGGTGCTGCTGGATATGCTTAAAAGAAATGGTGTTGGATTGACTGGTATGTTGAATGAGTTGGCACACCCGAAGGAGAATAGTTCTCATAAAACAAGATCCCAGGAGCAGGAACCACCAACATCTCTTCCATCTCCAACCCCTCCTTCAGAAGCTGCAAGAGTGAGACTTCTGCTAACTACCGTTGCAACTGCAATTCAGTTGGTCTTATGCTATTTTGCACGTTGTCAAGCTCACCATTTGTTCCTATTTGTTTGCAGAGTGGTTGGAGGTCAGATTTTCGAGCCTTTTCAAAGACTCCAGTTTTGCAGCCTCATTTTTCAGGCAACAGAACAGCGGCAGCTCTTACTTCTGTGGTTTTGCAACCCCTTCCTGCTACAGTTTTTCCAGTGGTTTCTGGGCCTCAGACTCCTGGTTTAGTATCACCTGCTCAGGCATCAGCAACAATATCCTCAGTGCCAGAAGGGATGATGATGAATGATTCGACAACTCAAAATCTTCCACCCATGAGTTTGCTTCCAACCAGGACCCCAGCCCCTTCTCCACCTCCCCAAAAAACATCCATCAGATATCCATTGCAGCAGACGAAAGTTTTTAACTCTGATTTACCCAGTAAACAGTACCCAGTCACCAAGACAACCTTCATTTCCTCGATCCCTCTACAGGAATCTCTTGGTCACAGCCACACTACCATGTCATGTCTGCCTGCATTACCTGCTTTGCCCCAAAATCTACAAAGACCACAACTTCTACCAAAGGCTGAACCGTCAAAAGTTTCCCCCATACCTCCCACATGGCCTCCCGTATCAGGTGCTACTAAAGTTGTGAGGCAGGATACGACAGCCCATCAACTTATTTCTCAACCAAATGGTATACTAGAGGCTGCTGTGCCCAACCAACAATATGTTCCAATCCAAAACAACTATAGCACATACCCCAGTGGGACCGTGTCACAGGCCCACATGCTTCCCGGCAGCCTACGAGGAGATAGGAATGGGAGCCTCCATGGTGATGGCGGTTCGCTGGTATCGACTGAGTTCCCAGCTGGGTGGAGTTATAATGATGAATCAAGAAGGGATAGTAGGTCAAATAAGATGCCTGAATGGTCCAGGCAGTGGACCACTGAGAATTGGGATCGCTACAGGTCTGGTGGTGGTGGTAAAAGGTGGCAGGATCATGGACATGGACATGGACATGGACGGCAGAGATGATCTTTTTGTGTATGGGTTGACGGATATCTGTTGGTGGCAGTCACCCTTTCACAAGGTTCCCTCTTGATAATTTTTTTCCTTCTTTTCTTGTAATAGATGATAACCATGGATGGGTAGGTGATTGATTCCTGAGTTAGAAATGTGTTGAAATCGAACATTCCGTTCCAATTGCCAATTAATGAAAAGAATTAAAATGTCGTCACCAATTTGGATCGAACAAGGTTATGCCTGGTGGCTGATGACTGATTTTTTCTTTTCTTGTCCACATTTCCTTCTTCTAGCCCGGTTTACTGGATTTCTTGTGTTTTCTTGCACTCGGATACTTCTCTCCATCCAGTGCCATGTCTATGATGCAATTAAGAAAGCCCACAGATTTGTTGTTGTATGAAGCCCCGACTCTTTTGATGTATTGTGTGTTTTCTGTAGTTCTTTTTTAATCCATTCCATGATAGGCGCTCGAGCACTCAACACGTAGGCGTTCGGATGAGATGAGGCAGAGTGGCGAGCGTTGAATGCGTCAAAACAATTCTAGCCTAAGATTGTGTCTATTCTCGTTGGATGTTGCTGGGAACCTGAGAGAAAACAAAACAAGTGGGAGAGCCTGCTTTTTATCTCTACTGCCACATATATCTCAATAATACCATGATATATCTCTCCCTATTTCATCTAATTGGTCTGTCATATGCTTCTCATGACGCAAGTTGAAAATGTCATACAGACTATGCTTCTTATACCCTTTTTTTTCATTAGCAAACAAGCAAAAAATATGATTGAAGCAAACCTTTTTCTGGTCTTTTTCTAATTATTTGTCATAAAGATTGAGATTAGCCAAATGCCTATTAGATAGCAGCATATCTTCTCGTTTAAATTCATAAATTCAATCTCATGACTTCCAACTGAACCATGTCCATATTGATAAAAAGATATTTCATTATGTCTTGACGTAATTGAGATAACATGAATAGAAAAAAACTTACGAGGTTCGTAATAGTCAAATTTGATGAATAATAAATAGTTTGACAAAGTTATTATATTATTTTGTATACTTTTAATAATATACAGCCGAATACATATTGGTCAACTCAATGATCGATATATTTTGACATATTAGTTAGTGTTGTTGGATGAGACTAGTGTAACTAAAGCTGGTATAGAACATGTGGTGAAAGATGATATTCTAAACATCAAAATTAATTAATGTTGAAGGTTAAGGATTTAAAATTTGAATTTTATATTTAATATAAGATATGAATTCTATTTCGTATGACTTTTTTTATTAACTAAAATATGTCATCAGAATCTAATTAATTATATTATATATATTATCTAATTATAAAGGGTTACAAAATCCGTCATTCCATATCATCATTACAATAGATGACTTTTACTATATATATATATATATATATATATATATATATATATATATATATATATATATATATATATAACCTGTCTGACTCCCTCTCTCTCTCTCTCTCTCTCTCTCTCTCTCTCTATTTATTTTGTTTTTGTCTCAAGGACTGTCCAATTCTTTCAACATCTAATCCGTTTATCAGATTTGTTTCACGAGAAATGAGTGTTACAGGTGACTTGTGAACCATATGCGACATACAGCAAGGCAGGTTTCTCAAAAAGCTTTCGTTGATCGGAGATTTAACCAACAGGAAGGTTTGAGGTTTGAGACTAGAAAAAGGCTTCCACCGATCATTCTTTGCGCTGCACAAATCCAACCACACAAGAGGGATGACTGCCTTACAAAACCAGAAAAGAGTCTGCGGTGGAGGTCATTCAACTATTATTCTCTCTTGCTTGAGGGGATCGCATGAGAAAGAATAATTTAATATCTCTGAAATCCATCTTGCATGTGAATGTGATCCACAAAGATAGTGCAGATCAGTTCTCCACATCCACATCACTAGTTGCAGTGTTTGCAAGTGTTGAGATATTCTGGTGGCAATATATTATTGCAAAGTTGGTAAATGTCAATTTTGAGTGCATGCGAGAATGTTACGAGAGTGATAATTAATTGGAACATGATACTGACATCCAATCATCAAATCATTGGTCTCAAACACATCTCGTAATTTATTGTAGCATTAGAGAGATCTTATCAGGCATCACCCTTGGTACAGTTCTATAATTTCTTTTTTAATAAAATTAATGAATATATATTATAAAAATAATAAATTTTATTCATTGAGATGATAAGTATATTTCCAGATTTTGAGAGAAAAAATTTCTTCGATCAATTATTTAAATCACGAAATCAAATCAGTTATTCATCCTTAAATTATAGATTGATTGAAGATAAAAAAATAAAAATATTATTATATATATTTTTATCATGATTTTCTATCACTTTTGACCTTGACTTGCAAGGAATAAGTTAGATCACAATGAGTCTGACGACATTAGCAAAGACCATTAGTATAAGGACCACGGCCATTCTGCTGTCAGGAAGCTCTCAAAATTATCTCAGCATACGAAAACAAAATCAAAGCTGAAAAAAACCGATAAGAAAACAAAAAAAAGAGAGAAAGAAAAAAGATCTATAGAAAGTCTTTCTATCAAATAATTAAATGGAGAAGAAATGTCGAGTCTTGTGCGGTTTCTTTTTCGGCCGAGAAGCAATCGTGCCTCACCACCAAATAATGCCCATCTACCGACAATAAAGGAAGCAATAAATGGATCCGTGCGATGTGTTGCTATTTGGACGCACCAAATTAATGTTCTTGCAGGTGATGTGTGTTCCCACAAGTTGGAGCTCACGTCACCCGATTGAATATATATATATATATATATATATATATATATATATATATATATATATATATATATATATATATATATAATTTTAATTTTAAAATAAAAGTTTTTTCGTATTATAACATGATTAGAGATTTTATATTAATAATTGATCTATTTTTTTTATATGATTTGTTCTATCATTAATTGTGAGTAATGTATAATTTTTATGTTTAATCGATGAATTTACTGTTTATTATCGATAGTGATAATCTCTGTTACAACCCCACTGAAGGGTCGTGTACCACCCACAGCAACATCCACCAGATCACCTTGTGGCGATAGTTAAACGAGGTTCGGTGAGAGCTTGGTCGCACCATCGAGCGTCTTGGCGCTTCAATTCTTATTTGGGCAACGTCTTGTATTAGTCTTCGAGCGACGACGGCCTCATCTTGGCAAAGACCGCGGACCATCGCGACGGTTGCACGTGCCAAGGTGGCGGCCACGTGTGGTAGGAACCGTGGCAGTCGCACGCAGGTAGCGGCAACCACGCACGGGTAGCAACAATGGCCGCACAGTACAAAGTGTCGCATTAACACAGGCGACGGCAAACAATACCGGGCGAGGGTAGGCAACGCCAAGGCATGGCAGCCGCGGTACCGGCGGGCGATCTCGCCAAGGACAAGCTCTACCCATCGTGGGTAGAGGAAGCCCCGTGTGGTTCGCCACAACCGCAATGCCACAAGTGAGGAGCATTCACAAGTAAGCGCGCAACAATCAGATCAATTTTTGGGCAAAATTATAGTTTTGTCCTAGGGTGGCCCTTTGATCAAATTATAGCTTTACCCTTCTGTATTTTTTAATATCTTTTAATTATTTTAACATATTTATGATTTTATCCTAATGCTAGGGTTTTGCCAAATTATGCACTTACAAATCTCATAATTCTAGTTTATATCCTATCAAATATTTATAATTTTACCCTTATAAAATTAAGAATTCTAATTTATATTCTCAATTATATAATTGATAAATATTATTTATTATAATTATGATTGAATTTAATCATGATTATATTTTAATTATTTGATTGGATTTAATTTTTATTAAAAAAAATAAATTATGGTTTACTTTTATAGTTTTCTCATATGAATTATTGATTATATTTTTAACATGTGGTAAATAAAATCTAATTATTGTTCTTTGATATTCATTTGGTTATTCACATGTATATTTTTAAAATTATGAAATAATATTTATCTTTCTGCTCTTGATGATTTATATGTCATCATGATTATAGTTATCATATGAGTTTTTTTTATGCTGATCAATATTATATAATTATTATGGTTGTTATTCTATTGTTGAATTGCTTCAGCATGAATCAAGATAAATAAATTTATGAATATTATTTATAATTTATCTCTATAAATTTTATTTGATTGATAGTTGCCAAAGTAACGATGGTAGATTTATGAGATATAAATTATAATAAATATATTATTATTTATAGGATATTTTAGATTATATTATATATTTTTGTATTAGTCCTACAATCACCAAAGTGATATGGACTAATAATTTATAAAATATATTATGAAATTGGTCCTAAATTATATTAAATAAAATAATATTCATAATGACAGTAGGAATCAAGATAAAAAAATTTAGTGAATATTATTTATAATTTATCTTCTTAAGTTTTATTTGACCAATAGTTACTAAAGTAACTTGGGATAATGGGCTTATGAAATATGAATTACAATAAAGTTCTTTTTATTTATGAGATATTTTAGATTATATTTTATCTTTTTGTATTGGTCTTGTAGCCACCAAAGTGACCTGGACCAATAATCTATAAAATACATTATGGAATTGATCTTAAATGATATTAAATAAAATAACATTTACAATGACACATATAATTAGGAGATTTAGATAATCCCAAAGGAGAATCTATTTCAAATAGTTATATGATGGGATAGAATGATACTGTTTTGAATATCCTTTTAGTTTAGGGTCGTATACCCAAAGGTAATAATACTATTTCTCAAGGATGATATCAGTCCTCCATAAATGATCTTGAGTGAATACTAGATATGTCAATATTTTACCCAAAGGTAAAATATCGATGATATCAATAGTTCATCATATTTTGGAAACTCAATGTATTAATATTATATTATTAAAGTGGTACTTCCTTCATTGTATTTTTTGTAAATGTCCTAGTACTTTTTGAAATAAATGGTTTGAGCATATTGAGTGAGTGAGAGACCTTGGTAAGATTAATTGAATAGAACACAAGCTTAATTACTAAAAGCTTTGCCAAATAAATAATTGAGGTGACTGATCAAGAAAAGTATGAAAGACTTAATTTTATGATACTTAAGACTTTCAGTATAGTTTACAACTAGCGCATGAGAATATCAAATGATCAATTTAAATTTTTCTGATAAGTTATTAGTTAACACCTTAAAATGATAAAATTTAAGGAATTCAATATTATATCCTCAATCTAAATGATAAAGTTGTAAGCTCAAGACTCATAATATTTTGAGTACTACTCAAGGAGTGGGTAACACTAAAATAAGGATGAAGTAAGTCACCTGAGTTTATAATTACTATATAAACTCATAAAAATATATCTTCACAATAAAGTGTTACTTTTGTAGCAAAGAAGAAGAAAAAACTATAAGATTTGATTTGAAATGAAAAGGTATAAATATAACCTTTATATTGTTCAAATCAAATATTATAAAAAATATCTTTTTAATACTTGATGGACTGGTTTGATTCTTCAGCATATGTTACCAATAATAAATATTCATGAAAGGGGATAAAACCAAAAGAGAATGAGATATTCATGATTATAAAGAATCATCTTAAAGTGAAAGCGATATTAGTTTGTATTTATCGCCTATAGATGATTTATTTGATAGATCTTGAGGATCCATACTGTATTCTTATAATTATGGGAATTTGGGTTCGTTACCTAGAATTATTAGAATATCATTTCCCTTTTGGTGGTTGTAAACTTAATATGATTCAATAAAAATTAACATTCGAATTATGTATAATAGTCTATATAGAATTAATATGAATCTCAAGTTTACAATGATCCTATAATTAAATATTAAAATAAAATATAGTTTTATAAACTCTTTGAGATTATACTTATATCCATGGGTCACTTTATTCCTTCGTCTCATTAAACAGAGACATTTTATCACAATATAAATAACCTATTGAGATATGATTATATATATCTAATTTATGTAAAGTGTATGACCATTTATACTCTTGAAGTATATATAAATAAAGTCAATAGATAATTAGATAGAAAAGTCAAGATCATCATATCTGATAAGGGTAATGAATTTTATGATATTTATGATGAATCTAATTATAATTATAATTCTTTTGCTAGATTCTTGAAAAAATAAAGTATATATGTTTAATATGATTTACCAGATATGTTACAACATAATATAAGAAGAAGCTCAAAAGACTTAAATGGTGTTCCTAGTAAGTAAATTACATTACTTCTTTTAAATTATGAAATAATAGAAAACCTAGCTTAATATATTTACATATTTAAGATTGTCCTATAGAGATAAGGATTTTCAACTCACATAAAAGAAAATTAAATTTAATTATTATTTTTGAATATTTTATTTTCTATTCAGAAAAGTTTAAAGAGGTACATATCTTATTGCTCTAATCATAATACGAGAATAATTAAATATGGTAATGTAAGATTCCTATAAAATAGTAAATCAGTGGAAGTGAAAATCTCAAAATTAAATTTGATATAGAGGAGATACAAGTTGATACTCCTTTATTATTCGATATATTGTTGTTACTTAAATTATTAAATTATTTGATAAAAGTGAATAACAAAATAACTTTACTAAACTCTCACATTATATTGATATCGTTGTTAATGATCTTGTAGAACAACCATAATTGACAACCTTGGGAATATCCCAAAGGAAAAGGAATCCTGTCATTTATGGTTACTATATGACATATCTACAAGAATTATATTGTGATATAGGAATCATAATGGATCCGTTATTGTTTTTACAAGTCAAAAGTAATATGATGAAATAAAAGAAGAGTTAAAATCAATAACTAGAATGGTGTTTGATAAATTTATCGAATTGTCCAATAATTGTAAAAGAGTTTATTATATAAATGTAACTCAAAGAATAATGTTGAACGATATAATGGTCAGATTTGTGGTTAAAAATTTTACTCATAAAGAATGTATCGATCATAACGAGACATTTAGTTTTTAATAAATTTGTCAAGAATCATCATGATATTAGTGAGTTTGAGTGATATCATAATTATATAAAAATAATTTTTTTTAAGGTATAGCTTTTTATGGGTTACACTAAATGATTTACAATCAAAATGAAAGAAATATAAAGTTTAGTATGCAAATTCAGGAATCATTTATGACCTTAAACAAACTTCAAGATAATGATATATAAAGGTTTTTGATATCATTATTCTAGATTTAAGGAAAAGACTATTGATCAATATTTATATCAGTGGGAGCAAGTTTATTATATTAATCTTATATATATATATATATATATATATATATATATATTATTTTATCTTACCAATAGTTACCTTGATTTATTATACTAAATCAATAAATTTGTCACTAAGAGTTTTAAGATGATTGATATGAATAAGACATCTTATATTATTAACACTGAGTAATTCAAGGATAAACCTCAATGATTGTGAAGACCGTCTTAGAAAGGATATACCAATTAAGTCTTGAAAAAAATTTAATATATAGCTTTTCAGTAAATCATAAAAGTAAAATTTTATTCAATAGTAAATACTTTAAAATGACTTGAAAATAATTAGATAAAAAAATATTCTTTGTATATGCATAATTGAAAGTCTATGCTCAAGCATATGTCAAAAAAGATATCAGTTTTATAGTTAAAATACTGGGTATATGTTGGAGTTACCCAGAAGTAACAACTCTAAAGGACTATAAAGAAAATAATAAGATATCCGAAAGGGACAAAGGATTATATGCTCACATTTATTAAATTATATCAGCTTGAAATAATGATATTTTTCACATGCTGATTGTATAAATTGACTCGATAATAGGAAGTCCACCTTACGGTTAATATCTATATCAATTAGAGGAGTAATTTATTATTATTAATAATAATATAAGTTGATTTTGTAGCATGCTTTGAGACCACTGATCAAACTTTTTGACTATAAAATTTCATCTCAAGACTTGGTGTAGTCAGACTCAATTATCAAGTCGTTGAAGATATTTTGTGACATTGCAGTAGTTTTCTTCTCTAAGAATGATAAGTACTATTGCATCTCTATGCATTATTGTATAAAGTACTTGATGATTAGAGAAGAAGAGTCCAGAAACATCCAATGTCAATTAATTACTTGAGTCCCACTGTATTAATTGCTGATCCATTCACTTAGGATTTACAGCCTAAAGTATTTTTAAAGAACATATTTTTATGATTGAGTTTGTGAGCAACCCATAAAGGATATGATGATACATGTTTGAGTTGATACTATAATTAACATTCTTGCTTATGTACTTAAAATTATTTGTTTCTGCTATCCTATTCACAATTATGTATATACATATTATATTTAAATACGATGATAGGATTGTTTTGATACGATAAATTATAAGGGTTATTTTGGACTGTATTAGGAAAGACTAACAGTATTGTGGTACATAGAAAGAAGTGTGACACTGATGGCATACAACCGCTATGACTCATATTGTTAGTTAGACTTAATATAGTATTATTATATTTATTAGACTTATTAGCCTATTTTTAAAATTCACACACATGTATATAATTTTTTTCTAAAAATTCAAAATCCAATTGGGTCAAATTATTTTTTAAATAAATTTTGTTTATTTATTTTTAATTTTAAGTTTTTTTTTGTATCTTACCAATTATTGGGCCAAGTGGGAGAATTTTAGATTATGTGACCCTATTTAATTAAGTAAGATATATTATAGATATGATTGGATTCTGATTATGGTTATTGGCCAATATAAAAGAAGTTTATGTTAAAGTAGGATTCCTTAGGAGATAACCGTGATGAGAGGAGCTCTCCTAATAACTTATCCTAAACCCTTTGCTTTCACATATAAATAGATAGGACCTTTAGGGGTTAAATTAGACGCAACTCAATACAATTTAGAGATTAAAGTTTTCTCTCAATCTCCCTATAAGAAGAGAGGAGAAGGATCTAGTTCTTCTTGCAGATTGATATATCAGATAAAATTTATTCTTCTGAACAACGAAAGTACACATTATAATATTGTTAGATCTAATTTTATTTTCTTTTCTTTGTTGAACATCAATGCTCATGTAAAGTTCTAATTTTTTTTTTTCTCTTTAATAGCATAGACTTTTGAGGTGCTTTTACGCTCAACTAAATCTCTACTTTTATCGAGAGTCGATCATATCCACCGTGTTACAGATCACCATTTGCTAACTAGTCATTTTTACCCATTCCTCTGATAGGATATAAAGTGAAATAAACTTTTGTATATGAACAAATACTAGCAGGCTATAACACATAACGAAATTAAATAGAATCACAATCAAATATAACACCAAGATATACGTGGGAAACCCCTCCAATGTATAGGGTAAAAACTACGGGGCAAACTAGAGATAATCCACTATAAGAATAATGAATATACAAATCTCAATCTCTTGCCCAAAACCCTAGCAACAATGACAAGAGAATAACTGGGATATAAGGACCACGTCACTATGCACAAAATTCTAAATTCTCCTTAATTCTCCTCAAGTAATCATAGTAAGAATCTATGATAGATTTGATCTAACCTGAGATGGGAACATTGCTAGATTATTGAGAACAGTCTTTTTGCATTGTCCTTGTTTTCTTCCCTTTCTTTCTCCTTGGATTTTTGTCTTTTTCTCCTCCTTTTTGCTGCTGCTAAGATGTGCCCTGCTGCCCTCGTTGCTACCCTTTTATGCTTATTTTCGTAGCCACCACACCTCCCCTTAATATGAATTAGGGTTAGGTTAAGAGGGGGTAAATTATGGGATGATAAATCCCACCTTGGGCTGAATGTGGGCTGTCAGCCCAACAACCTCCCCCTTCAGTTCATAATGGTGTTGAATCCCGTATTTTGATGATGAAACCACTTGATATGTGTTTATATTTTAATCTGCATTTTGAGTGACGCAGGATGCTTCGATCAGGATGAGACAATTAAAGCAGGAAAAATCATATTGTGCCGAAGGAACATGTCAGAAGATTGGACGTCAGGTCGATGGATCGGTCGACGTATCGACAGAAGGCTTCGGGCCGTGGACTTGGGCATCGGGCCAAGAAGAGCGGGTATTGCGCCAAGGATATTGGAGTTGCAGAGTCAACTGGTCGATTAGATAATAGGCCGCAGGAGAGGACGATGCACCAAAGAATCGAACGAAGCGTCGAGGGACCAATGACATGCCGAACAACTTAGTTAATTGCTTAGGATTAATTATCTCAATCGAAGTTTTATTTTAAGTGTGCAGGATTAACTACGATGAAAGAAAGACATGCAGCAAGAGTTGCGCCGGAGTCAAAACTATGATCACGTTGGGAGTTCGAGAGCTCGACGGAAGTTCGGACGGTCATCGGAGGTTCTGCGGGAACAAATCCGAGAAGTCCAGGAGCTTGGCAAAAGAAGCTCGTCGGAACTCGCCAAGTGTATCGTCGCAAGTCCAGGAGTTTGCCGGAAGTCCGTCGGAGCATCGTTGGAGGTTCATCGGAAGTTCACCGGAAGCTCGTCGGAAGAAGCGATTGACGCACCGGAGCAAGCTATAGTAAATGTCTTAAGAATTGTCATAGTTAGCATGTAGATTATGTTAGGAATGTGAGGTGATCCCATTAACTTAATTTGGGGGCAATTTGGCCCTTGACAGACCCAAATTGGGCCGAATGGATCAACCCATTCGGACCAGAATTCCTACTAGACGGTGGCACCGCCCAGGAGAGGGTCTCCCAGGAAAGTTGGGCGGTGAAACCGCCCCAGGCAGGCGGTGGCACCGCCTGGGCTTAGTCTCCGAGCGAGACTAGGCGGTGCAACTGCCTCTGACAGGCGGTGCCACCGCTAGGGCTCAGTCTTCGAGCGAGACTAGGCGGTGCAACCGCCCTTGTCAAGCGGTGCAACCGCCTAGAGGCTCAGTCTCCGAACTTTGCCAAGTGGTGCAACCGCCCCTGACAAGTAGTGGCACCGCCCAGAGGCTCAGTCTCCGAGCTCTGCCAGGTGGTGCAACCGCCCCAATCAGGTGGTGCAACCGCTAGACCCCGGAATTCCGGGAGATGCCAGTTTTGAGCTCAAAATTCAAACTGGTTTGGAGCCTATAAATACCCCTCACATCCCTGGGTAAAATACATAAGCACAGAGAGATTAAAAGAGAGAAAACACTCTTGCAATCTCTAGAATTTTCCTCCTCTAGCTTAAGTGTTAGAATTCTGTTTAAGAGAGGAGAGTGAGTGCTTGTAAGGGTTATCTCCTAAACCCGGTAAAAGGAGAAGAGGGGTGTAAAAAGGAGATTGATCTTCGCCTAGTAAAGGAAGATCGTTAGTGGATGCCAGTGGCCTCGACGGAAGAGGAATCAGAGGAGTGGATGTAGGTCACGATTGACCGAACCACTATAAACTCTCGTCTTCTCTTGTTTACATTTACTTCATGCATCGTATCTTTACTACAAACCTCCTTAGTAGCTTACTGCCTTTTGCTCATTTACAAATGTGTTTCTTAGTTAAGTATTTTTCGAATCGGCATTAAGATAGAAATTGGTTTTATCATACGAACATCATATTTCAGTTTGCGCTTACATTCTGATTTCTATCTTAACTGCAAACTGCCTTCCTTACTTTACTTCAAATATGTTTCCGTAAGCTTTCAAAGTTATTATCTGCATAAAATGACTTTTACGTCGGAATCAGATTTCAACATACGAACGCAGTTTTAATGATCGAAAGTTTTCCGCTGCACTAATTCACCCCCACCTCCCCCCCCTCTTAGTGCTCTTGATCCTAACAATTGGTATCAGAGCCTAGTATTTCTCATTTCGGATTTACACCTGAGAGAAATGGCTCTTCATGGCTTTCAAGAGGGTTTTTCGGTTGTTCGTCCACCGTTGTTTAACGGATTGGACTACACTTATTGGAAAACTCGAATGAGAGTTTTCTTGATTTCTATGAATTTGGATCTATGAAATATTGTTGAAAACGGTTGTCAACTTCCCTCTAAACCGATGAACAAATGGTCGGATTTGGAGAAGAAGTATTTTTCTCTAAACGCAAAGGCTATGAATACCTTATTTTGTGCTTTGGACAAAAATGAGTTCAATCATATTTCTACATGCGAAACGACGTTTGATATTTGGCGAATACTTGAAATCACGCACTAGGGAACTAGTAGAGTCAAAGACTCGAAAGTTAATATTTTATTACATGATTTTGAGTTTTTTCGAATGCAACCAAGTGAGACTATAGGTGACATGTACACCCGTTTCACGGATGTCATCAATAATCTAAGAGCTCTTGAAAAATATTTTTCAGATTTTGAACTCGTAAACAAGATTTTACGTTATGTTTCTAAGAAGTGAGATTCAAAAGTAACTGTAATACAAGAAGCTAAAAACCTAAACAACTTACCACTTGAAGAACTAATTGGTTCGTTGATGACATATGAAATGGTGCACAATGCACATGATGAACAAAACAACCTTCCAAAGAACAAGAAGGATTTGGAATCCCGGACAAATGAATACCACTTGAGCGATGACTCAAGTGATGAGGACAATGATGAACTTGAACTTCGAACACTAAATCTTAATAAGTTTATTAAATAAAAATCTAAAATAAACAATAAATTTGAATGAAGAAAGAGGCCAAAGAAGAGGAAGGCAACCAAGGATGAATCAAGAACTTCCAAAGGTGAAACGACGAATTGGGCTTCGACGGGCTTCGACTACAAGGTAAGTAACTCAACTCTATTGAATTATTTTGAAATTACTTGAAGTCCTTCATGAGTGCTTAATTTAGATAGTAGGAATAGGAAATAAAAAATTTATTTTTCAAAAATTATATCATGTTTTTCTTTTAGCATCTTTGAAAAATTAAAAATTTGATCATGAAAAGTATATTGCTAAGGTTTCATGCATGTTATGTTTTGAAATGTTGAATGATGTATGCAACATTAGGGATGATAATATGATATGCGATAATGCTTAGGATTAATCCATGCATGTGTATCTTTATGATTTTATGTCATGCATGAGTTTTTGAAGTAAATGTTGATTTGAAACTCTCATTTTAGATTAATATGTTTTTGGTCTAATCATTTTTATGACGAATTAAGATTATATTCTCATGACATATTAAGATGACATAGTGCATGTACATCTATGTATGAATTTCTTGATAGTCTTTTGATAATAGATATGATATCATGATGTGTTTGGTCTTGACGGCTTCATGACGAAACTTATGTTTCAATTTTAAATGATGATACATGTTTTCACAAAAGACTTGAATACCCTCACATGAAATCAATTGTATGAAATGAAAATAATTTTCTATCCTATTGAGATTAATGAATTTATTTTACCAATCTTGTGAATCTCATGAAAATAAACATGATGAATATTTTGAAAATAAATGTGTATCATGCATTTGGTCTTAATGATTTCTCTTTAACACACTTTTTGAAATCATACTTGATGATGAATACCAAGATATTAAAAAGATGTTATCATGGAATCATGCTTGATGATTTGTTTTTTACCTTTCCGTCTTAACTGTTGATATTTGTTTTATTAAAGGTAAAGGCATGCTTATAAGAAGCAAATCACATGAATAGAAATTTATAAAAATAAAATGTGATCCTCTATCTTATCGTCTTTTTAATAAATCTATGCTTGTCATGTATGAATTTATTGAATGTGACTTTGAGGATGATTTCGGATTTTACAAATGCTTGATTCATACTTATGACATGAGACACATTTTAAATATGAATCATGTTCAATGCTTCAATCATGTTACATCTCCTTAATTCATTTTGTTCTCCTAGATTTATTTACCAAAGAGGAGAATCTTCCGAATGAATGAAATGATACAAATGAATCACTTATCGTTATATCTTTTTGAAATATCTTTTTAATGTGATGTTGATATTTTGAGATGCCTATTGGAATTCATGACATGAGATAATTGAATCATTGACTTACTCTTTATATGGCTTGAAAATAGATGTTTAAAATCTTACTTGATGAGTTGTTTTATAAGATTTTGTCGTTACGTCTTGAACTTTCATGCTTATCTTGATTTGGCATATAAAGACTAAGGCATGCTTAGATGAAAAAGAATCACTTAAAAAATGCTTTTCCCATCTGATCGAGATTAATAATTTCATGATATTTTGTGAATATCGAAATTGATTTTGATGACTTGATTATGAGTTTCAAATTAACGATTTGATTTGAATGAGTTTTATCTAAATCATAATCTTGATCTTGCAAAATTGGAATCACAAATAATATCTTTTGGTATTCATGAATTGATACTCACAATATGAAAGTATTGGTATTCATGACTTGAATTTGATTGAAACATTGCATGCTTAAATTAATCATTCTCCTATGTTTCAAAAATTCTTTAAATGCCTTATGTGATGACTGGAAATTAATTTGCTTTATGATGAATCATGAATCATGACTTGATCTATGATATTGATATATTTTAATCATGATCCTTGGTTGTATAATTCTTTTGCTCTATTAAAAGGATTTGTCGAATGAATCATGTCCTTCTTGAATTTTCTTGATATCATGATATGATTTTGTAATATGGCCTGTATAATGATTAAAATTTTTTGGCTATTGATTTCTCCCTTCTTTTTGGTAATGACATAGGGAGAGAAAGATTGCTAGCTCAAGGCAAATGCTGGCTAGCTTGTACTCTTCCCTTCTTTTCGACAAAAACATGCAAAGAAAAGCAAAGTGTTGAATTGCCATGATTGAACTTAAGAATCTTGCTATTCTTTTCGACAAACTTCTCCTTTTGTTGATGACAAAGGGGGAGAAATATATGAATTAATACCATTAGTGTCATATTTGAATGAGAAATATATGAATTAATGCTATAAGTGCTATATTTGAATTTGAATTATGTTAAGATATCAAAAGAAGCTTGCATCGAAATATATGGTAAATTGATAATCGAAATGCTATGATTACCATATGCCATGTTTGCATCATGTTAAGATATCAAGAACTTGTATCGTAATTTTACTTGATGATATCTTGCCATGTGATGAAATGCTACGATTTGATGTAAAATGATGCAGGCAATACTTATGCTTTTTACTTGATGTATTGCATATCTTTGAATCATGATTAAAATTGCCTTAATTTGAATTCAAGGTTTATCTCAATTATGGAATTTTGAAATAAGAATGATTACTCACCTTTGTCATGATTTAGAAATTGACATAAAGGGTCTTCCCTTCTTTAGAAAGGGTCTTCCCTTCTTTTTAACAATGACTAAGGGAGGGATAACTAGCGTGCACAATTGAAGAAGAAAGCAAAAATTGCACTTCTCAAAAGAGAAGAAATTGCTATCTTGAACATCACCGAGAATTGCTAGCTTGAAACATCAAGAAAATGCAAAAATATGCTATCGTGCCTATCTCAAGAAAAGCAAATATGCTAACTTACATATCTTTGAATTTGCTAGCTTGTAAAACTTGCATATTTCAAGAAGCAAGAGTTGCTTTCTTGAACATCTCTAAATTGCTAGCTTGCAAGTTCTAAAATATTATAAAATTGCTAGATTGCATGATGATAAAAAATTTAATATTATGTATTTCATGCAATGAGTTGAACATATATTACAAACACAAGAATAGTTGTACTTCTTTTTGTTGATGACAAAGGAAGAGAAGTATGTTAATGACATGACATGTTAATACATAAGTTCATGATGACGTGTTGCAAGTATTCATGATGAATATTGCAATGACTTAAATTTAGTTTGAATTCAAGGTTCTATCAATATGGCATATTGATAGGGGGAGTGTTTTAAAACTCCGGGAGTTAAGGTTAACTCCGTCATCAAGTGGTTGTCATCATCAAAAAGGGGGAGATTGTTGAATCTCGTATTTTGATGATGAAACCACTTGATATGTATTTATGTTTTAATCTGCGTTTTGAGTGACGCAGGATACTTCGATCAGGATGAGACAATTAAAGCAGGAAAAATCATGTTGTGTCAGAGGAACATGTTAGAAGATTAGACGTCGGGCCGATGGATCGATTGACATATCAACAGAAGGCTTCGGGCTGTGGACTTGGGCATCGGGCTAAGAAGAGCGGGTATTGCGCCAAGGATATCGGAGTTGCGGAGTCAACTAGCCGATTGGGCAATAGGTCGGAGGAGAGGATGATGCACCGAAAAATCGGACGAAGCGTCGAGGGACCAATGACATGCCGGATAACTTAGTTAATTGCTTAGGATTAATTGTCTCGATCGAAGTTTTGTTTTAAGTGTGCAGGATTAACTACGATGAAAGAAAGACATGCAGTAGGAGTTGCGCTGGAGTCAAGACTATGATCACGTTGGGGGTTCGAGAGCTCGACGAAAGTCCGGACGGTCGTCGGAGGTTTTGCGGGAATAAATATGAGAAGTCCAGGAGCTTGCCAAAAGAAGCTCGTCGGAACTCGCCAAGTGGATCATCGCAAGTCTAGGAGTTTGTCGGAAGTCCGTCGGAGCATCGTCGGAGGTTCGTCGGATGTTTGCCAGAAGTTCACCGGAAGCTCGCAGGAAGAAGCGATTGACGCACCGGAGCAAGCTGTAGTAAATGTCTTAAGAATTGTCGTAGTTAGCATGTAGATTAAGTTAGGAATGGGAGGTGATCCCATTAACTTAATCTGGGAGAAATTGGGCCCTTGACAGACCCAAATTGGGCCGAATGAATCAACCCATTCGAACTAGAATTCCTACTAAGCGGTGGCACCGCCCAGGAGAGGGTCTCCTAGGAAAGCTGGGCGGTGCAACCGCCCCAGGCAGGTGGTGGCACCGCTAGGGCTCAGTCTCCTCGCAAGACTAGGCAATGCAACCGTCCCTGTCAGGCGGTGGCACCGCCCAGAGGCTCAGTCTCCGAGCTCTGCCAAGTGATGCAACGCCCCTGACAAGCGGTGGTACCACCCAGAGGCTCAGTCTCCGAGCTCTACCAGGCGGTGCAATCGCCAGACCCCGAAATTCCGGGAGATGACAATTTTGAGCTCAGAATTCAAACTGGTTTGGAGCCTATAAATACCCCTCATATCCCTGGGTAAAATACACAAGCATAGAGTGATTAAAAGAGAGAAAACATAGCTGCAATCTCTAGAATTTCCCTCCTCTAGCTTAAGTGTTAGAATTCTGTTTAAGAGAGGAGAGTGAGTGCTTGTAAGGGTTGTCTCCTAAACCCGGTAAATGGAGAAGAGGGGTGTAAGAAGGAGATTGATCTTTGCCTAGTAAAGGAAGATCGTTAGTGGATGCCGGTGGCCTCGACAGAAGAGTAATCAGAGGAGTGGATGTAGGTCACGATTGACCGAACCACTATAAACTCTCGTCTTCTCTGGTTTGCATTTACTTTGAGCATCTTATCTTTACTGCAAACCTCCTCAGTAGCTTATTGTCTTCTGCTCATTTACAAATGTGTTTCTTAGTTAAGTATTTTCTGAATCGACGTTAAGACGAAAATCGATTTTATCGTACGAACATCATATTTCAGTTTGTGCTTACATTCTGATTTCTATCTTAATTACAAACTGCCTTCCTTACTTTACTTCAAATATATTTTCATAAGCTTTCAAAGTTATTATCTGCATGAAATGACTTTTACGTCGGAATCAGATTTCAACATACGAACGTAGTTTTAATGATCAAAAGTTTTCCGCTGCACTAATTCAACCCCCCCCCCCCCCCCCCCCCCCCCATCTTAGTGCTCTTGATCCTAACAAAGGGAGGCTGTCCCAAGACTCCTCAATGTGAAGCCATGCTGACCAGCTGTCGGCATATCTCCTATCTTTCTTTTGGTAAGGTTTTTGTCAACATGTTTGCTCTGTTTTCATCTGTGTGAATTTCCTGAAGCTGCAACTGCTTCTCTTCAAATACATTTCAAATCCAATGGTATATGACATCTATTTACTTTGAATTGGAATGAAACATTGGGCTCTTACACAAATGGATGACACTCTGGCTGTCATAATGCACCACATAATTTTTCTAATTCAGCCCCAATTCTTGTAAGAATTCTTTCATCTATAACATTTCTTTGCATACCTCTGTAGCAGCAATATATTCTGCTTCTATGGTGGAGAGAGCAATACACCTTTGCAACTTGGATTGCCATGACATAGCTCCCCCTAAGTAAGTACATAACCTGAAGTGGACTTCCTCATATCCATATCTCTTGCTATATCTACATCTGTATAACTTGTCAATACAGGTGGTCCACCTCTAAAGCTTAAACAAACCTTAGAGCTCCATTTGAGATATCTCAAAATCTATTCATTATTGCCCAGTGCTCTTTGCCTAGATTTACAAGACATCTGCTAGTAACACCAACTGCATATGTCATATCTGGCCTCGTACATACCATTGCATACATTAAACTTCCAACTACTGAAATAGGAACCTTTTACGTTTTCTCCTTCTCCTTATCACTTGATGGACTTTATTCTAAGCATAACTTGAAGTGACCTACAATAGGAAAACCAACTGGCTTTGCATTACTTATACTAAACCTTTCTAATACCTTCTCGATATATTTCTCCTGTGACAACCAAATCGTCTTAGTTTTTCTATCACGGAAAATCTGTATGCCCAATATTTGATTTGCTGGCCCCATGTCCTTCATTACAAAAGACTCACTTAATTCCTTCTTCAACCTGTCAATTTTAGACATATCTTTCCCAAGAATAAGCATGCCATCAACTAAGAGAACAAAAAATTTCTCACCAAACCATTTGATGTACACATAATGATCTAAAGTCATTCTTTTGTATCCATTTTCTATCATAAATGAATCAAATTTTCTGTACCACTGTCTTGGAGCTTGCTTTAGCCCATACAAGCTTTTCTTTAACTTACAGACAAAGTTCTCTTTACCTTTGACTTTGAAGTCTTCTGGTTGCTCCATATAAATTTCCTCCTCCAAATCACCATAAAGAAAAGCTGTCTTCATATCTAACTGCTCAACCTCCAAGTCCTGGCTAGCAGCAATACCAAGAGCAATACGAATAGAAGACATTTTAACAACAAGAGAAAAAATCTCTTAAAAGTCAATACCTTTCTTTTGACCAAAGTCTTTCACAACCAATCTGGCATTGTATTTTGGTTGAGAACAATATTCTTGAGTCTGTTGAGCTGACAGCCCATGGTGGGTTCAGCCCATGGTGGGCTTTATCAGCCCACACCTTTTTGACCTAACCCTAGATCAATATAAGGGAGGTGTGGTGGCTGCGTTTTGAGGAGCAGGTGGTTGCGTTTTTGGAGAAAAACTACAGCAATGTGGTGATCCTTGCAACAGCAAAAGGGAGGAGAAAAAGATAGAAATCCAAAGAGAAAGAAAGGGAAGAAAACAAGGACAACACAGAGAGACTATTCTCAATCATCCAGTAGTGTTCTCATCTCATGTTAGATCAAATCTACAGTAGATTCTTACTGTGATTACTTGGGGAGAATTAGGGAGGATTTATATATTGTGCACAGTGATGTGATCCTTGTATCCCAGTTATTCTCTTATGATTGTTGCTAGGGTTTTGGGCAAGAGAATGAGATTTGTATATTTATTATTATTATAGTGGATTATCTCTAATTTGTCCCGTGGTTTTTACCCTTCACATTGAAGGGGCTTTCCACGTATATCTTGATGTTCTATTTGATTGTGATTCCATTTAATTCCATTGCGTATTATGGTCTTCTAGTACTTGTTCATATACAAAGGTTATTCCGTATTATATCCCATCAACCGGTATCAGAGTAGGGTTTTGGTGATTTAATTTTGTATTTAAACATGGAGGTCAATAGTGTTTCTCACATGATAAATTTGAATGGAAACAATTGGATGATATGAAAACCAAGAATGAAAGATCTCTTGTATTACAAAGATTTGTATGAACCTTTGCAGGGGGATAGTGCAAAACTCATAACTATGACAGATGATGAATGGAAGATATTAGATCAAAAAATAATTGGGTTTATTTGATAGTGGCTTGATGATAGTGTCTTTCACCATGTTTCTACTGAAATTTCTACATATTCTCTTTGGAAAAAGTTGAAAAGTCTCTATGAAAGAAAAACAACTGGCAACAAAGCTTTTTTTATCAGAAAGAACCTAAAATATAGAGAGGATGCTTCTATTGCTGAGCATTTGAATGAAATGTAGAGTATTACTAATCAGTTATCCTCTATAAAAATGTCTCTTGATGATAAGTTGCAGGCATTATTACTTCTCAATTCATTACCAGAAAGTTGGGAGATACTGGTAGTTTCCCTCAGTAATTCTGCATCAGATGGTGTTGTCACTATGAGTCAAGGAACAAGTAATTTATTAAATGAGGAGTTGAGAAGAAAGAGTTCAGCAACATTTCAGAATGATTCACAAGTACTTATCTCAGAGAACAGAGGAATGTCAAAGTCTAGAAGCAATTCACGCATGAGTAGGAGCAAGTCAAGATCAAGAAAAGATATTATTTGTTATAACTGTGGTGAGAAAGGACATTACAAGAACCAATGTAAGCAACCTAAGAAGAGCAAGAAAAAGGAAAAAGAAGTGGAGTCTATAGAATCAAAAGATAATATCATAGCTATAGTGTAGTGCAGGGTGGTGATTATTTAATTTTATCTCATTCTGATGATATTTTTTCTTATGTGTGTCAGGATCTTAAGTGGGTGATTGACACATGTGCTTCTTATCATGCTACACCACGGAGGGAGTTTTTTGTTACCTATAGGTCTGAAAATTTTAGTGTTGTCAAGATGGACAACTGTGGCACAACAGACATCATTGGCATGGGTGATATCCATTTAAAGACCAACCTTGGCTGCAAGTTGGTGCTTAAGGATATGAGGCATGTGGTTGACTTGATGTTGAATTTAATTTCAGTTGGAAGGTTAGACGATGAAGACTATGATAGTAGATTTCACAGAGGGCAATGAAAGCTCATTAAAGGTTCTCTTATTATAGCTAGTGGAAAGGAATGTCATGCTTTGTACAGGTTGCAGGCTAAAGCTTATAGTGAGCAGTTAAATGCTACAAAAAAAGACTTCAGCATGGAGTTGTGGCACAAGCAAATGAGACACATGAGCGAGAAGGGGCTACAAGCTCTTTCCAAGAAAGAGGTATTATCAGACCTCAGAGGTATACATTCGAACCCTTGTATTGATTGTTTGGCTGGTAAACAACATAAATATTCATTTGCTAGTCCTACTTTATCTAGAAAAATGCATGTCTTAGACCATATTTATACAGATGTATGTGGTCCTTTGAGGACAAAAACTTATGGTGGATCTGTTGATGTTCTTGGTATAAGTGGTGCACTTTATTTTATCACTTTTATATATGATTTTTCTAGAAAAGTTTGGGCCTATGCTTTGAAGATCAAAGATCAGGTTATTAATATCTTCAAAGAGTTTCATGGTAGGGTTGAAAAAGAGACGGAAAGACAATTGAAATGTATAAGATTAGATAATGGTGGTGAGTACATAGGATTATTTAATGATTATTGTAGGTCACATGGGATCCAACATGAGATGACAGTTCCTGGTACACCTCAGCATAATGCAATTATAGAGAGGATGAACCGCACAATCATGGAAAAGATCAGATGTATACTTTCACACGCCAAGCTACCCAAAAGGTTTTGGGATGAGGCTTTGAGGACTGCAGTTGATGTGATCAACTTATCACCATGTACAACCCTAAATGGTGATGTTGCAGAGCATGTATGGGCAAGAAAAGATATTTCCTACAAGCATTTGAGAGTGTTTGGTTGTTGTGCATTTGCACATATTCCAGACAATGAGAGGCCCAAGCTGGATGGTAAGACTAAAGAATGTATTTTTCTTGGCTACTCACATGATCATTTTGGTTACATGCTTTGGGATCCAGAAAAGTAGAAGGTGTTTAGAAGCAGAGACATAGTCTTATTTGAGGATCAAACTTTTGAAGATTTGAAGAAGAAGGCACCAGCCAATACTTCTGCATAAGGATTAGCATATTGTGACCCAATTACTCCTCCAGTATATCAGGGTAATGGGAGAGATGTGTAGGAAGATGGTGTAGAGCCTGATTATCACGGACAAACTTTGAAATAGGATGTTTGATGTAATACTTATGTATGTCCATGTCTTTTGGTATGTTCATGCTTTGCACAGCATATAGAGGGATGACCGAAGGCTTAATAGTCTCATTTTAGTTGGGTTTGATGGCCGCTTTAGGCTTGTAAATAAAAGTTGTGTCATGTGAACACTTATGAGAGATTTTCAGTTTATAATGGACCATTTTGACCCTTTGTTGTGCAACTGTTCAGAGCTTGTAAAGTTTGTTTGTAATTTGCATTATCTATGAAGTGTTTCCTGGAATGTTTGCTTGTAGATCCCAAATGAGGCATTTTCTCTAACATGTTCTCTCTTTTGTGGGTCCTAAGAGACTATGGGAGGCTTCGGGGAGGCTGACATTTGCGGACGGACACACAAGGGTGCCGCATGACTTAGGCAAAACCAGCTAAGTCCGTGACAGATGGTATCAGAGTAGGACAAACACTCATAGAAACACTTAGCATGTAAATGTGGGGGACCTAGCGGGGCTACGTTGAGGGCATGGAGATGTAGGGAAAAGGAGTCGCTCGAAGGAGTGGGCATCTGAGTTTGGCATTTAGAGGAATGACCAACCCTTCATGCAAGAGGCACCACGAGAACAGAAAAGCTTTGAAGAATGCGAAGTGCATAAAGGTTGAGATGGTTGGGTTTGAGCTACAGCTCAACGTTGACAACTATACTTGATGGTGCTCAAGGCAAGCAAGGCGCTTGGTAAAGGATGAGACCATGCAAGATGGAATGAGTTGTTCAGCGACTGTAAGAGTTGTGCAAAGCTCACAGAGGTAAGGGGAATTGCTAACTCAAAGAATTCGGTACTCATACATGGGCTTGTATGCGGATGATGGAATGTTCGCGGTCATCCCAAGGCGACCAAAACTCAGCGCCATGGAGCATTGAAACTTTCTCTTCGGCATGTGAAGGATACGTCCATAGGAGGCTAAAGTGTGCAACAAGTTCAGCATGTTGCTAGGCCTTGAGTGGTGCAGCGGGGGCTGTATTGACGTGGAGTCGCAATCTAGCAAGTGCGTTTGCAAGAGGTAAAACAATACATAGTTTGTTCAGAAAATCAGAGTAGTCCAAGGGGATGGTGGTCTCCGAAACGAAGAGAGATGTTGCTTCAATGGGACAGTTATCCAGGAGGGATAAGTCTCGGCTCTCTAGAGGGAGAATCATGTGGGATGGACCTTACATGTTGAGCAGGAGTACCTCAACAAACAATAACTCCATAAAGCGCAATGGACCGAGTAAGCAGGGAGGAGTCATCGTATGATCTCGCTTGAGAGAATGCATTGGTGGATGCATTATGAGATCAAGTGGGGGAGCAACCCAAAGTAACACAAATGAAGGCACACTTGGATTCGATATGGAGATCAGACTCAAGGGAGGGCTGACCCGTGGAATGGTGGGCGAGAGGGCCACTATCAACTCAATGCAAAAACGAGGAGCGGAGCAACTTGGGTGTAACTTAGCAAAGTACCCAAGCCACATGAAGGGAGCCAGCATAGAAGATGGAACATGGAGCGGAGGCACAGTGCTTTCCTTGGATAGAGGTCAAGGATATGAACTCTTGTAGAGGCAAGAGCAGGAACATATTGTTGAATCTCGGATTTTGAGGATGACGTTAATTTCATTTGTTATCTAATCCATATGTTGACGTCAAAAGTAAGACATGCAGTAGGAGTTGCGCCGGAGTCAAGACTATGATCACATTGGGGGTTTGAGAATTTGATAGAAGTTCGGACGGTCATCGGAGGTTCTGCGGGAACAAATCCGAGAAGTCCAAAAGCTTACCAAAGAAGCTCATTGGAACTTGCCAAGTGGATCATCACAAGTCCAGGAGTTTGCCGAAAGTCTGCAGGAGCATCACCGAGGGTTCATCGGATGATCGATGGAAGCTCGTCGGAAGAAGCGATTGACACACCGGAGCAAGTTGCAGTAAATATCTTAAGAAATTCGTAGTTAGCACGATGATTAAGTTAGAAATGAGAGGTGATCCCATTAACTTAATCTTGGGGCAATTGAGCCCTTGACAGACCTAAATTGGGCCAAATGGATTAGCCCCATTCGAACCCAGATTACTTAGCCAGAGGTGGCACCGCCTGGGTTGGCGGTGGCACCGCCCAGGGCTCAGTCTTCGAGCTCTGGCTGGGCGATGCAACCGCCCCAGTCAAGCGGTGGCACCGCATGAGCACGGTCTCCAAGCTCTGGCAGGAGGTGCAACCGCCCCTGACAAGAGGTGCAACCGCCCAGAGGCTCAGTCTTCGAGCTCTGCCAGGCGGTGTAACCGCCAAACCCCGAAATTCCGGGAATTGACAATTTTGAGCTCGGAATTCAAACTGGGTTGGGGCCTATAAATACCCCACCCTTTCAGCAATGAAAGAGTAACCAAAACCCACCGAAATCCTGATCGTACTTTATGATTTTTAGAGCTCAAAAGTGTTGTATGAGTTAAATGTTCTCCTTCCTCATTTCTTCCAAGTTTTGATCTGTCAAGAGAGGAAAGAAAATTCTGTAAGGGTTGTCTCTTAAGCCCGTCAAAATGAGTGAAACTGTAAAAAGGTGGTTGGCCTTCGCCTATTGAAGGAAGGCCTCTAGTGGACGTCGGTGACCTCGTCGGTGAAGGAAGCCAAAAGTGGATGTAGGTCAAGATTGACCGAGCCACTCTAAATCTTGATTTGCATTTACTTTAAGCATATTCTCTTTACTGCAAATCTCCTCAATAGCTTACTGCCTTCTGCGCATTTACGATCGTGTTTCAAAGTTCAGTATTTTCTGAATCAGCGTTTAGACGTAAATCAGTTTTATAGTACGAACATTATATTTCAGTTTACGCTTACATTCTAATTTCCATCATAACTGCAAACTGCCTTCATAAACTTGCTTTAACTGCATCTTGCTTGATCACAAGTTAAAGTGATTTACGAATCGACTTTTCTACCGAAATCGCTCTTATCGCATTTAACGCAGCTTTTAATCGCCGAAAGTTTTCCATTGCACTACTAATTCACCACCCCCTCTTTTTAGTGCTCTTGATCCTAACAATTGGTATCAGAGCGGGGTTAACTCTCAAATGGATTAAAACCCAAGAGAGATGACATACGCTGGAAACCAAGAGGGCCATTTTATTACACGTTCACCCATGTTCAATGGGACGGACTACACCTATTGGAAGACCTGAATGAGGATCTTCCTTATTTCAATGGATTTTGAACTTTAGAATCTTGTCGAAAATGGATTTTCGAAGTCTTCTCTTCCAATGATCGATTGAAATGAATTGGAGAAGAAGACTTTCGCTCTTAATGCAAAGGCTATGAATGCCTTATTTTGTGCGCTTGATAAAAATGAGTTTAATCGTATTTCGGTGTGTGAAACCGCGTTTGATATTTAGCATACACTCGAAGTGACTCACGAAGGCCCAAGTAGAGTAAAAGAGTCAAAAATCAATCTTTTGATACACTCTTTCGAACTTTTCCGAATGAAACCAAGCGAGACTATTGGCGACATGTACACCCGTTTCACGGATGTCGTCAATGGTCTAAAAGGACTCAACAAAAGTTTTTCGGATTTTGAGCTCGTAAATAAGATTCTAAGATTCCTTCCTAAGAGTTGGGACCCTAAAGTTATTGCTATTCAAGAGGCTAAAGATTTAAACAACTTCTCTCTTGAAGAACTCATCGGGTCATTAATGACCTATGAAATGACATGCAATGCTAATGAAGAGCAAGAAGACATCCCTCCAAAGAACAGGAAGGATATAACACTTAGAACTTTAGATGACCACTTGAGAGAAAACTCAAGTGATGAGGACTGTGACGATGACTTGCACTTCTAACAAGGAAATTCAAAAAATTCATTAAGAGAAACAAGTTTAAAAATGACACAAAAAATAAACTTAAACCCAAAAAGGACCAAGTTATTTGCTACGAGTGCAAAAAGCCGGGACACTACAAAAGTGATTGTCCCCAAGCCAAGAAGAGAACATCAAAGAAGAAGGTGCTCAAAGCAACATGGGATGACTCGAGCGCGTCCGAAGAAGAGGAGTCTAACACCGAGCAAGTTGCTCATTACGCCTTAATGGCCATCGGAGAGGAGGTAACAAATTTAATTGATACAGATTTATCATATGATGAGTTATTAAATGCCTTCCATGACTTATTTGATAAATGCAAGATTATTAGTAGAAAATATAAATTGCTAAAAAAGGAACATGATAATCTTACTTGTAATTTTGATAAGTTAAAAACTGAATATCATGATAGTTTAGGTTCTTGTATAAAATGCCATGTTCTAGAAACTATCCAAAAGGAAAAGTTGCTATTTAAGGACACGTTGAAAAAATTCGAGGTTGGTAGCAAGTCTTTGAACATGATCCTTACAAACAAGGGTCACATTCCCAAAAAAAGTGGAATCGGATTTATGAGAAATCCTCACCAAAATCCAACCACCTTCATAAAAGGCCCCATCCTATATGTTCGACACCAAAGCAAATACAACTTTTGTTGCAAACATGGACACAAAACATATTATTGTCTATTCAAGAAAATTAGTCAGAACAAATTAATTGGGTTCCTAAAGGAACCATGATAAACTCTATGCAACATGACAAACAATGTAGATCAGTTTTTGAGGCACCCAAAAGTAAATGGGTACCTAAAAATTATCCTGTCTTGTAGAAACGTAAACCATCCCAAGCTGGGAGCAAGAAATAATATCCTGCTCTTTGGATTCTCGATATTCATAACCTGAAATCCAAAAAGAACACGTGATGCTCCCTAGCCTAAATAACAAAAAGAGGATTAGAAAATTAAAATTACAAGAGCAATACAGATACAATCCTATTTGATCCCTCAGAATTAGAAACCCATGATTCTACCTTCATATATACTCTGGATTTCCGAACCCATCAAATTGACTTGTTCGTTACTTTCAAATCCAACTATATCATGAACTTACGTCTTATAAGCAAAGTTTGTCATGGACTTGCAAAGCTTACCAACTTGGATAATCTGTCATAAACATGCATACGACATTTGAAGTAGAGTATGTGCGTCACTAGATCTATCTTGATCGTGTAAAATTTCTCATCTTAAAATGAAAATTCTTACGTAATTACGTAAGTAAAGTTGACTGCTTCACAAATAAAAATTCTTCTCAAGTCAAAAACATTAAAATCATACCACACAACAGTCAAAATGAGTGCTCATTGCCTGCAGGCAGTGGCACCGCCCCAGCCGGAGGTAGCACCTCCGGCTATCACATATTGCAAGCGGGTGCACCGCCCAGCCAGCGGTGCAACCGCCCGCAATCCTGCCCCCCTTTTAAACCAAGCTAGGGCCGATAGTGGAACCGACCCCAACTCACTCCCTTCCCCTCTTTACTCTTCCAAAGCTTCTCCACCTCCATTTCTCCCCTCTTAGCATCCCAAATACTCCTCATTTTGAAGCAAAAGATCAACAATCTCTCATTCTCTTGAAGATCTCACTTAAGGTATTCTCTAATAAGCCTCTAAATTCTATTTTTGATTCATTTACTCTTGCCCATTACTATCCTCTTAACTAACAGTAGTTATGAGCTTTAGAAGATCCTCAAGAGACAAAGGGAAGAGGAGATTAGTGGAAGACTTTGATCTTACCCTTTTCGATTCAAAATATCATGCTGAAAAATTTTCCTCTTTCAAATTTAGAAGTGTCAATAAGGGAAAACATGTAGATTTAGATGAATTAAGAGACTTAGAGACAATCCAATGGTTTGCAAACCTAGATCTACTCCCTATTTTACAAATTAGTGAACTCATCTATCCAAGACTGGTTAGACTGTTTTACAACAATCTACAAGTAGATGAAGAAGAAAGAATGTCTACCTATCTCTTAGGACAACACATCTCCATTACGGATAAATTCATTTGCGACATGATAGGCATTCCCGTAAAAAATAGAGGACTTTATTTTAGAGGACCGTGGGACAATGAAACAGTTGGGACAACATATGTTGAAGCCTTAGGAACAATTTTCGGTAATCCCAACTTAGTGATGGTTCCTAAAAACTATGAACATCTACTACCACTAAACACTAAAGTACTTCATCATATCCTAACTAGCATCATTCTCTCTAAACAATACCATCATGATGAAGTAAGTCAAATGGAATTAGGAACCATGTATTGGATCATAAAAGGACATAACATTTGTTTTGGATACCTTATCTAACAAAACATGATAGAACTATCTAAGAGAGACATGATACTTCCATATGGTGGTGTAATCACTAGAATACTTAAAGCCTACGATATTCCAATCCCACCCGACGAAGAAGTGATGAAAGTAGATAGGTTTAGCATAATAAATAAAAATCTACTTCACCGATAGAGATGTGTTTATAGAAACGATAATTGGGTTAGAATGCCTAGAAGAACCAATCCCCCTCAACCTGAACCTAAACCTGAAACATCGGTCTTTAGAGGCACTCAATCTCCTCCGATCTGTCCTTTTGAGGAAACATATCCATTTGAGCAAGCTCCTGCATCATCTATCGAAGACATTGGGATTCGGATGGACCGATTTGAACAAAGACAAGATCGGCTTGAACACCGGCAAGATCAAATCCTATCTGAGCTGCAGCAAATTCATTGACAATTTGATTCCTTGTTTAGGTATTTTAATTTTTCACCTCCTGAATAAGCTTGTATATGTACATGTGGACGCTCTCATCTCTTGTTGTAACAATTATGTTGTTGTAAACTCTTTATGATCATAATGCCTTGATAGCTACTAATCTCTGATATGGTTACTTAATTGGTGAGAATATGCAGGGTTACTTTAAGATCTTTAAATCTCATTATCGGATTTCACGGTGAAATTAAATGTTTCTATAATGCCTACTTTGAAAACCTCGTGTCTTGGTAAATATGATATGAGAAAGCAACATAGCCATGATGTTGATGAGAGTGGAGAAAGCTTCGATCAAAAAACTTATAGGGGTATGATAGGAAGTTTACTGTACCTCACTGCAACTAGACCAGATATCATGTTCAGTTTATAGGACTTTGTGCTAGGTTTCAATCAAACCCTAAGATATCTCATCTCAAAGCGGTTAAAAGAATACTTAGATATCTTAAAGGTACCATAAATCTAGGATTATGGTATCTAAAATCTAAAAATTTTGAGTTAATTGCTTATGCTGATGTAGATTTTGCTAGGTGTAGACTAGATAGAAAAAACACATTAGGAACATGTCAATTTTAGAACATTCCCTTATTTCCTAGTCATCTAAGAAACAAAACTCGGTTGCACTATAAATAACCGAAGCTGAATATATTACAGCTAGTGCATGTTGTGCACAAGTTGTGTGGATAAAAACACCTTAGAAGATTATAAAGTCTATCTTAAAAACATTCCCATTAAATGTGATAACACGAGTGCAATATGTTTAACAAAGAATCTCATTCAACACTCAAGAATAAAACATATTGATATTAGACATCACTTTATACGAGAACATGTTACTAATCATGATGTAATCATAGAGTTCATAGATACTAAGCATCAACTAGCTGATATTTTTACAAAACCTCTAAGTGAAGAACAATTTGATTTCATAATAAGAGAATTAAGAATGTTGATGTGTCCGAATGCATAAACTTGTTAAAATTATTATTCGGACTTTATTGATTGAATGATTAAATCACTTAATTGCCATTACATGCCTAAATAACATGTTGAAAATTAATACAAAAATTTCCATAACAATAAGCATGTCTTCATGATTTTATAGTCTTGTCCGATTGCATGAAAGTGTTAAATTAAATTTTCAGTTCCAATCGGATTTCGTGAATACATTATTCTCTTTCGGACTTAATAAATATATATCACATATAGTTTGATTCACATCATTGATTTTTGACAAATAGAATCATCTAGCAAATGCATATCTTTTAGACTTATCGTGTGAAAAATATTCTCTTTGAGAAATAGATTTGATGATTCCTTCTTATAAAAGGAAGATATTTTTATGTGCAAGGATTTGATTCACATAAATATCCTGATCCTTGTAAAGCATGCCTTAATATCCTATCGATTTGAATTACACAAATGACTTTCCTCTTTCATGCAAAAAGATAATAATAAATAAAAAGGAAGAAGTTTTCACTCTATAATCTTCATGTTTTTCTTGAGATGTTTGTATAATTTATATCCTATCACTCTATATAGATAAATGACATGAACCTACTTATGGCATCGCACGTATATTTAAAAGTTGTTTATATCATTCTCCTTTTTGTTGATAACAAAGGGGGAGAAATATATGAATTGATACTATAAATGCCATATTATGTTAAAAAAAACATATATATGAATTAATGTTATGATTATGCCATGCTTGCATCATCAAAAATATATGAATTAATGATAACTATAATTGCCATATTAGCAATATGCCATGTTTGCATCATGTTAAGATATCAAGAACTTGCATCGTAGTCCTACGTGTTGATATCTTACCATGTGATGAAATACTATGATTGCTAAAATACTTGAAATGTGTGCATCATGTTAAGATATCAAAATCTTACTTCGAAATTTTACATGTTGATATCTTACCATATGATGAATTGCTATCATTACCATCATTCACATTTGAAATTTGAAAATGGATGTCAAGCCTTGACATCATACATCATTTTCAGAAAGATACATCATGATGGGAATCATGATGGGAGTATTGATAAGGTTAAATGATTTTAACTTATCAATATGTCTTTTGAATTCAAAGGCTTTGAATTCAAGAATGACTTATCTTAATTATGGCACATAGATAGGGGGAGTTAAGGTTAACTCCGTTATCAATTGATTGTCATCATCAAAAAGGGGGAGATTGTTGAATCTCATATTTTGATGATGACGTCAATTGTCATTTATTATCTAATCCATATGTTGAGATAAGTGTGTAAGATTAACCACGATGAAAGTAAGACATGCAGCAGGAGTTACGCCGGAGTCAAGACTATGATCATGTTGGGGTTTGAGAATTCGATAGAAGTTCGGACGGTCGTCGGAGGTTCTGCGAGAACAAATCTGAGAAGTCCAGAACTTGCCAAAGAAGCTCATCGGAACTT
Organism: Musa schizocarpa; assembly: GCA_900464855.2. Taxonomy (NCBI): domain Eukaryota; kingdom Viridiplantae; phylum Streptophyta; class Magnoliopsida; order Zingiberales; family Musaceae; genus Musa; species Musa schizocarpa. The sequence goes on along the minus strand of LS990925.1, from coordinate 11,159,968 downwards.
GCCAAGTGGATCGTCGCAAGTCCAGGAGTTTGCCAGAAGTCCGCAGGAGCATCACCGAGGGTTCATCGGATGATCGACGGAAGCTCGCCGGAAGAAGCAATTGACGCACCGGAGCAAGTTACAGTAAATGTATTAAGAAATTCATAGTTAGCGCGATGATTAAGTTAAAAAATGGGAGGTGATCCCATTAACTTAATCTTGGGGTAATTGGGCCCTTGACAGACCCAAATTGGGCCGAATGGATCAACCCATACGGACCCAGATTACTTAGCCAGAGGTGGCATCGCCTAGGTCGGCAATGGCACCGCCCAGGGCTCAGTCTCCGAGCTCTGGCTGGGCGGTGCAACCGCCTTTGACAGAGGAGCAACCGCTTGAGCTCGATCTTCGAACTCTGGCTGGGTGGTGCAACCGCCCCAATCAGGCGGTGGCACCACCTGAGCTCGGTCTCCGAGCTCTGGCAGGAGGTGCAACCGCCCCTGACAAGAGGTGCAATCACCCAGAGGCTCAATCTTCGAGCTTTGTCAGGCGGTGCAACTGCCAGACCCCGAAATTCCAGGAATTGATAATTTTGAGCACGGAATTCAAATTGGGTTGGGGCCTATAAATACCCCACCCTTTTAGCAATGAAAGAGTAACAAAAAACCACCGAAATCCTGATCTTACTCTGTAATTTTTAGAGCTCAAAAGCATTGTATGAGTTAAAAGTTCTCCTTCCTCTTTTCTTCTAAGATTTGATCTGTCAAGAGAGGAAAGAAAATTCTATAAGGGTTGTCTCCTAAGCCCGTCAAAAGGAGTGAAACTGTAAAAAGGTGGTTGGCTTCACCTATTGAAGGAAGGCCTCTAGTGGACGTCGGTGACCTCGTCGGTGGAGGAAGCCAAAAGTGGATGTAGGTCAAGATTGACCGAACCACTCTAAATCTCGGTTTGCATTTACTTTGAGCATATTATCTTTACTGCAAACCTCCTCAATAGCTTACTGCCTTCTACGCATTTACGATTGTGTTTCAAAGTTCAATATTTTCCGAATCGGCGTTTAGACGTAAATCAGTTTTATCATACGAACATGATATTTCAGTTTACACTTACATTCTAATTTCCATCATAACTCTAAACTGCCTTCATAAACTTGCTTTAACTGCATCTTGCTTGGTCATAAGTTAAAGTGATTTATGAATCAACTTTTTCACCGAAATCGCTCTTATCGTATGAACATAGTTTTAATCGTCGAAAGATTTCCACGCAGACTAATTTACCCCCCTCCTCTTAGTGCTCTTGATCCTAACACATATTGTTCCATGGGTCCTTCATTCTGACATAGCAGACTCATCTTGTATGGTGCTAAAGACGAATGGAGCTTCTAGGCATATGCACCTTATCTCGGAGAAGCATTTGATGGAGGAACTAAGACGACTCAACTTGCAGAGGCGAAGTTAGGTTCAAAAGGCCTTAGCATGGGGCAAGAGGATGCGAAGGCAGGTACTCTTAAAGAATATGCCACAGTATTGTCATTCAAGTTGCCATGAAGGAAGCGGTGCGTAGCGAAGATTGTGCTGGTAGGGGCAGAGGCCCGGGATCCAGACAATGGTGCACTAATTGCAGTGAAGTCGGGGGACATCGGGAGCTACTAGGCGATGGACTAACCTAGAGCAGGGCTTCATCTAGGTGTGACCCAAGAGTGGGTGGATGAAGGTCGATTGCTAAAGGAGCGAACAAAATCGAAGGTGGAAGAGGCCCTGTAATGTATTGGCAGAGGCCACATATAGAGGGATCACAATTCGAGTTCATTCCACAAGGATCAAAATGCAATAGAGATGTCACCAAGAGGCGACATAGTGTAGCGGATCGTGGTGGAACAGTTCGTGGCAATGCGATACACATGAATGAGTCCCGTGAGGGACTAGATCATACAGAGGTATGATCCGGAGCTACTGGAAGCTCCACTTCGGTGAACAACACGATGGCAAGAAGGGCTATGGATTCAAGGAGTGAAGGTCATGGTACCGCAGAGGTGGGTCTTCCATACGTGCATCGAATTTTGCATTGGATGAAAGTCTTAGTCATCAGCATATGGGGGCTGTGTTCCACTAAGGGAAAAGTTTGAATGCAAGTACCAATGAGTCCCAAGGGAGGGACTTGATCATATAGAGGTATAATCAAAGCAACTAGAGAGTTGGACTACTCCATAGCTCATATTCGCTTAAGGGAGCCCGACAAGTCAGAGGACAAGGTCGAGTAAGCGAACATTGCTACCAAGGAAACAAAGAATAACAGAATCGGTCCAAACCCTACAACATGATGGCAGAGGCCATGCATGAGAGTTACAATCTGTCTTTCCATTGATCAAAGAGAGCTGCTTGCAGAACACAGAGGTGTTGAAGTAGAGGGTCGAAAGGGGTGAGGAAGCGACAATGAGTCCAGAGGGACTTAGCTACCCAAAATCAAGCATCGGTTAGAATAGAGGTGGACTCAGAGGAGTGCCACAGAGACATATCTACTGATCGTGAAGAAAAGGGATGCAGATGCGAGGCGATGGATAGTAGGGCCATGGGCATGGCAGCACCATGGTACTACAGAGGTGAGACTTTCGTGAAAGTCATTGATCCCTTGCTCTCAGGGAGGGAGAGCGCTTGGTTGTGAAAGGGGCCGGGGAGGTGGAACATGCAAGAGGCAAACTCCAAATATCGAGACAAGGCTGAAGGGTAGAGGCCAAGGAACTTCGTAGGATTAGTGTCAACGAGCTTCTCATCAAGATAGCCGAAAGTGAAGGACTTCGGGTCGGGCAAGAGTGCACGACAAAGGAACAAAGTAGGCAGTATGCGGTGCTATACCTTTGCTACTCAATGGAGTAGGCGGTAGGGTTGATGGCGAAGACGGTACAATCCCAGAGGCGACCAAATCTATTAGAGAATTACTCCAAGTTGGGGTGAAAACTTCTTGCATTCTAGAAGGTCAATGGCATTGAGAAGGTGAATCACAGTAGCTAACTCAACGCAAAGAGTGCAAACACTTCAAGTGCTTCAGAAGTGTAACCAAAGAGAAGGCGAAGGCCAGTAACCAGCTCGATGCATAGAGTACAACCTCGAGGAGGCAGGCAAAGTCAAGTAACCTTTGCCTTCTCAACCCTTAAGAGAATGGGCGAAACCGAGTACCCCAATTCTCTTATCTATCCAGCAGAGGAGCTCTGCACAAGTTCAAAGACCCTTCGAAGATAATTGAAGATAATAGTTGTCAAATCCTCACCAACGATGATCAGTGCTACTAAAAGTAGATTGTCTGCTTCATTTCCCAACGAAATATCAATTGAAAGCAAAAGTGATGCGAACCTACTTAGAAGTGACAACTAAGTAAAAGAAGAGTCAATGGGCAAATTTTGCGGAGGAAGGACCACCCAAAACTTTAGAAGTTTACAAAACGATGCTCGTTAAAGCTCCAACAAGCATCCACCCAGTTCAAGCAACATGAGGTGATTGAGAGACTAGCACAGTAAGGATGGTCTTTTTCTTTATCAAGAGGGTCTGCAGGAACCAACAGGGATCAACACAACTCAACCAACTCCACCCTAGAGTCAGAGTCATTGGCGAGTTGAAGCAGCATGGCGGATCAAAGGTTCGACTACTCAAAAATAGCAACGGAGAGCAGTTTGAAGCCAGGAGGCACATTGCAGCTAGAGCAGAAGATTGAAAACTCAGCAAAGGCTTCAACGAGGACGTCGAAGGAATAAGTGGCGGAGAATGTCATGGACAAACTTCGAAATAGGATATTTGATGTAATGCTTATGTATGTCTGTGTCTTTTGGTATGTTAGTACTTTGCACAATATATAAAGGGACAACCGAAGGCTTAATAGTCTCATTTTAGTTGGGTTTGGTGGTCGCTTTAGGCTTGTAAATAAAGGTTGTGTCATATGGATACTTGTGAGAGATTTTTGGTCTGTAATGGACTATTTTGACTCTTTGTTGTGTAACTATTCAGAGCTTATAAAGTATGTTTGTAATTTACATTGTCTATTAAGTGTTTCCTGGAATGTTTGCTTGTGGATCCTAAATTAAGCATTTTCTCTAACATGTTCTCTCTTTTGTGGGTTGTAAGGGACCGTAGGAGGCTTCGGGGAGGCTGACCTTTGCGGACGGACATGCAAGGGTGCTGCATGACTTAGGTAAATCCAGCTAAGTCTGTGACATGATGTTGATCTACCTGCAGGACATGTTGAGTAAGAAGAAGTTGGAGAGCAACTTCCCATAGAATCTCAGTTGAGAAGATCTTCTAGACAACGTCAACCTTCCAGAAGATACTCCATAGATAAGTATGTGATGCTTACTATTGCAGGTGAATTAGAGAGTTATCAGGAAGTAGTTGAAAATGAGCAGAAAGAGAAGTGGTTAGTTGCTATGCAGGAAGAGATGGATGCTCTTCAGAAGAACCACACTTATGATTTGGTGCTGCTACCAAATGGAATAAAGGCATTGAAGAACAAGTGGGTTTTCAGGTTGAAGACTCAAGAATATTGTTCTCAACCAAAGTACAAAGCTAGATTGGTTGTAAAAGGCTTTGGTCAAAAGAAAGGTATTGACTTTGAAGAGATTTTTTCTACTGTTGTTAAAATATCTTCTATTTGTATTGCTCTTGGTATTGCTGCTAGCCAAGACTTGAAGGTTGAGCAGTTAGATGTGAAGACGACTTTCCTTCATGGGGATCTGGAGGAGAAAATTTATATGGAGCAACTAGAATGCTTCAAAGTCAAAGGTAAAGAGAACTTTGTCTGCAAATTGAAGAAGAGCTTATATGAGCTAAAGCAAGCTCCAAGACAGTGCTATAGAAAGTTTGATTTATTTATGATAGAAAATGGATACAAAAGAACAGCTTCATATCATTGTGTATACATTAAATAGTTTGGTGATGATTTTATTATTCTCTTACTTTATGTTGATGACATGCTTATTCTTGAGAAAGATATGCCTACAATTGATAGGCTAAAGAAGGAACTGAGTGAGTCTTTTATAATGAAGGATATGCAGCCAGCAAAGTAAATATTGGGTATGCAGATTTCTCGTGACAAGAAAAATAAGAAGATTTGGTTGTCACAAGAGAAATACATCGAGAAGGTATTGGAAAGGTTCAGTATGAGCAATGCAAAATCAGTTGGTTCTCCTCTTGTAGGTCACTTCAAGTTGTGCTCAGAACAAAGTCCATCAAATGATGAGGAGAAGGAGAAAATGCAAAAGGTTCCTTATGCTTCAGCAGTTGGGAGTTTAATGTATGCAATGGTATGTACGAGGCTAGACATCGCATATGCAATTGGTGTTACTAGTAGATTTCTTGCAAATCCAGGCAAAGAGCACTGGGCAGCAGTAAAGTGGATTTTTAGATATCTTAGAGAGAGCTCTAAGGTTTGTTTAAGCTTTGGAGGTGGACCACATGTGTTGACAAGTTACACAGATGCAGATATGGCAAGAGATATAGATACGAAGAAGTCTACTTCAGGTTATATACTTACTTTTGTAGGGGGAGTTGTGTTATGGCAATCCAGGTTACAAAGATGTATTGCTCTCTCCACCACAGAAGCAGAATATATTGCTGCTACAGAGGTATGCAAAGAAATGTTATGGATGAAAGAATTCTTACAAGAATTGGGGTTGAAACAAAAAAATTATGTGGTGCATTGTGACAGCCAGAGTGTCACGGACAAACTTCTAAACAGAATGTTTGATGTCATGCTTATGTATGTTCGTGTCTTTTGGTATGTTCATACTTTGTACAGTATGTAGAGGGACGCCCGAAGGCTTAATAGTCCCATTTTAGTTAGGTTGGTGGCCGCTTTAGGCTTGTAAATAAAGGTTGTCATGTGGACACGTGTGAAAAATTTTCGGTCTATAATGGACCATTTTGACCCTTTGTTGTGCAACTGTTCAGAGCTTGTAAAGTCTGTTTGTAATTTGCATTGTCTATGAAGTGTTTCCAGAAAAGTTTGCTTGTGGATCCCGAATGAGGCATTTTCTCTAACCTGTTCTCTCTTTTGTGGGTCCTAATGGACATGGGAGGCTTCGGGGAGGCTGACCTTTGCGAACGGACAAGCAAGGGTGCCGCACGACTTAGGTAAAACCAGCTAAGTCCATGACAGATGGTATCAGAGCGGGACAAGCACTCATAAAAACACTTAGCATGCAAACGTGGGGGACCTAGCGGGGTTGCGTTGAGGCCAGTTAGCACACGCACGACCGTTTGAGGGAAAACGGGCATGGAGATGTAGGGAAAAGGAGTCGCTCGGAGGAGCGAACATCTGACATTGGCATTCAGAGGAATGGCCAACCCTTCGTACAAGAGGCACCACGAGAACAGGCAAGTTTAGAAGAATGCAGAGCGCACAAAGGTTGGGATGGCTGAGTTTGAGCTACGGCTCAACGTTGACGACTATATTTGATAGTGCTCAAGGCAAACGGGGCGCTTGGTAAAAGATGAGACCATGCAAGGTGGAATGAGTTGCTCAACGACCGAAAGAGTTATACAAAGATCATAGAGGTGAGGGGAATTGCTAGCTCGAAGAATTTGGTACTCATGCATGGGCTTGTATGCGGACGATGGAATGTTCGTGGCCATCCCAAGGCAACTGAAACTCAGTGCCATGGAGCATTGAAACTTTCTCTTCGACATGTGAAGGATACATCCATAGGAGGCTGAAGTGTGCAATGAGTTCAACATGTTGCTAGGCCTTGAGTGGTGCAGCGGGGGCTGTATTGACGTGGAGTCGCAATCTAGCAAGTGCATTTACAGGAGGCAGAACAATGCACAGTTTATTCAGCATATCGAAGTAGTCCAAGGGGATGGTAGTCTCCGAAACAAAGAGAGATGTTACTCCAACGGGATAGTTATTCAGGAGGGATAAGTCCCGGCTCTCCAGAAAGAGAATCATGTGGGACAGATCTCACATGTTGAGGAGGAGTACCTCAATAAACAACAACTCCATGAAGCTCAATAGACTGAGCAAGCGGCGAGGAGTCATTGCATGATCTCGCTTAAGAGAATGCATTAGTGGATGCATTGCGAGATCAAGTGGGGGAGCAACCCAAAGCAATACAAATGAAGGCACACTTGGAGTCGATATGGAGATCAGACTCAAGGGAGGGCTAACCCATAGAATGGTAGGCGCGAGCGCCACCATCAACTCAATGCAAAAATGAGAAGCGGAGCAACTTGGGTGTGACTTGGCGAAGTACCCAAGCCGCATAAAGGGAGCCAGCATAGAAGTTGGAACATGGAGCAAAGGCATAGTGCTTTCCTTGGACAGAGGTCGAGGACATGAACTCTTACAGAGGTAAGAGTAGGATCATGTTGTTCCATGGGTCCTTCATTCTGACGGAGCAGACTCATCTTGCATGGTGCCAAAGATGAAGGGAGCTTCTGGGCACATGCACCTTATCTCATAAAAGCATTTGATGGAGGAACTAAGGCGACTCAATTTACAGAGACGAAGTTGAGTTTAGAAGGCCTTGGCACAGGGCAAGAGGACGTGAAGGCTGGTACTCTTGAAGAATATGTCATAGTGTTGTCGTTCAAGTTGCCATGCAGGAAGCGGTGCGCAGCGGAGATTGTGTTGGTAGGGGCAGAGGCCCAGGATCCATATAATGGTGCACTAATTACAACGAAGTCGATGGACATCGGGAGCTACTAGGCGACGGACTGTCCTAGAGCGGTGCTTCATCTAGGTATGACCCAAGAGTGGGTGGATGAAGGTCGATTGCTAAAGGAGCGAACAAAATCGAAGGTGGAAGAGACCTTACGATGTATTGGCAGAGGCCACACATGGAGGGATCACGATTCAAGTTCATCCCACAAGGATCAGAATGTAATGGAGATGTCACCAGGAGGCGACATGGTGCAGTGGATTGTGGTGGAACAGTTCATAGCAAATGCGATACACACAACATAGTCCCGTGAGAGACTAGATTATATGGAGGTATGATCGGGAGCTACTGGAAGCTCCACTTCGGTGAACAACACGACGGCAATAAGGGCTATGGATTCAAGGAGTAAAGGCTATGGTACCGCAGAGGCGGGTCTTCCATGCATGCATCGAATTTTACATCGGATGAAAACCTTAGTCATCAATATATGGGGGCTGTGTTCCACCAAGGGAAAAGTTCGAATGTAAGTACCAGTGAGTCCCATAGGAGGGACTTCATCATACAGAGGTATAATCGAAGCAGCTGGAGAATTGGACTGCTCCAGAGCTCATATTCGCTTAAGGGAGCCCAGCAAGTCAAAGGACAAGGTCGAGTAAGCGAACATTACTACCAAGGAAGCTAAGGAGAATAGAATCGGTGTAAACCCTATAATGCGATGGTAGAGGCCATGCATGGGAGTTGCAGTCAGTCTTTCCATCGATTAAAGGGAGCTGCTTGGAGAACACAGAAGTGTTGAAGCAGGGGGTCGAAAGGGGCGAGGAAGCGACGATGACTCTAGAGGGACTTAGCTACCCAAAATCAAGCATCAGTTAGAATGGAGGTGGACTCGGAGGAGTGCCATAGAGACATATCTACTGATCGTGAAGAAAAGAGATGCAGATGCAAGGTGACAGATAGTAGTGTCATGGGCATGGCAGTGCCATGGTACCGTAGAGGCGGGACTTCCATGAAAATCATTGATCCCTTGCTCTCATGGAGGGAGAGCGCTTAGTCGTGAAAGGGGCCGAGGATGTGGAGCATGTAGAGGCAAACTCCAAGTATCGAGATAAGGCTGAAGGGCAGAGGCCAAGAAACTTTGTAAGACCGGTGTCAACGAGCTTCTCATTACGATAGCCGAAAGTGAAGGACTTCGGGTCAGGCAAGAGTGCATGACCAAGGAACGAAGCAGGCAGTACGCGGTGTTGTACCTTTGCTACTCAGTGGAGTAGGCGGCAGGGTTGATGGAGAAGATGGTACAATCCCAGATGCGACTCAACCTATGAGAGAATTACTCCAAGTTGGGGTCAAAACTTCTTGCATTCCAGAAGTTCGATGGCATTGAGAAGGTGAATCACAGTAACTTACTCAATGCAAGGAGTGCAAACACTTCAAGTGCTTCAGAAGTGTGAGCAAAGAGAAGGCGAAGGCCAGTAACTAGCTCGATGCATAGAGTACAACCTCGAGGAGGCAAACAAAGTCAAGTAACCTTTGCCTTCTCAACTCTTAAGAGAATGGGCAAAACCGAGTACCCAAATTCTCTTATCTACCCAACAGAGGAGCTCTACATATATTCAAAGACCCTTCGAAGATAATGGAAGACAATAGTTGTCAAATCCTCACCAACGGTGATCAGTGTTACTGAGAGTAGATTGTCCGCTTCATTTCCCAATGAAATGCCAATCGAAAGTGGAAGTGATGCGAACTTACTTGGATGTGACAACTAAGTAATAGAAGAGTCAATGAGCAAATTTTATGGATGAAAGACCCAAAACTTTAGAAGTTTGCAAGACGATGCTCGTTAAAGCTCCAACAAGCATCCACCCAGTTCAAGCAGCATGAGGCATTTGAGAGACTAGCGTAGTAAGGATGGTCTTTTCCTTCATCTGGAGGATCTGCAGGAACCAACAGGGATCAACACAACTTAGCCAACCCCACACTAGAGTCAGACTCATTAGCGAGTTGAAGCAATATGGTGGATCAAAGGTTCGATTACTCAAAAACAACAACGGAGAGCAATTGGGAGCCAAGAGGTGCATTGCAGCTGGAGCAGAAGATTGAAGACTCAACATGCGAGGAGTTATAGTGTCGATAAAGGCTTCGATGAGGACGTCGAAGGAATAAGTGGGGAGAATGTCACGGACAAACTTCTAAATAGGATGTTTGATGTAATGCTTATGTATGTCTGTGTCTTTTAGTATGTTCATATTTTGTACAGCATGTAAAGAGATGGTCGAAGGCTTAGTAATCCCATTTTAGTTAGGTTGACGGCCGCTTTAGGCTTGTAAATAAAGGTTGTGTTATGTGGACACGTGTGAGAGATTTTTTATCTATAATGGACCATTTTGACCTTTTGTTATGCAACTGTTCAGAGCTTGTAAAGTCTATTTGTAATTTGCATTGTCTATGAAGTGTTTCCAAAAATGTTTGCTTGTGGATCCCAAACGAGGCATTTTCTCTAACCCGTTCTCTCTTTTGTGGGTCCTATGGGACATGGTAGGCTTTGGGGAGACTGACCTTTGCGGACAGACACGCAAGGGTGTCGCACGACTTAGGTAAACCCAGCTAAGTCCATGACAAGAGTGTCATCCATTTGTGTAAGAACCTAATGTTTCATTCCAAGTTAAAGCATATAGATGTCAGATACCACTAGATTCGAAATGTATTTGAAGAGAAACAGTTGCAGCTTCAAAAAATTCACACAGATGACAACGGAGCAGACATGTTGACAAAGACTTTACCAAAAGAAAAAAAGGAGATATGCCGACAGCTAGTCAGCATGGCTTTATATTGAGTCATAGGACAGCCTTCCTTATGGGCTGAAGGGGGAGGTTGTTGGGCTGACAGCCCATAGTGGGTTCAGCCCATGGTGGGCTTTATCAGCCCACACCCCTTTGACCTAACCCTATATCAATATAAGGGGGGTGTGGTGGTTACGTTTTGAGGAGCAGGTGGCTGCGTTTTTTGGAGAAAAACTGCAGCAACGTGGTGATCCTTGCAGCAGCAAAAGGGAGGAGAAAAAGATAGAAATCTAAGGAGAAAGAAAGGGAAGAAAATAAGGACAACGCAGAGAGACTATTCTCAATCATTCAATAGTATTATCATCTCATGTTAGATCAAATCTATAGTAGATTTTTACTGTGATTGCTTGGGGGGAATTAGGGAGGATTTAGATATAGAGCATAGTAACGTGATCCTTATATCCCAATTATTCTCTTGTGATTGTTGCTAGGGTTTTGGGCAAGAGATTAAGATTTGTATATTCATTATTATTATAGTGGATTATCTCTAGTTTGCCCCGTAGTTTTTACCCTTCACATTAAAGGGGCTTTCCGTGTATATCTTGGTGTTCTATTTTATTGTAATTCCATTTAATTCCGCTGCGTATTATGGTCTTCTAGTACTTGTTGATATACAAAGGTTACTCCGCATTATATCACATCAGAGTCTTCAACCTAAAAACCCACTTGTTCTTTAAGGCCTTCATTCCATTTGGTAGTAGTATCAAATCATAAGTGTAGTCCTTTTGAAGAGCATCTATCTCTTCCTACATAGCAACTAATCACTTCTCTTTCTACTCACTTTCAACTGCTTCTTGGTAACTCTCTGGTTCACCTGCATTAGTAAGCATCATATACTCATCTGTAGAGTATCTTCTTGAAGGTTGACATTGTCTAAAAGATCTTTTCAACTGAGGTTCTGCGGGAAATTGCTCTCCAACTTTTTCTTGCTCAACATGTCCTACAGGTAGATCAACATCAGGCTCTACACCATCTTCCTGCACATCTCCCCCATCACCCTGATATACTGAAGGAGTAATTGGGTTACAATCTGCTAATCCTTCTGCAGAAGTCTTGGTCGATGTCTTCTTCTTCAAATCTTCAAAGGTTTGATCCTCAAAGAAGATTACATCTCTGCTTCTGAATAGCTTCTATTTTTTTGGATCTCAAAGCCTATAACCAAACTAATCGTGTAAATAACCAAGAAAAATATATTCTTTAGTCTTACCATCCAGCTTGGACCTCTCATTGTCTAGAACATGTGCAAATGTACGATAACTAAACACTCTCAAATGCCTATAGGAAATATCTTTCCTTGACCATACATGCTTTGCAAGATTACCATCTAGGGCTACACATGGTAACAAGTTGATCACATCAACTACAGTCCTCCAAGCCTTATCCCAAAACCTTTTGGGTAGCTTGGCTTGTGAAAGCATACATCTGATCTTTTCCATGAAGGTGTGGTTCATCCTCTCTGCAATTGCATTATGCTGAGGTATACCAGGAACTGTCATCTCATGTTGGATCCCATGTGACCTACAATAATTATTAAATAATCCTGTATACTCACCATCATTATCTGATCTTATGCATTTCAATTATCTTTCTGTCTCCCTTTCAACCCTAGTATGAAACTCTTTGAAGACATTAATCACCTAATCTTTGGTCTTCAAAGCGTAGGCCCAAACATTTCTGAAAAAATCATCTATAAAAGTGACAAAATAAAGTGCACCACTTATACCAGGAACATCAACAAATCCACCAAGAGTTTTTGTCCTTCAAGCGACTACATACATCTATATAAACACGATCTAAGGCATGCATTTTTCTAGATAAAACAGGACTAGCAAATAAAACTCTGTATTGTTTACCAGCCAAATAATTAATACAAGGGTTCAAATATGTACCTCTGAGGTCTAGCAATATCTCTCTCTTAGAAAGAGCTTGCAACCCCTTCTCGCTCATGTGTCCCGGTCGCCTATGCTACAACTCCATGCTGAAGTCTTTCTCTGTAGCATTTAACTGCTCATCATAAGTTTTAGCCTGCAACCTATACAAAGTATGACATTTTTTTTCACTAGCTATAACAAGAGAACCCTTACTGAGCTTCTATTGCCCTTTGTAAAATCTGTTATCATAGTCTTTATCATCTAATCTTCCAACTGAAATTAAATTTAGCCTCAAGTCAACCATATGTCTCACATCCTTAAGCATCAACTTGTAGCCAAGGTTGGTCTTTAAATGGATATCATCTATACCGATAATGTCTACTTTGTCACAGTTGCCCATCTTGACAATACCAAAATTTCCAAACCTGCATGTAGCAAAAAACTCCCTCCGTGGTGTAGCATGATAAGAAGCACCTATGTCAATCACCCACTCAAGATCCTAACACACAAAAAAAAAAATCATCAGAAGGAGACAAAATTAAATAATCACCACCCTGTACTATAATTGTGATATTATCTTTTAACTCCGTACACTCCATTTCTTTTCCTTTTTTTTTTCTCTTCTTAGGTTGCTTACATTGGTTCTTGTAATGTCCTTTCTCACTATAGTTATAGCAAACAATATCTTTTTTGATCTTGACTTGCTCCTACCTATGCGTGAACTGCTTCGAGACTTTGACCTTCCTCTGTTCTCTTAGATAAGTGCCTATGAATCATTCTAAGATATTGCTGAATTCTTTCTTCTCAACTCCTCATTCAACAAATTGCTTATTACTTGACTCATTGTGACAACACCATCTGGTGCAGAATTACTGAGGGAAATCACTAGTGTCTCCTAACTTTTTGATAATAAATTGAGAAGTAACAATACCTGCAACCATCATCAAGAGATATTTTCATAGAGGATAACTGATTAGTAATACTCTGTATTTCATTCAAATGCTCGGCAATAGAAGCACCCTCTCTATATTTTAGGTTCACAAGTTTTTTGATCAAAAAAGCTTTGTTACCAACTATTTTTCTTTCATAAAGACCTTTCAATTTTTTTCAAAGAGAATATGCAGAACTTTCAATAAAAACATGGTGAAAGACACTATCATCAAGCCACTATCGAATAAACTGAACTATTTTTCAATCTAACCTCTTCCACTCATCATGTATCATAGTTGTGGGTTTTGCACTATCCCCCTACAAAGGTCCATACAAATCTTTGCAATTCAAGAGATCTTTCATTCTTGGTTTTCATATCATTCAATTATTTCCATTCAAATTAATCATGCAAGAAACACTACTGGGCTCCATGTTCAAATACAAAAATTAAATCACCATAATCCTGCTCTGATACTAGTTGATGGGATATAAAGTGAAATAAACTTTTGTATATGAACAAATACTAGTAGGTTATAACACGCAGCGGAATTAAATGGAATCGCAATCAAATAGAATACTAAGATATACGTAGAAAACCTCTCTAATATGAAGGGTAAAAATCACGGGGCAAATTAGAGATAATCCACTATAAGAATAATGAATATACAAATCTCAATCTCTTGCCCAAAACATTAAGAATAATCACAAGAGAACAACTAAGATACAAGGATCATGTTGTACATAAAATTCTAAATTCTTCCTAATTCTTTCCAAGTAATCGCAGTAAGAATCTACTATAGATTTGATCTAACCTGAAATAAGAACAGCTATATGATTGAGAATAGTCTCTCTGTGTTGTCATTATTTTCTTCCCTTTCTTTCTCCTTGAATTTCTATTTTTTTCTCCTTTTTTTTGCTGTCGCCAAAATGTGTCCTACTGCCCTCGTTGCTATCTTTTTATGCTTAATATGAATTATGATTAAATTAAGAGGAGATGAACTATGGACTGATAAAATCCATCTTGGACTGAATGTGGGCTGTAAGCCCAACATCCGTTCCTTCTGTTTTAATCAATACCTAATCGGATATTTTCTATGATAGATTAAACATTTTGAGATTACACATCACTCAGCCCGACGATCACACGTTCGTGGATGATGTGTTCCACACAACTTTTATGAGAATCACATCATTCTCGGAATCCATCCACAATCTCTCATAGTCTTGATGGTCGTTCCATCAACCTGTAACAGTGCTAAAGTCGCTTTCGCTTCCTATTGCGATCACGAATTAAAGTCAGAGTTAGGAGCAGATGTGATTCAAAATCATATGAGAGTGATGGCACTATACTTCTCCTGACTTGTCAACTTTGACCATACGTGAAATTATTCATATTCCAAATGAATAATGGATCCGTGATTTCTGATGCAAGAAGGGACGAAACCACCACTTTATTTGTTTGCTATAAGGTAAAGTCCTCATCACCTTTGATTAAATTAAATTATTATTATGTATCTTTTTTCATCTCCTTCGCTATCAATCTTTGTGAATTATTGATGCCTACTGTTTTGACGAAGCCGAGATATTTTTTATATTCACAATCATATAAGAACAAGACAACAGTGGGAAGAGAAATATTGCAGTGATAAATTGAATGATTTATGACTTTCAAAAGAGACCGATTTAAGATGATGAGTTGGTTCAAAAAATTAAAAATTTGCATCAATTTTGAATTTTTTTAATAACATTTTAATGTAAGTTTAATTTAGGAAAGAATATTAAAATTAAATTAAATTTTGTTTTTAGATGAACAGTTAATTTAGGAGTTTCAGTAGATGCAGAAATATCCATCTTCTGATTAAAATCAGATTATTGGATTTCTTATCTTGACCCCGAGAATTCCTATAGGGTAATGTAGGAAAAATCAAGTACTAAACAAAGAGAAGGAAATATTAAGAGAGATAGGAGAAATTATAAATGATTGTGATACATAATTTTTTTAGTAATGAGTCTACCACACGTCTAATAACATTATTGAAATCTACCATATTTCAGTGATATTTTCCAACAAAAAAAAAAGGTTTGCAATGAACGTCAAATTAAGCAATTTTACTTATCAGAATTGTATATCCAGAGTTGAAATTTTGATACTTATTCTGACATACTTTATACTTTAAACATTATTTTGTTAATGATGTACCAAATTTATTTATCAATATTGAGGGTTAAAAATCTCACTTTATATATTTTACATCTGAGGTATTGGTCTGTTACTGGTATACAAGATTTATTCACTTAAAGGTTGATAGTTGAAAACATAATGGAACATATATTTTACTTTAAACCTAATAATGAAAGATTGAGGGTTGGATATCTCATCTTATATATAACTGATCCACGTACCAAATATTGAGGTTCAAAACCTCACTTGATGTATCTAAAAAAAAATTAATTCTGATGATAGTTTATTAGACCCACTTATTAAAAATTAAATATTTAAAATTTTATTATATTTTTTAAGATGCTAGTTGTTAATACTTTGTCGAATCAAAATATATCACATTTTATTTTGATATTAAAAAATGAATATATATATATATATATATATATATATATATATATATATATATATATATAATGTTTGATTTTGATATAATAATCCTTTAACAGGATTATTATTATTATTATTATTATTATTATTATTATATATATATATATATATATATATATATATATATATATATATATATATATATATATACATCAAGATTTAAATTTGGAACCAATAGGATTCCTACAAGAAACTTTTAAAGTATAATAAGTAGATTACTATGTTTTAATTTATATACATGAGATCGATTGTTAGTTCCCTAAATTAGTTAGTATTTGTTTTCATAAATAAATTATAAACAAACAGAATGGATTATTGGTCATTCAGTCCAAAAGAATCATATGCTATAAGAGCACATCATACGTTTGTATGATGTATCTATCCATCTCACTTATTGTCTGATTCACCCAAAGCACGGAAATGTTGAGGCTTGATAAATATATATATATATATATATATATATATATATATATATATATATATATATATATAGAGAGAGAGAGAGAGAGAGAGAGAGAGAGAGAGAGAGGCTTGCACATGTTCTCGATGCCTTAATATATTTTATGTAGAACAATGATGTATGCCTCGGATGCATTCCACAAATGAGTACACCAGAATGCGTGGGGGTAATCCAAGAATTGATGAGATCGAGAAGAAGACAATGTTCATGTCTTATGGAACTTTGGGTGTTCAATCAGAGCTTTCGCCGAACGGATTGGGGGTTTGCACTGCCAAGCTTACCTCAGGCGGCCCCCACCACGTGGTCGAGGCAAATCATGGGAGGAAGTCCTCGATCCATGCTCGACGGCGATCTCCACGAGGAGACTGAAGAGCTCGCGGGGCCTCGACAGCATCACCATGTGATCGGCGGCTTCGATCTCCATCACCTCCGCCCCCGGGCTGCGCTGGATCATCCACAGCTGGAAGGCCTCGCTCGTGGACTTGTCCTCCTTGCACACGATGAACACCCGTCTCACCGACCCGAACCTCTCCTCCGTGAGCTGCATCATCTCGTTCGCGTCGTCGAGGAAGCAGCTCGCCGGTCTCACCAGCATGGTCGCCAGCGTCAGGTCCTACGGGAGGTAGAAGAGGAGGCTTAGACGAAGCACAAGAGCTGGAGGAGCTCAGGGTTCCTTCCGAGCTTGTACCTCCGGCGGGCTGAGCTGATACAACCTCGTCGACAAGTAGTTGTATCCGAAGCTGATCGAGCAAATGCTCAGGGGATCTTTACGGACTACGAGCGTGGAATCCATGTAGGCTTCGAGTGGATGTCCTTTGAAGAACTGGCACGACATGGAAGGATTCGTCATCTCGCTTTCTCTCTCTTTCTAAGTATATAGATTGAAGGTGTGGCGGCCGCGAGACGTACCTCTTCTGCAATTCTGGCGATGGAGCAGGCGGGGCTTGGCATGATGCCGGCGACGAAGACAGCGACCAGCACTTTCTCAGGGAATCTCTCCATGGCGAGCGCAACGCAGGCGCCGCAGTAGCTGTGGCCAACGAGTACCACCTTCTCCCCTGGCGGGATCGACGCCATCATCTCCATCAGCGGCCTGGCGTAGTCCCCGAACGAGCGGACCTCGTCCAGGCGCTGCGGGTGCACGCCGCTGCCGGCAAGGTCCAGCGCCGTGACGGTGTGCCCGGCCGACCTCAGCAGCGCGGTGAGCTTGTACCAGCACCACGCGCCATGGCCGATCCCGTGGACGAGAACGAAGTGCTGCTTGCTCCTCTCCTCCTCCATCTCCTCCCTTTCAACTGAGAGGGAGCTTCCAATAATGGTTGATGGGGCTCCCGTGTGCATCTCCAACGGGTCCGACTCAGGTATTTGATATGCTTCTGATCGAGATTCTCTGACTGTGTAGGGAAGACGTCCTCCACTTCACCAAGTCAGACAAAAATGTCTGCGATGTTGTTCTACATTATTATTATTATTATTATTATTATTATTATTATTATTATTATTATCATTAATCTTTTCCTCTTTTATGGTCGGTAAAGAATTGGTGAAAGTGACAACGACATGTGAGACAAAAAAGCTGACAGAATTCGATCCTATTGAAGTTACCAGACCCTCATTGGTCACCCACCCAATAAGCAGATTGTGGGGAACAGTGGCTTTGGCTTGGTGGTTGGTAGTCATTTTCAAGAGGCTGATCTGTATTCTTAAGAGGTTATTATTATTATTATTTTTATTTTTATTTTTATTATTTTTATGTCACTGAGAATAAAATATTAAGATGATGTCTAGAACCAATAGAAAAGATAGAAAAATATTTTAATTCCTGAATAATTAGAGGGAGAAACATTCAAAATGATATCTTACTATAAAATAGTATTAATGATAACAAATAGGATTAACGATATAAGATGAAGAGATAGAACGAAACTTATTATTAGAAATTATGAATAAGAATTTAGAGATCCGAATAGTTAAAGTTTTACTTGTGTCGGTGTTGTTGCAATAATTATTCTTTTAAGTAGCAAAACAATGATTGTGTTTTCTTCGAAAGTGTCTACAGTCATAAAAAAATTTTGTACTTTTCTACCAATTTAGGATGATGAGAATATTTTTTTTGTGCTTTTCAGATAAGAGTGACGTGATAGCTAATGCACAGTTATAAAAGGAAAACTCTATAATCTCATTCGGATTAAAAATCTATAATTAAATGGTAGCAGTAACTGATAAATATTAGAGAGTATAAGCACTGCAAGAAGATATATATATAGAGAGAGAGAGAGAGAGAGAGAGGAATCAAATATAGCCTTTTCAGATATTCCCATTGTAATCTAAATTGAAATTTGTATTTAGATAAGAAGTTGATTTAAGAATCTTTTGTTAAATAGAGAGATCCAAAAGGGAAATTGAATTTTCAAAAGAGATTAAGAGAGGATGAGAGATGAAAAGATTAAAGGTAATTATGATGTGCACAAGTTCTCGGTAATCAATGTCTCCTTCTATCTCCTGTAAGAACTGTTGAACCCCACTGCTTTCACGATAAATTTTTGCAACAGTGATCTACTCTCGTAAAAGAAAGCATGAATGATACGTGAGCATCTGATCTTTTTCACGAGGAGGCATGAAAGAACACAATGATGACTGTCCGAGACGAGTTTGCTCAGGTTGGTAGAATCCCTCGTCTTTGTCGGAACACATGTCCTGCCATGTCTACTATGTGAAACTTGAAGTCCTCGATCAGGTCGAATGACAAACGCAGAGACCGAAGTTAATTACCTATTACTACTCGTACTTAACTGTGTTGATATTTCGATCTTTATATTTTAAAAATTATATTAATATCTATATAATTATAAAAATAAAATATCTATATTTATTTATCCTAACATCATCAATTTTATTAATAAAAATATAAAAATAAAAGATAAAAAGATAATTTTAACGTCATCATCAATGACGAACGACATCGACGATGACGAATAGTGTCAATGGAGGCGAACAGCAACGTCACTAAGGGCCGCGGATGACTATCATGGATGAGGAGGGCGACGAGGAGAGGTGAGGGTAGCTCTACATTTGCATCAAGTTGATGCATATATCGAACAACCCTTTCACCACTTAACAACTATGTCGGTACCGACACAGATGCAGATTGATTCTATCTCTCACCATCATTTTCTCATCCACAATAGCTATCCGGAGCCCCTAGTTGTCATGGATAACTTCTAAATAGGATGTTTGATTTAATGTTTATGTATGTCCGTGTCTTTTGGTATGTTCATACTTTGCACCGCATGTAGATGGAGGGTCGAAGGCTTAATAGTCTCATTTTAGTTGGGTTTGGTAGTCGCTTTAGGCTTGTAAATAAAGGTTGTGTTATGTAGACACTTATGAGAGATTATAGGTCTGTAATGGACCATTTTGACCCTTTGTTGTGTAGCTTGTAAAGTCTGTTTGTAATTTGTATTGTCTATGGAGTGTTTTCGGAAATGTTTGCTTGTGGATCCCGAGTGAGGTATTTTCTTTAACCCATTTTCTCTTTCGTGGGTCCTAAGGGATCATGGGAGGCTTCGGGGAGGCTAACCTTTGCGGATGGACACGCAAGGGTGCTGCACAACTTAGGCAAAATCAGCTAAGTCCATGACAGATGGTATCAGAACGGGACAAGCACTCATAGAAATACTTAGCATGCAAACGTGGGGGACCTAGTGGGGCTGCATTGAGGGCAGTCAGCACACGCGCGACCGTTTGAGGGAAAACGGGCATAGAGATGTAGGGAAAAGGAGTCGCTCGGATGAGCGGGCATCTGAGATTAGCATTCAGAGGAATGGCCAACCCTTCGCGCAAGAGGCACCATGAGAACAAGCAAACTTGGAAGAATGTGGAGCGCACAAAGGTTGGGATGGCTGAGTTTGAACTATGGCTCAATGTTGACAACTATACTTGATGGTGCTCAAGACAAGCGAGGCGCTTGGTAAAAGATGAGACCATGCAAGGTGGAATGAGTTGCTCAGCGACCGAAAGAGTTGTGCAAAGCTCACAGAGGTGAGGGGAATTGCTAACTCAAAGAATTCGGTACCCATGCATAGGCTTGTATGCGGACAATGGAATGTTCACGGCCATCCCAAGGTGACCGAAACTCGGCACCATGGAGCATTGAAACTTTCTCTTCGGCATGTGTAGAATACGTCCATAGGAGGCTGAAGTATGCAGCGAGTTCAGCATGTTGCTAAGCCTTGAGTGGTGCAATGGGGGCTGTATTGACGTGGAGTCGCAATCTAACAAGTGCGTTTGTAGGAGGTAGAACAATGCGCAGTTTGTTCAGCAAATCGGAGTAGTCGAAGGGGATGATGGTTCCCGAAATGAAGAGAGATATTGCTCCAACGAGATAGTTATCCAAGAGGGATAGATCCCGGTTTATCTAGAGGAAGAATCATGTGCAATAAACCGCACATATTGAGGAGTACCTCAACAAATAACAACTCCACGAACCTCAATAGACCAAACAAGTGGGGATGAGTCATCGTATGATCTCGCTTAAGAGAATGCATTGGTGGATGCATTGCGAGATCAAGTAGGGGAGTGATCTAAAGCAACTCAAATGAAGGCACACTTGGAGTCGATATGGAGATTGGACTCAAGGGAGGGTTGACCCATGGAATGGTGGGCGTGAGGGCCACCATCAACTCAATGCAAAAATGAGGAGCGGAGCAACTTGGGTGTAACTTGGCGAAGTACCCAAGCCACATGAAGGGAGTCAGCATAGAAGATGGAACATGGAGCGGAGGCATAGTGCTTTCCTTGGATAAAGGTCAAGGACATAAACTCTTGCAAAGGCAAGAGCAGGATCATGTTGTTCCATGGGTCCTTCATTCTAACGGAGCATACTCATCTTGAATGGTGCCAAAGATAAAAGGAGCTTCTAGGCATATGCACCTTATCTCAAAGAAGCATTTGATGGAGGAACTAAGGCGACTCAACTTGCGGAGGTGAAGTTGGGTTTAGAAGACCTTGGCATGGGGCAAGAGAACGCGGAGGCGGGTACTCTTGAAGAATATGCCATGAAGGAAGCGGTGCACAGCGGAGATTGTGCTGGTAGGGGCTAAGGCCCAGGATCCAGACAATGATGCACTAATTGCAGCGAAGTCGGTGGACTTCGGGAGCTACTAGGCGACGGACTGTTCTAGAGCGGTGCTTCATCTAGATGTGACCTAAGAGTGGGTGGATGAAGGTTGATTGCCAAAGGAGCAAACAAAATCAAAGGCGGAAGAGACCCTGCGATGTATTGGCAGAGACCACACATGAAGGGATTGCAATTCGAGTTCATCCCACAAGGATCAAAATGCAATGGAGATGTCACCAGGAGGTGACATGGTGCAACGGATCATGGTGGAACAGTTTGTGGCAATGTGATATACACAAATAAGTCCCGTGAGGGACTAGATCATACGGAGGTATGATTAGGAGCTACTGGAAGCTCCACTTCGGTGAACAACACGACAGCAAGAAGGGCTATGGATTCAAGGAGTGAATGACATGGTACCGTAGAGGTGGGGCTTTCGTGTATGCATCGAATTTTGCATTAGATGAAAGCCTTGGTCATCAGCATATAGGGGTTGTGTTCCACCAAGGGAAAAGTTTAAATGCAAGTACCAGTGAGTCCCATGGGAGGGACTTGATCATGCAGAAGTATAATCGAAGCAGCTGGAGAGTTGAACTGCTCTAGAGCCCATATTCGCTTAAGAGAGCCCGGCAAGTCATATGAGAAGGTCGAGTAAGCGAACATTACTACCAAGGAAGCTAAGGAGAATAAAATCGATGCTAAGGAGAATAAAATGGACTGCTCTAGAGCCCATATTCGCTTAAGAGAGCCCGGCAAGTCAGATGGGAAGGTCGAGTAAGCGAACATTACTACCAAGGAAGCTAAGGAGAATAAAATTGATGCACACCCTACAACGTGATAGCAGAGGCCATGCATGGGAGTTGCAGTCTGTCTTTCCATCGACCAAATAGAGCTGCTTGGAGAACACAAAGGTGTTGAAGCAGGGGGTCGAAAGGGGCGAGGAAGTGACAATGAGTCCAGAGGGACTTAGTTACCCAAAATCAAGCATTAGTTAGAATAGAGGTAGACTCGGAGGAGTGCCACAGAGACATATCTATTGATCGTGAAGAAAAGGGATGTAGATGCGAGGCGACGAATAGTAGGGCCATGGGCATGGCAGCGCCATGGTACCGCAGAGGTGGGACTTTCGTGAAAGTCATTAATCCCTTGCTCTCATTGAGGGAGAGCGCTTGGACGTGAAAGGGGCTGAGGAGGCGGAGCATGTAGAGGCAAACTCCAAGTACCATGATAAGACTGAAGGGCATAGGCCAAGAAACTTTATAAGACCGGTGTCAACGTGCTTCTCATCAAGATAGCCAAAAGTGAAGGACTTTGGGTCATGCAAGAGTCCACGACCAAGGAACGAAGCAGGCAGTATACAGTGTTGTACCTTTGCTACTCAGTGGAGTAGGCGACCGGGTTGATGGAGAAGACGATACAATCCCAGAGGCGACCAAAACTACTAGAGACTTACTCCAAGTTGGGGTGAAAACTTCCTGCATTCCAGAAGTTTGATGGTAATGAGAAGGTGAATCACAGTAACTAACTCAATGCAAGGAGTGTAAACACTTCAAGTGCTTCAGAAGTGTAAGTAAAGAGCAGGCGAAGGCCAGTAACCAACTCGATGCATGAAGTACAACCTCGAGGAGGCGGGCGAAGTCAAGTAACCTTTGCCTTCTCAACCCTTAAGAGAATGGGCGAAACCGAGTACCACAATTCTCTTATCTATCCAGTAGAGGAGCTCTACACAGGTTCAAAGACCCTTTAAAGATAATAGAAGACAATAGTTATCAAATTCTCACCAACGCTGATCAATACTACTGAGAGTAGATTGTCCATTTCATTTCCCAACGAAATGCCAATCGAAAGCAGAAGTGATGCGAATCTACTTGGAAATGACAACTAAGTGAAAGAAGAGTCAATGGGAAAATTTTGTGGAGGAAGGACCCAAAACTTCATAAGTTTGCGAGGTGATGTTCATTAAAGCTCCAACAAGCATCCACCTAGTTCAAGCAGCATGAGAGACTGGCGCATAGTAAGGATGGTCTTTTCCTTCATCTAGAGGATCCGTAGGAACCAACAAGGATCAACACAACTCAGCCAACCCCACACTAGAGTCAGAGTCATTGGCGAGTTGAAGCAGCATGGCGGATCAAAGGTTCGACTACTTAAAAACAGCTGTAGAGAGCAGTTGGGAGCCAGGAGGCGCATTGCAGCTAGAGCAGAAGATTGAAGACTCAACAAAGGTAAGGAGTTGTAGTATTGGCAAAGGCTTCGACGAGGATGTAGAAGGAATAACTATGGGAGAATGTCATAGACAAACTTCTAAACAAGATGTTTGATGTAATGCTTATGTATGTTTGTGTCTTTTGGTATGTTCATGCTTTGCACCGCATATAGAGAGACGATCGAAGGCTTAATAGTCCTATTTAGTTGGGTTTGGTGGCCGCTTTAGGCTTGTAAATAAAGGTTGTATCATGTGGACACTTGTGAGAGATTGTCGGTCTGTAATGGACCATTTTGACCCTTTGTTGTGCAACTATTCAGAGCTTGTAAAGTCTATTTGTAATTTGCATTGTCTATGGAGTATTTTTGAAAATGTTTGCTTGTGGATCCCGAGTGAGGCGTTTTCTCTAATCCGTTTTCTTTTTCGTGGATCCTAAGGGACCATGGGAGGCTTCGAAGAGGCTGACATTTGCGGACGAACACGCAAGAGTGCCACACGACTTAAGCAAAACCAGCTAAGTCTGTGGCATAGTGGTGTCACATCCGCTACTACCGATTGGAACGTTAAAATTATATTTTTTATTTTTTATTTTTATATTTTTGTTATTAAAACTAATGACGTCAACATAAATGCACCTAGATGTTTCATTTTTGTAACCGTACACATGCCAATGTAATTTTTAAAGTATAGGGATCGAGAAGTTAATGATAGCTAACTACAAGAATAATTTATAATTAGCCTCATAGATTAGTATTATTATCGAGTGAATAACCTAAATCTTATAAATGTTTCGTTTAACTTATCGTAAACAAGGCTGACAAAAGTTTCAATTTGAGATATGTGATAGGTGAAATCGTAATTTGATTTATCGTATGAGTAAGCTGGAAAAAAAGATCAATCTTATTTATTTTAGAAAAAAGTACTAAATAATATTGGGCACAACTGAGCGAGCAGCTAATACACGAAATCTTAATCTGATTTACTCTTAAATGAGTAGAAAACTTTTAGTGAACTATACATTTGTCAACTTACATTCAAAGAGAATTAATGAATAGTTTCTACATTAGCTATGAGTTTTGAGTCACTATACACCCGAAAAAGAACAAAAATCCCTTTAGGATACTCCTTTTGAGGATTTGACTCACATAGTTCTGAGCTTGGATTATGGTTATCATTCCTGGTAGGAACACAATACTCACTTGTGACAGGTGATAAGTTACAAAAACACTCTTCACAACAAGTAAATTCACATAATCTGGCAAAGACAGACTTATTCTACAATATCATGTTAAATCATTAACCCAGAAAGTACAAATCAGTGTTTCTTGATTGGCCCATCCAGTGTGTATGTATATATATATATATATATATATATATATATACAAATACAGCTTTGGCAATTTTGTGAGGACTTGCAACCATAATAACTATGTACAAGTAGTTAATCTTTTGGATCTTCTATTATTTCATCATGGGGCTATTGGGAGGATGTTATTCACGCTTTGTATGACAATTTTCCTCAATGCTAAATGGCATTCCTACTTTTATCTGCTTCTACACTTTGTTGTAGAACTGATGAAACCCCAGGCCGCTTTGACAAGACGATGTTTCCCGCAAGGTCTACTTGGTACTGCACCATATTGCCATGGAACACGATTCTGCAGGTGCCCCAAGTATCTGCCTGCATCTCGATACCAAAGTATGCCAGGTGATCTGATACACTGTTCCCACTTACAGACCTTTGGACAGCACGACAAAAGATGATTAACATGATAAACATCACACACCAAATTGAAATACAGATGCCGATGGAACCTAGCATGTACCTGCTGCAAGAAGGGTCTTCACCAGAACCATCACAAACCTTCTCGATCATATAAACAAGACTGCCTATTCCGACATTATGGACCCATACCTGCAAACACAAAAAAAAACATAGAACATTCAGGAATTAAAAGATGAAACGTATGAGTATCAAAGCCAATTGTTAGAAAGAGCACTCAGCGAAGATTGGCTGATTGAAATGGTGAAGGCAAGTAAGATCCGCTATGCTTAGTGCATTAAAATGAAGTGCTCATCATGGTCTTCAAAAGAAAGCAATTTGATTACAAGGTGCAGATTCAGAATCTAGCAGTAATGTTAGAAGAAAAAGAAAACATCTTTGGAATATATGGCTAAACCCCAATGTAGTTTAAAACCAAACTTGAAATCAAAATACTATGGCAAAAAGACAGAACTCGAGTCACTTACCTCTCTTGGAAAGTGATGGTATGTCTTTTGGGGAAAGTAAGAATAAAACGGTGGTAAATGTGGCACAATATCATGCTCATTGGTAACTCTAACTGCATTCTGCACGTGTTTGCTGAAGTACGACACAAAAGCAGCATTTCCCACTCGAGGTTGTCCAAATGTCATGAGTTGAACATTGTGTATTCCGTAATTGACCTATAAAATAAACATATGCCTTAAAAAACTGCTAAAATGAAATAGAAGTCAAGCTCTAGCACCTACTACAAATCTAATATTAAAGTCATGAAAACAAAAGACCAATCCTTCTTATAAAATCTTTGTCCTACTCCAGAAAAATGCCTGTGAAGAAAGGACACCAATCCTTTCAAACATTTAAGAGGAAACTGATGCCCTAGAAAGCCAAACATTTGAACCGATGTCCTAGAAGAGATACAGGCATGAAAAGAATTATTTTAAGAACCAAGGCCAGATTAGACCAAATGACAAGGTGTAATTAATTAATTTATAGTGTGAGACAGTTAACCGCACATGCTCCAATTGAAATGGAATTTCAAGATCCATAACATGGAAGGAACCTATCATTGCATAACTTGCTAGAGATTCTATCCTCCACAACAATCTGAAAATGCCTTCCACAGGAAAGAAACTGGTAGAGACTAACAAGTAACTACCTTGACAACATTATGGTTGACAGGATCACAGTGGAAAACATTATTGTAAAAAGTTGACTTCCTATGCCAAAGATGATTACTGACATCAAATTTCGCAATGATAACCAAGAAGCAGTAAAATCCACAATAGAATCCCATCAAGTAACTACCTTGACAACATTATGGTTGACAGGATCACAGTGGAAAACATTATTGTAAAAAGTTGACTTCTATGCCAAAGATGATTATTGCTGTCAAATTTCGCAATGATAACCAAAAAGCAGTAAAATCCACAATAGAATCCCAACAAGTAATTACCTTGACAACATGGTGGTTGACAGGGTCACAGTGGAAAACATTATTGTAAAAAGTTGATTTCTATGCCAAAGATGATTACTGCCATCAAATTTCACAATGATAACCAAAAAGCAGTAAAATCCACAATAGAATCCCAACAAAGGATGTGAAGTGCATTTATGATGTACACTTCGTCTGGAAGCAATTCGCACAGGAACAGATTCAGTACTCATATAAGAGTAACCGAAATCCAACATTAATATGCTGTAAAAATCTAACAATAATATGCTGAAAAAAACTATAATGTAATAACTGTAAAAGAGAAGTTAATAATAGAATACTTACAGTAAGATCAAGTGCACAAAAGGAAGCCATAGCACCTCCCATGGAATGCCCTGTAACCATGACAGGAATATCTCCGTACAACTCTCTGGCCTCTTGAACAGCACTAATAATCCCAGGACGTAGAGTTGTATTATGATAAGCAGAATAAAACCCATGGTGCACCTTCAATCACATGAAGAAAAATATAACCAGGAATTAATGTGCACTTTTAAAGTAGATAACTGATACTTCCAAATATTAATTGGTGTTACCTACCATAGCGTCAGGCATGTCTGGGTAGTTCAAATCCAGCTGCTTCCAGAAGAGGTCTTGAATCCAGTTGCGAATGCTAGCAAAAAGGAAAAGAAAACACTTAAATATAATTAACTCATTTGTGTAAAGAAAAGTTAACTCAATTGCCTTCTAATAATTCCAAGCCAGTCTCAACAAATTTCTCAATTTATGATGATCATCAACAGTCATCTTGAAATGACGGAATTTTCTGAAACAAAATGCATACTCCAGCAAACGAAATACCACAGATTGTCTCTAATTTGGACCAAAAAACAATATAAAAGCTTCTACATCTAAACATGATTTACATCACAATCCAATGATTTGATTACATTTCTAAAGCATCACGTAGCTAATAATTTCATGCTTCTGTTCAGGTTCAGGATTTACAATTTAAATCTTTTAAGTCTCCAGCATTTCCATAGATTCTTATCCAGAAAGCTGCTCGACATTTACCTAACTAGATTCCAGGAATATCAAAACTACAAGTATGATAGTACATAATTTACATAGAACTAACAGAGCCATGTATTATTTGGTGGTATAACCAACATGCAAGTGCAAAATTCAATTGTTACCTATTTATACATAAACAAGAAGGAAGTGTATTAATACCTATGTTCTTGAGTTCCCCTGAAGGCAACTATGACAGCGTTAAGATCATGAGCTACACCAACATATGCCTGTTTATGTAGTTATATGCATGGTAATTGGACACATGGTATTCAAAGATATTATTGATTAATTAGAGTAATAAATTTAGAACACACCTGTAAACAGTTCTCAACATCAACAATCAGCTCCACCACCTCAAAACCCTGTCCAACTACAACTTAGTTTCTCTAGCTACCAATGTTAAACATCATCATAATAATATTAAAGTTGCCATTTCAAACCATCCAGATATACTAACCCAATGTAACAAGAAGAAAATTGGTTACTAACCTCTGTCAAATCAGTACATCTAGAGCACGTCCATGTAAATAATGCAGTCAGATCCGACATGTACACCTGCAGGACTCATTTGACATCCAATGGTCAAAAAGGGACTTGAAAAAATTGTTATCAATGACATGGATAACAAGTGGAAATAAGTAGTTTGCTAAATAATGTAACCAACAGTTCAATTTAAATAAATAGCCACATCAACAAAGTAAGAACCAGAATTTAGCCCCTTGTGGAGAATCCCTGGAATCTGACCAGACAAGGACCATCTGAGCTAATAAGTATTATCTCACATAAATCCAAGTATTTCTCATTAAAGAAGACTTGGAACACAAACTTACAGCAGAAGCATATTCAACAAGAATCTTGGCAAGAGTATGATTATATACATGACCGTCGTCCTTGTGACCAATTCTAAGTCCTGTAATCATGAAACACAAAAGTCAAAAAGCTGTCTCAGATGCAATAACTGACACTCAAATTTTGCTTACAATAAAGACATGGAACAGTAATAAAGCATAGTATTCAATAACCTGTGTTGCACCATGTAAATGCATCTAAAATGTAGCAGGATCAAACTCCAACAGTACTATTGTGAATATAGTTACACGTAACGGAACCAAAAAGGAAAAAAAGATGACAAGCAACAATTCATGGCATTGTGCAAATAGCATGCAGGGGCACCAAAGATCAAACTACAGCCACCTTTTTTCCAAAATGATCTGCATACCTAAACTAGTAGAATTTAAACTAGTTGCTAACCGAGAAAGCCCGTTCTATATGACAGCATGAACCTACTAATTAGATTTAGGGTAGTCAAGTCTGCTACCAGATGGAAGAAATGAAGCAGGAATTTTGGGATAGAGAAAAACATACTCTAGATAAAAGCCACCATAAATTGTTAGAAGGTTAAAATTATGATAACTGTGGCCCCAACTTTAGCAAATGTCTTCGATAAAAGCATGCATATGGCAGCAAGGATAAACCCTATAGTGGAACTCAGCATGAAAAAGTAATAATGAAAAGGCAGATGAAGGAACAAAGAAAAGCAAGAGTTATTAAAAAATTGAGAACTACTCAAATTGCAATGAGTTTTCTTATCTGAAAGCAATAACCACAGCCACAAACAAATGTGGAGCGTAGTAAATTTGCCGAAAGCACAAGTTGAACATGTCAAAAAAGCAGTTGATACTAATGATAATGAAGATCGAACTCTGTATGCAGATAAAATAAGTAAATTGCAGGAAAGTCACATACATGTTAGGGCTATTATAGTACTGAGCATGAATCTTGTCGATGAAGTGCTTTCACAATAATAACTGAACTTTGTGACTTGATGCAATTCATAAACTTCAGATATGCACTATCACCTCTTCTTGGACACACATAGCCATATGCTAGAGTTTCTATATGATTGAATTATACAAATGTGCTATTTAAGTTGAGTTCTGGCCAGTAGCAGAGGCCTTGCCAACATCACTAAACAGATCAAATTATAAACTGAAATTTAAAGAGAAGATAGCTCAGTGAAATCCAATTATGGAAATAATAGATTGCATTAATTTGCTATGGTCAATGTCTTATTTTATTTGGTTTCATACAGAGATGAACGTAAAATTTGTGAATAGAAAACTTGAAAACTAGTTTTTATCTTTCTCATACATATTTGTGATTCTCCATTTTTACCACAATGGCTCTTTACTTTTTCTAAGTCGGTATTCCCTATATTCGCATCCCAAGTTGAACTAAATCATTTTCCTTTGATTATTTATCAAGAAGAGTCCCATCGAAGGCCCATAAACAAGCAATTTTAACTTTCATTGGCACGATTTCTGTTGCTCATAGTGACCCTTGAAGTAGAGAAAATTTCCATGTTGTTCAGATTTCTAATTCCCTCGTGACCTCAACCATTTTCTGTCGGCAACATACAGAAACAAAGTGCTAATATATGTCAGTTTTACGGAATCAGTTCCCCCAATAAAAAATCTCTCCACTTTTCCTTGAACGACGCAACCAAAAATCAAATCTTGCAACAAATCATCACATGCAAAATTCAATCTTTTTGCAAAAAACTTAAAGCACTTAATTCCAACTACCATTGCAGTAAGAGCTCTCATTGCAAAATAGGTAAGGACAAAGCGATTACCTCTCCCGTGACAAATCGACAGCAGGCAGATCAGAACCATCGCCACCAGGCATCGCGGTCGATCCATAACCTACCCAAAGCATCACTCGAGAATCGACGATTCAACTCAAGACAAGCGGCACGAAATTTCTACTTGCAATCAGCTTTTCTCTACCTGTATCTCGATTCTAACCTTTTTCTAGACCCAAGATCGCTCGTGTGATCGAATCCTCAAAAGTACTCCAAAATCCCTTTAGGGAAAAGGACGAGAGAGACAGGCTGAAGGGGTAAGATCGTATCGAGAGAGGAAATAGAAGGGCAGAAAGGAGAGGAAAGAATGGATCTAAAGAACTCTCTTTTCGACTCATTTGCCGTCTCAGTCGTGGTCATATATCCCTGCACAGTTCCTAAATGACTCATATATCCCACTCCATTCTATATATTACACCTGTATCCTTCTAATAATTTAGATTTGATATATATAATCATGGTGGTAATTGAAATTTTAAATATTTAATATATATTTATTTCGTTCACCAATTATTGACCTCACACATTTCCCAATACTTTTGAAGATAATATTAATATTAACTAAGGTTATAGTTTAATTAACCTATCAACTATATTACTGTTAATTTTATATTTTAGACTTGGTCAAACTAAGTTAATGAGCTAACTTTAGTTTATCTATAATTAAGAGACTCGAGAAGGAAAGAACTATAAGTTATACTAGATTGAGGACGCTAAGTAGTTAAACGAGAAAAATTATAATACCTCGATTAATCTCGTATAAAAAATAAATAAAATTAATCTTAACTTAAGTATTTTGATCAATCGTTTAAATCAAAATAACGGATTAAACTGCTTATCAATCACGACTCTATCACATTTCGTATTAGAATCTCACATCTTTAATTTAAAAAATATATAAAAATATAATTTTTTAAAAAAAATATAAATGAATAGTGAACTGAGATACCAAAAATACCCTTAAAAACATTCGATTTTCCATTTTTATTCCCTGGATTTCTTTTTGTAGTTCCCGGTTGGGTGGAGCAAACGTGCTCATGCAAGTAATGACAAAAAGCATAATCGGTTACGCATCTGCTTGATGAAATTTCTGTCTCTTGATTTAGTCAAATTATTTACTAATGTATAATTGTTTTAATATCATGAACGATAAGATTTTTATTATAAGAAATATGTATGATATACAAATAATAAAATTTCACGAATTCATTCTATAACAAAGCAGTATTTCCCAGTTGTATTTTATATAAATTTCATCATGTTTCATTATATTATAATAATTATTTTCGTAATACTATACATACATTTCATATTTGCAAAATAGGATATAACATATTTTCAAAAAAAAAATTACTAAACTTACAGTCTAATGATTCAACCAATGTCCTAAACAAGGTCTGTCGTACCGAATCGTACTATCCTAAACAAGGTCTCTCGTCTCAATCGAATCGTCTTGGCCTTATGGGCATACATACCAATCGATAGGCCCGGTGATGCAGACGGATATATCTTTATATGAAACCTTTGAAAAGAATTGTGCAGAAGATTACAAAGATGATTTCGGTTTTGTACACTGGTATACCGAAGTATATCTTTGTCGTCTCGATCTGAAGTCCCGGGTCGAAACGCCGCGATGGAGATAATAATCTGACAAACCTTGGTCCTAAATACATGAGATTTCTGAAATAAATATCCAAAAACAAAGCAAGCAATCTTCAAGTTCTTTTTTTTTTTCTTCAAAAAACATTTATAGCTTCAACAAGTTCAAATGGATTTGATGAACAAACAAAAATACAAAACAGTGATAAAGGATTTGTGGTGAACTTTCATGGAATTGGGTCGATTCTTTTATGCTCGTCAATAGAACCAAGTAGCTAAGCTGTACCTACACGTAATTTGAAGTTTCCATCCATGGTGAACTACGAAGGAATTGGACCATGTTTTGCTTGCATATATATATATATATATATATATATATATATATATATATATATATATATATATATATATATATATATGTTAGCCAATGGAACAAGTAGCTTGTTCCTTATAGTTTCCTTCCTCCCTCACGTTACGGGTCGCCGCTTGCCCACTTTTATGGTTCCATAGATTCCAATCCAAAAAGCTCTCTCCCCATATGATGATAATACTACACCAACATCTTATCGCGTCTCTACCTTGTTATTTAGTCTTGAACTATTCTATTTCAACAATAATGCCAACATGTTTATCCATTGTCGCTTTGTACTAGATTATTTGAATCTAATCTATTTTGGGAATCTAAGTCGCCTAGATTGATACAAACACTGCTTTCTTTCCATTAGCAATTATCTCGATCTCCCTTTGATTATCCTGGAAAAATAAAAATGATGCTCTATTTCACAACTACAATCTCTCTTTTGGCACTATTTTGTGCAAAGCACAATCCCTCGTCTAAGGCAGACACTGCTGATACACATAGGCACCATCAGCAGACACTGCTTCCATCCTTCAAAGTTTGATTATATGACACACCCAATGACAAAAAGGAAAAAGTTTGGCATGAGAACAATCATTGCGTCTAAAAATAGTATCTATTAATTATTATTATCATATCACGACCATCTTGATCCTTTTTTTTTTTTTTTTTTTTTGGTGGGGGAAATCTTTGATGTTGTTGGGGTCTATATAGGACAGCAAAACAAGGGAAAGAAAAATATGGTGCATATGAAATGAAATCAATCGATGTTGATGCAATATTATATAGATGACAAGTGGACAACCAATCTCATTTAACAACCGAAAGAGAAAAGAAGACAGCTTCGCTTCCCTTTTGATGGGTGGGGACGTTAAGGAACAAGATAGTAGACAATAATTGATTGTAATAAAGACAAGTTTCATGCAGAAGATGTAAGGAGAGGAAAAGTGAAAAATGAAAAATGTGGTCAGGATAAAAAATGATGCTCCTCAAATTTAATGCTGATGAAACATATCTAAATAAAGAGAATTTATATACATGTAACTATGGCGAGTTTTTACTTGGGGTTCCACCTTGCTGAATGAAATGTCTTAGTAGACCTAAATCCCCATCCGGAATACATCTGTTCGACCTACTACTGTATCCTACCTAAACCTAAGAGGACCCAACTATGCCTTTGTTGAGGTCGTTCAAGCCGACCTCAAGAGCACCTCTAGACTGTCAGGCAGAGTCGGCATCGATTGTCATAGCAGTTGACTGGCATGAAAAGTTCTTCTATATCAATTAATATCTTAACAAATGAAATCATAATCAGGAAAACTTATTACTTTAGAAAGGTCAAAAGCTTAATCCACAGCCTACGATCGAAAATCTAATGCCTTAGAAATATGCAATTCTTCAAAGCTCTGTGGTCTTGTATGAAGCTCTAATATATTATCCTTTCTCTTGCCATGTTATTTATGCATCTTTGTGGCAAAACACAGAAACTAAGTCTATCCTTTAATCATAAAGAAGATACCAATACAAATTTTGTCCTCCCTAGTTCTAATTAGTTCACTGGTCAGCATCTTGACTATAACAATAAAAACAACAAAGTCATAATGTCCTAACTATTTGGGTTCACTACATAGATTTTTTATCATGAATCTTGGCCAAGATGAAAAAAAAAAACAAGTAAAATATTGACATGACAACATACATGTGTTAATTCACAAAATGTTGTATTCTACAATATGATAATACCCATGACAAAATGTCAAGTAACTAAGCTTCTTGCAGTGACAAATGTAAAGGAATTCCCTGTTTCGGAATACCAATTATATTACATGGAAATAAAAATTTTCAGCAAATAAGAGATTACTCATGGAGGAAAACAAGAAAAGCAAAGAAAAAGATTTGATAGTAGCACAAACCAAAAATTAACTGAATACAACTAAAACAAATTTCATTGTACACAACCAAAGAGTAGTTACTTTGTATCAATATATTGACAACAAAGAACCCATATTAAGCAAAATTGCTTAATTTTTGAAATGAAAAGATATCAAGTATCTATTTGAGCCCCTTGCTCTGGTTTACAGCATGAAGGAATCCAATGGACTAAGGGTGCATCAGCATGCACCTTTGTAACAATCTCCATGTCCATGCAATGTGAGGAAGCAAGTGAATGTAGTTGAAAATGCTTCTTATTTTGTGTTGGAAATTTATTCAAATTTTGTTTAGAAAATATGTTACGACAAATAAGTGTACATTTTCATGGTCACAAACAAAAAATGCATCACAATTAGCAGAAAAAATAAGAGATGATTAAACCCTGCTTTGATTAACACATTGCTAAGTTCAGTTGGATTCCATGAATTTATAGTTAAATAACAGCGCAATAAAGACCAATCGATTTCAAGGATCAGGTGAGAATGCAAAACCTTCATGGAACCAAAAGAAGTATATTCAGATATAATGAACCTGATGTGGCTATGCTATAACGTGTCAAAAGAGTGAAGAACTTGTTCCAACACCAATCTAGTAGAATTGTCCAAAGGATTCTCTGGACGGTCCGAGTAGGTTATATTCAGGAGATAAAGCTTCCTAGACGTGACAAATGCAGCTGAAAAAATCCTCTTCATCCCTCCTCTTGTGCTGTCAACTTGGTACTCAAACTCATAGATGGGCAGGCCACTGTGACCTAATCTTTCATCAACTCTAATCAGTTCGGCATCTTTAGTGCTTTCCTACATAATTAAAGTATAGCATATTTACAAATGAAGCTCATCAAGAAATTCACCTATATTAAACATAAAGCTGCATATGGCTGCATCAGTAGCTACAGAAAGACATGTATAGAATACAAAGAACAATATAGTAAAATAACAGGAAAATTTACTGCCTAAGCACATGGCCACAAAATTAAGTCATAATTTTGATTATTAGTGTTTGTGACTTTGAAGATAGCAAAAATTCTTACTTCCATACAGGCCAACAATCTCAGAGTTCGCAATTCTTTAAAAGTATAACTTCCTGCAGATTCAATTCCAAGCATCTAATATAAGACCAATCAGCAGTATGTTCTAGAACAATTCTTATATAGGTCAAAAGGAATTAGATCCTGCACCATGTTAGATTGGGCTTCAAGCTGGGTCATTTAGATGTGTTTTATTGATCTACAAGTAGTCCAATCTTAATTTCTATTTGCATATTAGTCCATTCAGGTTAACTAGCTTCATCATTAACAAAAGATTTGTTCCCCGATCTGCTCTATTTTCTATTTCCTCCTATATGCTCTTCTATTTGTTTCTTGACTTCACTCGGTCTGGAGAGCATTAACCAGTTATTGACAAGGGAACAATATGCTGAGGAAAAGGCCCGTCGTGACAAAGGAATAGGGGCGATCTATAAGGCCCCAGAACACAAGCAAAAAAAAATTGAATAAGCACCAAGTAAAATGCCCAGAATCTGCTCAAACAGGATTGTCCAGCACATCAAACAACACAAAGATGTTGCTACAGCTTGTCTGGTTATTAGAAAGAATAAGAACAGTGCTCCACCTATGAACAAAAGCCAAAGTTGACCACATTTGCTATGTGATTGGACAAGATGAGCAACATTAAACTTTCTTGGTTGTTTGGTTTGTTCAAAGCATCAAAGTCTAAAGACATATTGCATTATTCTTTGAAAGAAGTATACTGATGCATGAAAAATACACCTGGAGTCAAATTAGTTTTCTCTGAGTCAATTAAATTAATATAATTAATTTACAATAAAAAAACCTTAAATCCTATTATTGGTCATACAGTCTGGTCAAATATTTGGATTAAAGTCCTTAAACTAATCATTTAACTTGGCCAAATCACTAAAAAAGAACTCTTCCCATCAGCTTATTCAGTTCACCAAACAAATATATAGTTAAGGTGGTGCTAAATTTTTTTCTGGTAGATGAACAAAAGATCAAAGAACCAGCAATTTCAGAGTGTCTGAAAAATTACTGGATAAGAGTGTGCTTAATTGGCTGTTTAGTTTGTTCAAGGCATTGAAGTCAACCCATACCACCAATCCTGAAAAAGAATTAACATTATATTTTGCATGATCTTTATGAAAATCTTGAGGATGAGATCCATACAAAAGTATTTCGAGAACAAATTATCATATAGATAGCCTGAATTGTGTTGAGTCAATTAAACTGTATTAATTTGGTTTTGTTAATATCCAATAACATGTGACAATCTTCTAATTAGATTTTACAGAAGCAACTTTAATGAGTTTCCCAATAGCTGGCTGTACAGAATCAGTTACGCCAGATGTATTTTAACAAGAATCTAAATAATAGATAATTGATGAAAGGTGCTACTAATAGAGTCAAAAAGGAATGGTTAAGGTGGATAGTAGCATCACGAGTTTTGTGTGCTCCTTAGATATTTTGAAGGGTAAGTAGTGATGACGAGATTTGGCCAGGAGCTTACAGTAAAGATCTAACAAAATGTTCATAGTTACAGTATCTGACACCTTAAAAAAAGATATGTCGAATGAGATTTTGATGTTTGGTAAGTGGATCAAATACACAAACACTGCTCCTTAGATTAAATATGAATATATAGAAGACTATTATAGTGTCAGACAT
Source organism: Musa schizocarpa (assembly GCA_900464855.2). Lineage (NCBI taxonomy): Eukaryota > Viridiplantae > Streptophyta > Magnoliopsida > Zingiberales > Musaceae > Musa > Musa schizocarpa. The sequence continues at coordinate 11,122,832 of LS990925.1, read as the reverse complement.
GTTGTATGGACTAGATTATCGGGCAACTAGACACAAGCAAAAGCAAAAGCAAAAGAAATAAGAGAAAAGAGAAGAAAAAGATCCCAAGACCAAAGAGCTTACAAAATTTACAGCAGCACCAGCTTTCAGAAAGTCACAATATTTAAACAATAGCATCATTCATTCATCATTATTTTAGAGAATCTCCAACTCAGTGGGTCACAAATTCTCTCAAATTATTTACTCGGGTCCAAGATAGCAGAAGCATAAGAAATTAAAAGAGGAACCGTAAAAGAGATGCAGAAAAAGACAAAGAACCTTTTTCCTTTCAGCCCTAATGAGCTTATCGGCCACAAATTCCGGCGTCCCAAAATCGTTCAGAGACGCAAGCCTGACAGGGTTCACCACAACACCGATGCTGTTACTCCCCTTCCCTTCCTCGAACAAAGCCGTCGCCCCCGCCTTCTCCACCTGTCACCAGTCAAGAACTCAGATTGAACGAGATCGAAAGGCGAAATAGGCGCGGAGTAAGGCGAGGACGGGAAGGAATCAAGAAAACCTGAATCCAGGAGGACGGTCTCAGGAGGGTGAACCCCTGGGCCGGGTCAATGTAGGGTTCCAGCGACGGAGAAGAAGCGGCGGCAGACGAGGAGGACGAGAAGAAGAAAGGGAACGGCAAGAGCAACGAACTCCTCCTGCTGATTGTCACAACGGCGGGGGTTTCATTCTTGGTCACCGGAGGGTGGATGGGTGAAAGTTTGAGAGGGCGACGGACGGAAGTCGGAGGAGGCGGCGGAGCGGTGGCCGAGCCACCGCACGGTAGCGAGCTCGCCATGGCCATGGACCTTCGAGGGGGAAGCAAAGAAGGGCGGGGACGTCGACAGCGAGATAGAGGTCGAGCGGAGGCCGCGGCATTTTCCGCTTCGAGCTTACGTGGCAGGACACGAGTGACTCGCGGGATTACGGGTGGAGTACCTTTAAACGAAACAGCAAGTGAAAGACAAACGCTTGGGATTAGATTCATTTTAACTTGTCTCATTTTGATTACGAATTACTTAAATTCTTATAATTTATTTATATCTAAAATATTTTTTATATTTTTAAAAATATAGTATATAAGTTTTGAGTTAATAAAAGGTTTGGTTATGATTTATTTATTTCTAAAATAATCTTTATATTTTTAAAAACTTTCATCAAATTTAAGTTAATAGATATTATAGTTAATAAATCATTAATGTTAGAGTATACTAATATACTAACTCCCAATAAATCATTAATATAATTATTAATAATATATATAATTTAAATTTAAAAAATTAAAATATATTTTAGTATCTATGATTTTGGTCATGGACCATTTAAGCCCTTATGGTTTACTTATGTTTAAAATAATTCTTATATTTTAAAAATGGAACATATAAGTCCCTCCTATAAAGTATGAATTAATAAATGTTAAAGACTCCTATATTTTCAAAAACATAATATATAAGCCCCTCTATTTAAGTTTGAGTTAATAGATGTGAGAGTTTGCTTATATGACATACTAACTCACAATAAAATGTTAATATAACAACATATATAATTTAAATTTAAAAAATATTAAGATATATTTTAGCCCCTATAGTTTTAATTATGGATAACTTAAGCCCATGGTTTACTCATGTCTAAAATAATCTATATATTTTTATCAATGTAGCATATAAACTCATACAGTCAAGTCTGAATTAACAGATGTTAGAGTCTGCTTATGTGACATACTGATTCACAATAAATCATTAATATAATAAGACACATAATTTAAATTTAAAAAAGGGTTAAGATCGATCTTATCGAGGAAGAGGAAGCGATAGAGACTGTAGCGGTAGATGAAGATGGAGAGGGAGAGGTAGGAGAAGTCAAAAGCAAAGATGAGGGAGAGTAGACCACCACATTGTATGTGCAACAAGTGGGGGCATAGAAGAGGATGAAATAGGAGGCGATGGGGACGAAGATGTCTAGGAGGAGAAAGAAGGACCAACAGACCACTGTGTGTCTAATGTTAGATTAATCGATGCACATCTACCTGAGATAGGACTGGAAGCTCTTAGTTCATCATCAATGCGAGAAAGGTTGTGTGCGTACGATGCCCTACTAGGCAATAGTAGCTCGGTGCTACTATTGGTGGTCACTTCCACGACGATGCCTCTTCTTGCTCTTAATGGTGGTCTCATTTTTTTAACTTAAATTATATATGATATTATATTAATAGTTTATTGTGAGTCAACATATCACGTAAGTAGACTCTAATGTCTGTTAACTCAAACTTGACGAGACGAGCTTATATACTATGTTTAAAAAAATATATGTGTTATTTTAGACACGAATAGATTATAAGGGCTTAAATGGTCTATAGTCAAAACTGTAGGGGCTAAAATGAATCATAATCTTTTTTTAAACTTAAATTATATATTATTATATTAATAATTTATTGTGAGTTAGTATGTCACGTAAGTAGATTCTAACATTTATTAATTTAAACTTGACTAGAGAGGCTTCTATGCTCTATTTTTTTCAAAATGTAAAGATTATTTTAGACACAAATAAATCACTTAAGTAGTTCATGACCAAAACGATAGAGTTAAAATATACCTTAACCTCTCGAATGTTTTAATAGGTTAATTATATTAGGTAATTACTTGTTACTTTTCTAATTAGTTAACTTAGATATTTTAATCTTTATATATGAAAAATTTTATTGAGATTTTTATATTTATAAAAGTTAATTATTTAATCTCATTTTTTGATTTTTTTAATAAAAATATCACATGTCACGTACCAAAATAGATACTAAAACAAGATTAAAAAGATAATTTTGTAGGATTAAAAATTAGGAGAGAGAAGAGATTTTATTGGCAAACGAAATGAGATAGTGTTATTTAATTGCTTTACTTTTTTTTGTCTTTAGAGATTTTATTAGGAAATAAAGTAAGACACTCGGTAAAGCAATTATCTCCTCATCCGTCAAAACCAGAGGAGAGGACGAAGCCGGAGAAGGAAAGTGCCTTCACAGAAGTTACAAAAGAAAAAATTAATATCAATGAGAATAGCACTACCAAATTATCTTTTAAACTCTTTTTAGCATCATTTTTCTTACGTGATAGTATGTGTAGTATTTCCATCAATAAAATCGATGGTACGAGGAGAAACAGGATTAATAGTTTACTTTCGTTAAATATAAAGATTTCAATATACTTTTTAAAATTGAAGACATCAAAATACTAAATATAACTAATTAATAGAGATAATCTATAATTAGTCTATGTTAGTATCGATTGTTGGTCATAACTAATTAATAGAGATAATCTATAATTAGTCTATGTTAGTATCGATTGTTGGTCATAGATATCTTACAAGTTAATCACGTGAGTGATAGCACGTGTGACATGATACACTTTTTTTTTCTTATTATATTTTATCACTTTTATATTATTTTATTTATTTATTTATTTATTTTATTTTATTTATTATATATATATATATATATATATATATATATATATATATATATATATATATATATATTGTGATGTGCATGAATCTATGCAATGAGAATTGGATCATGATGAGATCATAATAATGAGACCGATTCACCTTTAAACACAGATCCTAAATAATCCTAATCATAAGTTATTTGAAAGGGACATCGAGATAACCGGACAGACTGGTATATTGTATATACCCGTTCATATGATGGAGGCAATTGGTCTCATAGTTGCTCGTGCGGGGACACTAAGGCTATATTGCAAATGCTTATTAGAGAATAAGTTCACTGATTGATCTGCTCATGGAATGCTATATGGTTAATGATACCTCATTATCATATAGTGATTTCGTTATCCCAATGACGTACCTGGTCTTTAGACTTGAGACACTATGGATGTTCTGTATGAGTACTCCACTCTTTGATACCAGACTTATAGGCCTGAAAGTTCCAGATCTAGCACAGTTGGTTATCATGAGTGGCAGTCAACCTTACAAGGACTATTGAGTGTTGATAGAGGATCAATCATCTACTCTCGGTATCATGAGAAGAATATCTCATATATTCTTGCCCAAACAAATCTCTAATCATGGTCATTCGAATTGAGAGAAAAAGAATTCTCTAGGAGAATATGATTAGAGTGACACTCAAGTAGAAACCGTATGGGTCTGACAACACTATGTTTGGTATACGGTCTCTAAGATATTAGATGGATAAGGGATTATAGATACACGGTAACTAAGGATAGACAAGTCCAAATGATTAGATTCTCATGTATCATTTAAGAACTATAGCGTAGTTGCCTAGTACATCCATAGTCGATGGGTTGAGTAAATTATTATAATTCATTGAGCTAGAATGAATTCTGATAAGTATGACTCATGACCAGCTCAATATTGGGCCTAGAGGGTCATACACATATGGTAGGCGTTACAACGAGTAGAGGTTCGGATATGATATATTCGTCGGAGCCCCTATCTCATTGAATATCCAATAAGCCCCTGAATTATTGGATCATATGAATGAGATTTAATCAGAGTTAATGAGAGTTTATTGGATAGAGATCCACTAATCTAAGACACTTGGGTAGTTGGATGGAGATCCAATACCCAATATGATAGGATTCATTAGGGTTAAGTTGATAAATGCCTCTATAAATAGGAGAGAACTAAACAACCTTTGGTTATCATCTCTTATTCTCATCTCCCCTTCTCTTTCTCAGATAGCAAGTATGGAGTTTTGAACAGTGAATTGAGAAACATCGTCGTAGCCCTACTGGTCGTAGCCCTACTGTGTAGATCACTGTTAGAGAGGATGACGCTTGACTTCCTTCATTATCTCCTACAGATTTGTAGGAATACATGGATACACGATCTCCCTAGGTAAAATACAATCTTTCATATATGTAGTTTTTGGTTTTGTATATTTTGCACACTAATCTTCGCACGAAGACACACCCTTTTAGGAAATCTAGAAATTTTATTTTTTGTTCTTCCGTTGTACATGTGATGTCACTTAGATTTCTCTATATCAATCTCATAATGAATAATATTAGATAAAATAACATCAACTTATTAATTATTTATTTTAAAATAATTTTATAAAAATACTATAGGATATTATTTTTATCATTATGAAATAAGAAGTTAGAACTGCAATATTGGTTTATTCATCTTACAGCTTAAAATTTTGAAAATCAATCACAAAATAAAAAATGAAAAGTCAAAACTCTGATATTAAAAAAAGAAGAAAAAAATAAATGTTTAACTGAATAAACTCGTTAGGATTTGATCATTTGCGCATGTAGCAAATTATATTAATTCAAATAATCAAGTTCTTCTTATATACATCAATTTAATCATCATATTCTATGAATGTTTGATAATTCTACTTCGAAAATTTTATACTTGATGAAACGACCTACATAATATCTGGGAATAATAGAGCTAATTTAGATATAGCAAATTCTCTCTCTCTCTCTCTCTCTCTCTCTCTCTCTCTCTCTCTCTCTCTCTTTATATTTTAATTCAATTAATAGTTTTCTTTTATGCTTCAAAGCAATACTTTACCCTACTCTCGTTTTCATATCCTAATCTTTATGCTTCAAAAGAAATCATAAAGCTAATCGGGGTAAATAGGTACCTTGTCAAATCAGCCAAGATGAACCTAAATTAGATTGGTAAGAGTAGGTAGATATAAATATTTAAACACCGATTGGGTCGAATATTTGTAGATAGATATTTAGTCCAATAAGTACCAATGCTAAAATTATCGCTCAATAATTATATATAGATTATTTATATTATTTTATTCAATGATATCAAACAGTACGCTACCAAAACAAGCATTCTAAAAAAATAAGTTCTTGATTTTAAAATCATTGTTCATGTAACAAAAAGTAATCTATCATACATCGTATATTTTTCCCGTACGTTGTACTATTGACTTTCCGATGAAATGATAACGCAAACGAGGGATGCAAAAGTCACATGAACCAGCATTAATCTGGTATTTTTATCGAAGTAAAAAGGGAATTTTTTTTGAGAAATTCCTTTTTATGTTTTTGCACAGAAATTTGCTCATTTTTAAAGTGCATTCTTTTTATCATATTCTCTAAAATATTCATAACATGATACAATAGTATTAGAAAAAAATATCATTGACGTCTTGATCATTCTGACATAGTCTAATATATAGGAATATCCAAGATACCTCTGAGATGGATCCAAGGTGGAACTATTGTGCTCCGAGATGGTTCTTATATAGCCCTATAGTGATTTTGAGAGGGCTCTAAGATGGTTCCGTTGTAGTTTCGAGACAAAAGTGTTGTACTCTCGATGTATCATTTATATAAAAATTAAGGTACGATAGCATTTTTTTAATTTGATCTCTCCGATACTTAAGCTAGTAATCTGAAATCCCAAATGTGAGTTAAAAATAGTTTTCCTCCCAAAGATGCTTTAAGATACATTTTTATATCTTCAAAGAAGAGGAGAAAAGTTTGTAATTGTATTCTCTTATCATAAAAAAAGGAGAATAGGGTTTAGAATTTCCTCCTTAAGAGAAGGAATTTTGTATTTCTTTCTCTTACCATAATAGATGAGATTAAAGTTTGTACTTCTCTAACTCTCCATACGAATACGAATGGAGAATGACATAAGTCTTGTGTAGTTTCACTTACTAAAAAATTCCTTATCAAATAATAACTATGATCCTATTTGGTGAACCGATTCATGGTCAATCCATTTTACAATTCCTCAATTGTAATATTTTTATTATCCTTATAATATTTTATAAAAATATTTAAAATATATTATAACTAATACAAAAGTCTTCATATTTGATTACTTTTTATAAACTAATAAAATATTTATTTAAAATTATAATTTTATATATGAGTTGATTTTCATTAATTTTTAAGATAGCATGTCTCAATTATAATATTTTTGAATAGATTTACAATAATGGAAATATAAAATGCTATAAGTCCATTAGAAAATACTATGATTTATCCTATAAATCTTATACATCATAAATTGGATCTAGATTATGATAAATAAGGGACGCTTTTGGAAAATACGAAAGAGGGACATCTCTCCGGAAAAAAAAAAAAAAGAGTTTACCCAAAGAATAATAATTTTTATATAAAAAAAAAAAAAGATAGATAGAGAGAGAGAGAGAGAGAGAGAGAGAGAGAGAGAGAGAGAGAGAGAGAGAGAGAGAGATATATAAATTCCATGTTGGTTTTGACGACTTGTTCCCTTACGTCCCAACTCCGTCTGCTTCGCCTATAACCTCCATGGTGCCTACGCTCGCCGCCCTATTCGTCATGGTCTATCGCCCCCTCTTATTCAATCTAGACCTCGACGAAAGCCTTGAGCCCCACATGGACGACCCCGCCGACGAGCCTCTCTATGTTCCCGACGACCCCCTCGACAGCATACGATTCCTCTTCGATCCCTTGGACGAATCCATCGTTGCTTCCTGGAAATCAGAAGTGACCGAGTTCTCCGTCGCAGAAGCCGCCGAGGTGCTCCGTCCTGATTGCCACACCGCCGTACCAGGTACGCTGAGGAGGCCACGAAGCCAACATCAGCCACGGGCGCAGCGTCTCGACCCTATGACGTCAGCTCCCGGCGGTGTTGACGGTGCGCAAAGGCGATCGCGCTCTCTTGACCCTTGGGGTACAGCTCCCGCGGACGTCGGCGATGCTCGAGGCCGCGGCCGAAGGCGGCGTAGGGCTCGCTGGTCGACCCGCGAATCTCTCGACGCTGCCGATGACCCGATAGTGAGGGATGAGAATGTCGGCGACGGCGAACGCATCTGCAGACATTGTGGCACGAGGGAGACGCCGCAGTGGCGATCCGGTCCCAATGGATCCAGCGAACTGTGCAATGCCTGCGGCATTAGGTACAAGTCCGGCCGCCTGTTTCCGGAGTACCGGCCGTCTACAACTGCTACATCCATAGACAGCAGCAACTATTCCAACAGGCACAGCACTATAATGACAATTAGACAAAGGAGAGAGAACGAAAGACGAGGAAGAGAAAGAGGATGATGCTACTCCTGTTAGGGTAAACAGTAACAGGATATCGTACTCGGTCTTCCCATCTCGTCACGATTATTGTTTTAGTCTTTTAGCTTCTTCCATCGTAATTTGGATTCCTTGGTTTACACAGGTGAATATATCGTTGGTATAATGAAAGCATGAAACTATACTTTAGGCCCCGAGAATGATATGGGATACAGTGAAAAAAGTAAGAAGTAATTACTGCAGCTTTTCTAAATCTACAAAAGCTTTTTACACTCATAAAAACCCTTAATTATTTTTTTTACACCCACAAAATCCTATTGATAATTTTAAAAATATTTTCCTAAAATTGAAAAAGAAAATAAAAAGAGAAATTTTGCATCGTGGATGAATACATTGCATTCACGCATGTCGGTGACGAATATTTTATCTTGTAGTTCCTCGCTTGAACGTTATCTACTTCCATTTGATCGTACAACATCAAGTTATCTAAGAGATCAAATAAATCAATTTTCAAAGATACGTAAAAGATAACCCTATTTATCTCAACCTCTTATGAAAATGACAGTCTATTCTATTCTATCATTATTTTCAAAAACTAAATATCCTAATATCATCATCTAATCATCTCAACTAAATATCCTAATGACATCATCTAATTCATAAAAGGTCTATTACAAGAGAATTCAATAGAAAAAAAAAAAAAAAAGAGTCTCTGAGAATGTCTTCAAGACACTTCCATCTGCGACGCATCTTTGTTCACCCCCGTCCTGCCTGCATTAATGTAAGAAAGATTTTAATGATGAAAATTGTGTGTAGGAATAAGATTATGCAATTATCATGCGTGATATAACTTCATACGCTTGCAATGCGATCAGTCCTCACAACCTTTCTCGTTGATATATTTTTCTATATCCACTCGCATCCCAAAACAAACAAACAAACAAAAAAAGGGTTAGCTTCCACATTCTATGATATGAGCTAAGCTTGATGATGTCCAAAACACTAGCATAAGCTTAAAAGAACAAAGAATAAAGAGAGACAAGTTTCAAGTTTACCATATCCATCTATCAAAAGTTAACGTTTTGAAATCTCATCTAATAAATTTTAGACGGTTTTAATTGGTTTAATTCATAAAAAAAATATTATAGGATTGAATATTGTGTTCGCCACACGATCTTTGTTTTAAAAAGAAGGATGATCAAATAACATGTTAGTTTAAGCTATGTTATAATCCAAATTTAAATTACTTGAAGTAGAGATAGGATAAAATGAATTACCATAATTTAAAGAGATATATATATATATATATATATATATATATATATATAGCTAAAAATGGTGAGATGATTAATATTAAGGGTACATGAAAAAAAAAGATAAAGAATGATTAAAACTAAAAATAAATGTTTAAATAATCTTAACTAATAAAAATATGAATTTTTATATATCTCGATGATAGGCGATTTAAGTGAGACTTTATGGTCTATTGTTGCTATTATTGTTGGAGGAGAGATAGAGATGAATTGAGTAGGTGAGAAACCTGTGAGTGAAGTTTTGCAGTGTCGAGGCGTCGGTCCTGTAGTGCCTCTGTGTGAACTCCAGCAGCTCCGCCCATGTGAAGTCCGGGTACTTCCTCGGCACGCCGCCGCTGCCGCCGCCACCGTCGCGACCGACCAGAAACTCCTTCGCCGGCCGCACCACCTTGTCAGCCTGCGGACACACGAAGAAGGCCAACGACCGCCGCCTCCTGTCCCTGTTCACCACCGCCCGGTGGAGGCAGCTCTTGTACCTCCCGTTTGTCAAAGCCTGCACCAATTTTAAAGCGCGCAGCAGGTTGCATGTGCAGGTGACGACCACAACTACGTGCATGCCGACTTAAGGAATAGCATTAAGATCCTCTTTGGCATGGGGAAGAATACCTCTAAATAATATTAATATCATTTAACAAACATATTCTATTTAAGATTTCATCAAATCCAATGAAATCCATTGATTTCATGAAAAAAAAAAAAGAAACTCTTCTTCTTCTTTTCAAGCTTAAAACGAGCATTACTTATCAGCTTCACTTGTATCATATACACCCCTCAGCTCGTCCTGATCAATGTCATTACATCTCTAAATTCTTGAGTCATTAGAGACACATCATCTTAATTCTTATCATCGGTGAATAGGCTCTAACATCATCTTTGATAATTTGAGTCCAGCGAAACTAGATCAGGACCAATCATTCATGGAGGTCAGACAGCAGTACAGGAGAAGTGCTTAAGCTCATACACTGAGTAGTAAACTGTTCATCAATCTCTTTGCAGCTTGAGATTATTCCTAACACTTGCATGTAATGTGGCATTTGATGTAGAAAAAGAAATTATTGGTGGTATCAAGGCCAGCACAAATGTGTATATGGTAAAATTATGATATGAACATGGTGGAGTAGTACTACTGGACATGCTTTTCTCTGTGCTTAACAAGGTATTCACGTACCATGAAGGTGTCGCCTATGTTGATGACCAGGGCGCCGGCGATGGGGCTCACGGACCGCCATTTCCCTTCCGCGAACACCTGCAGCCCGGCCACTTGGTCCTGATGCAGAATGGTGAGGGCGGTGGGATCGCTGTGCGGGCCCGTCCCCAGCGTCAGCTCCGGCTCCTGGCACGGCGGGTAGTTGTTGCACCTCATGATGGAGCTCCCGTCCTCGAAGAAGTTCCTGTAGTAGTCCCTTCCCATCCCCAGGCTGATCCCCAGCAGCTCCATTATCGACAGCGACAGATCCTTCATGGCCGCGCAGTACCTTCGGTGCACCCTCCTGCATGCATGTTTCGACACGATCGCAGGTCGTCATCCAGCTCTCAGTGCTGACGATGAGAAGTCAAGTGAGATAGCGTGCGTGGTACCCCATTGGTTGGAATTCTTCCCCAAGCTTGGACGTGATGTAGTCCACCACGCCATCCCTATTCCCGCTGTAGTCGTAGGCGAACGATAGCGTCTCCTTCCACGGCAGCATGGAGGCGAAGCGATCCGCGTGGGCTCCGACGTAGCCCCACGTGCTCCCGGGCCGCCGCCGGGCCCTCAGTTTGGTGCTCAGGGGGAGCTCGAAGAACTCATCGGCGACGCGGAGGGCGTCGTGCAACGCCGCCGCGTCGACCTTGTGGTTCATCACCTGGAAGAACCCGTGGCTGGCGCAGGCGCCGCGGATGGCCGCGGCCGTGCGGCTGGTCGAGGTCGCGTCGCCCTCGAGGAATCCCTTAAGGTCCACCACCGGCACCTCGAGCTCTTCCGATTGGTGCGGCCTCTCGCAGCGAGGCCAGATGAATGCTTCGGGTATCTTGGATTGTTTCTGTAGGACAGAGGGGTCGAAGACGACGACACTGTTACCGCAGTGGCTTTTGCCCTCGTCGAGGTCTAAAGTAGCAGGAGAGGAGAGGAGGGAGGTGGGGAGGGAGTCCATGGAGGAGAAGAAGGATGAGAACGGAGTGCAGGTTGGAGCTATTTGTAATGGCAGCACATAGAAGGCGACAAGAGAGGAGGAGGTGATGGAGGAAGAAAGAAAGGGGGCGTACAACACTTGGTGTTTGGATAAATATGGCGACGCTAAGCGTAAGCTAAGTTGGAAGGGAGAGGTGAAGGTTAAGGCCTTTGGTATTGTCGAGGAGGGTGTGTGCGTGGGAATCTCTGGTGAAGCTGAGCCAAAGCCTGGGACGACTGACGCCCGTAGTTGTCATCTATCGTCTTCCTTTCAACTCTTCTTCTCTTTCCTTTCCTTGTCTACGTGGAACTCGGTTCCTCATCAGTGCCCCCCTCTCCACCACCACAAGAGCTGCTCTGCATGAGCATCCACTGCAAAGTTTTACTTGGTTCCCAGACGTGTAGCCATAAGAGAACAAATAGCTTTGGAATTGCCGAGCATGTGACTTTCTCAAACTAAATAAACTCCACCATGGCAAAAGTAAAGCTCTTCAAAGAGTCGCATCCCCTCTGACACATTGTGGACGAGAGGTTTGATCACTTGTCTTGGCAATGGCTCCAAACATATAGCACTAAAAAACATTGGCTTAGGCAGGCATACCAACATGCAATTTTGGTGGACCTCCACCTAAGTTTGTGCCGAGTACTGATCACAAGCTGACGATACTTGGAGGTGTCTTTTCCGAGGCAAATTGAATTGGATTTGGTGCAGCACAGTGGCCATTTTCCTGAGCTTGTCTTTACCTGTAACTCTCTCTCACATGGACTCGTGCATGAACTTGGTCCTGCACTGGGAGTGTCTCTCGAGTGAAGCAGCTTTAGGAGCATTTTAGTTGGATCCTCCAACATCATGATCTGCTCACCAAATCCCACACGGATGCATCTCATCAAACCCCTGGTTTGATGTTTCTTGCACCTTGTCGTCTGTGTTCTTGTGGTTTTTCTCTCTGTTACTTGTCTACTTTCTTCTAATTCCTGTATTCTTCCGAGTTATGATCTAAAACACACTCATTTGGAAGAGAGACTGAGAGTACGAGTTCAGAGATGATTTCTCCCAGCAAGGAAGAACCATTTTATCCAGCAAGTTGTCGGTCATCTGATTGGTGTCTAAAGTAGTAATCTAGAATTCCTGATCTCTATGTATCTATTACTGACTTAAAAAGTGTAAAGGGGAAAACATACTCGAGTCTCAACCATTCTATTGAAGCTTTAGGTTGCATTGTATAGAATGATTTACCGAAAAGCTTCGTCAGTTTCGAGAGTGAGGAGTTCCTTTGGAGTTGGACGTTGTCGATGTTCTCTGAAAGAAGTGAAGAGGAGATTGTTTTTGTAAGCTAAAAATTAAGAAAAGATGAGATGAGTAGGATGAAGGAAATAGGTGGTCAATTCATCTAATACAACTATTTTTTTGGTGGTGTTTTTTGGGCTTTCCAGTATATGGGATGACTAATGGCAAAATTGATGAAGGCTAATTAATATATGGGAAAAATAAATTAAGCTGAAAAGAATATTTTTTAAAAATATATATATATATATTTTATTTTAAATTATATAAAAAATGATGGATCACTCTTCATCGTCTCATTGAAAAATATCTCAAATATAATGAATATTTTTCACAGCTCTATAGAAGATGATAATTAAGGTTAATTATCGTACCGAAAGATATTCTCTAAACTAGATTATTCTAACTATATATGATTAGATACTTTTAAATTATAAATAGAGATATGAAATAAGCCCTCAGATAATACTAATCTTCTTGACACTCAATTCTTATTTTAGGTTCAAACCAATTTGAGCATCGAAAGCGTCTTGTGGTGCACATCTCAATATAGTTTTATAAGAAATGTTGAGATCAAGATGATAACTCCTTACCAATATCCAAGAACTTTAGAAAAAGGGTTTAGGTTAGGTTTCGATATGTTAGATTTTTTTTTTTTTACAAAAGATAAAGTAGCGCAAAAATAGAATACAAGTTCTTGTGATAACCTATCAAATTTTTTTATCGACTAAGCTAGTCAGTACTTTTAATTTCGATACATTGGATTATAGATTAAATTTGACACTAATATTTAGTTCAAGCTAATGTTTATAATGTCGCCAAAGCCTTTATATTAGTTTTCTAACAGGAATTACCTTCAGTTGATCTCAGGATAAGTTAATGATATTTAATGCATCGAGTTTTGAAGGCTTGGAATATTTTAGCTGCTACATAATGGAAAAGACATAGTTCCTTCATATTCTAGACATGGTTCGGAGTCTTTATAAAACAAAGGCCATTATTTCTGAAACACTCGGGAAAGGTCAAAAACATTTGCAAACAGAGCGTTTCATGTGATTAGAGATTTAACACATTTCCCCCAAACCCAAATCCAAAGAATTGATAGTAAAACACAAACCTATAAATTAGCGAACACTCCATTGAGAGAAACAGTAAGAGCATTTAAGGTGTTCTCATTGTGTCCTTGTTTGTCATAATATGAAAACACAATGTTGTATTTACATAATAATAATAATAATAATAATAATAATAATAATAATATCATAATTTGAAAGACTTCCAAATTTGAATTCTTCCTCCAAGCAATTTGATTTCAAGAATCCAAAAACACTTATTTATCCAGATAATTACTTATTTGAGTTCCATGGTTAGGAATGGAGGGAGGGATTTTCTCTCTCTCTCTCTCTCTCTCTCTCTCTCTCTCTCTGTGGGTAATTAACTACCATAATCCTTTCATTTAACATTAGTTGCTGGTCACTCTTGACTTCTGCGAGATCAGCCAACTACACATTTAATTTAAAACAGGTTACTGGAGATGCCATAAACACCAGATGGAGACCAAAATGATGCAAAAAGAACTTGATCTGCCAATATTAACATCACATCTCAAGGATTCTCAAACATGGAATTATTGGTTAAAAGAATATGATTCTACATTCAACTCATAATCACAAAGCACTTCCTATCCTTGTATTGTCAGCATTAAACAAAAACGTTGGAAAATAATAGAACTTATATGGTACACAGTAATAGGAATGAGGAAAAAAAAAAGATAAAAAGAAACTGACAGCTCTCCAAGACTCATTTGTTCTAAGATAACGATGGCAAACTTGCCTCGACTTCTTTTGGCCTCCACATTGTCTTTTGGACAAACAACAGTCCTTCATTTTCCTTTGAGTAAGTCATTCTGACTTCCCACTTCAATGATTTTGCCATGCTCTCAACCTCTTCTATTGTCTCTGAATTATCCCTTACAATAAGCTTGCCATCTGGTCTCAGTATCCTATCCACTTCAGCAATCACTGCCCGTAACTTACATCTGCATAGAAACAGTTCCCCCCAAGAAAAACAAATTGGTTAGGAGATAAAAGAACACAGATGTACCTTCTCCAGGTTGAAGTTATTTGTCTTTGTGTTCGTCACCATGAGTTCAGAATTGGTAACGAAGCTCAAATAAGCAAATACATAGCTAAAATTTTTAACATGAGACTGATGAATCCACATATAAAATGTCAGCTCTGACCTCTTCTTTATTTTGGAGAATAGATGATCTGCATGAAGTAGATCATATGATCTAGGATAGGTGCTGAAAGATTCACACCAGTCATGATACATTCCAAACAGTCCACGCTCATAAATTAAAGGAAGAGTATCTGGTGAATCAATGGAAACAATATTCATGATCCACGCGTTCGCTCCTTGCAAAGCTGCAGCAAAACTGAAACAAGCAGTGATAAGAAACATCATTTGTTTCATGATATGTTGACAATTAGCTGAAGATGGCAATCCTGCAAGTACTAATAAGGAAAATAAGCTATTCATAGTTTCATAACATCTTTTGTCACAGATTTTATTTACAGGGTTCTTATGTTCATTTGGAAGTATAAGACAACAGCTAGAAAACTACATGAAGACTAGGGCATGAACAAATAAGTAAATGCTGAAAGAATGTTGCTATATATATTTACTACAACAGTTTCACTGAAACAGCCATGACATGCTTCTCATATTATGAATTCTATTGGCATGCCTAAGGCAATAAATATGTATACATATAGTTTGTTGGGTTGACAAAAACCATAGTTATTAAAACCAGACGGGACCAACTGGTCCAATCAGAAAAATCAGGAATCGGATCCTTGACAGTCAAGTGACCATAGTATCCTTAAATATGATAATATAGCATTTATGTTTTTGAGGATACTGATTGGAAAATAAAAAAAATAGATGTTTTCTCAAAGGGCTTATTATCTAACTCCTTTCTCTGATAATCTCCTCTATGATTTTTCTCAACTTTATCCTTTTTGTTTTTTCTCATTAAAATCATCATTTATTCTTTTGTTATCTACCTCTGTTTTTCTCTCGCTTTCGTCATTTATTTATCTTTCTCATAACCTCTCTTCCTTTTATTGTTATCACTGTCTTTGTTTTCTTTCACAATTATTCTTTATAATTCTTCTTTTATGACAACACATCATATGAGCTAACCTATTTTTGTTGTCAGCCACAAATTCCATGTTTTGATTATACAACAAAGAGGCATTTTATGACTATATTTTTGTTATTATTATTTTTATATAATATAAAAGTATGTTTTTTAAAAAAATATCTTATATTAAACCTATTGTCTGACCGCTTAATGGACCACTGACTCAAGGCTTAACGGGATTGACGTTTGACCTGAGTATAATATATACGAAAAAAATTGCAGTAAAAGAAAGAAAATAGAAATGCATGTTTTCACATACCCTCCATATACAGCTCTCATATCCATCACGTTTCTCACCGCAGACCAGTTGATTCCCAATCCCTTCATATACGATTTGCTTACAATATGCTTCCAAAGCTCAGTGTCTGCTTTGAAGTCCTCTGGTGCAGGCCTTCCATAAACTCCAACCTGTGAACTATTCAGCCAATATGGGACATTATCCAGTCTCAGTGGCCACTGCTGTGGCCACTGCGAGCCCCGGACATTAGGATCTACGGGCAGTTTGTGCATGCATGCTTGCAAAGGGATGTTCCTGGAGAAGTGCAGAACATTGATTCATTAAAGGCACATTAAAATGCATACTGAATTGAAACTAAGACAGATGCATAATCTCTTAAGAAGAACTTAACCAGGCTGCATTTGGATCATCAGAACCTTGGCAGAGTGGAGGGCTGTCTTCGGTTCTTTTGGCATAGCATTCATTGTCTGAAGGCTTTCTGTATATTGCCATGCCGACTTCATTGATTTGATCCTTCGTCTTATTCATCAGATCCCAGCACATGGATTGTGTCAATGCTGTCATGGCTGGCAATAGTTTCACATTAGAGTTCAGTGATCCAATAGCTACTTTCTAATCAGAAAAAGCATGACACCAACATCCTCAAGGAACAAACTTTCATTAGTAGTCTTCTAATCAATAGCAAAGATTTAATGGATTCATTTGAATTCTCCTCCTTTTAGTGAATATTCTAATTTTGTAGAGATTGGAGAATGATAAAATATAACTTTTCAGCTTAGTGTCACATCAAGGGTAGATGAAGAATTGAACTGAATTGAATTATAAGGGTTTGACAGGTATAGAGTATCATTAACTTGGCCTAATGTTTTTGGGTTATTTGGTGTTAGGTATATTAAATTAATAAATTATTTTTCATCAAGTCGGATTATACTTTATAGTAAACGATATCAGAGTCAATCTAGCATTGGTTATCCCATCTCATTAAGTCATAACAAATATTATTAGTGTGAATCTAGTATTGGCATAGTAAAGGTCCAAATAGTAAAGAGATTTGTATGCATGAGACATGAGGCATATCACAAGGTGAACCCACTAGTAAGAAGGGAGATTGTTACTCCCTTACTAGAGTCTCATATGAGATAAAATCTCATCAGCAAAGGTCATGATATAAAATTGTAAAAATAAACCTGATCTTCTATTACACGATTTTTTAGTACTTCAAAATTTTGAGTAAGTCAATTAAAAAAAATTACCTTCCCAAATCTCAACATCCTCTGGAATTTGTTGATAAACTGGTGTAGCAGACCATACGAAATAACCACCAGGACGCAACATTCGATTCAACTCCAATAAAAGCATACCACCTGCACAATACATGTTACATCCATTATGGCACCAAAAATAATCTTCGAAGCATAAATCTAAGTCATGATTTGGAATTACCTTCTATATGCCAAGAGACCCTACAGCGGGCACAATGGATGACATCAAAAACCATTCCAGGGAAAGGAAGTCTTTTAGTGCCCATGACAGCTGATAGAGCTGGAATTCCTCTTTCAAGAGCAAACTGCACTTGAGCTTCGTGCTCATCTTTAGGAGCAAACGACATGGTAAGTACATCTCTATCGAATAGAAATCCTCCAAAACTAGCGACCCCACAGCCAACATCCAACACAACACGGCTTTTCTTTCCCCAGGCTATATCAGGCATAGACTATTACAAATGCAAAAGGATAATCACAATTATGATAATAATGTTCAAAAAATAGATGTAATTTATAATTTTAAAGCTTCTAAATATGTTGGGTTTTCCTAACAACTTAATTGAGATTTGAAGGCACCTTAACATAATCGTTATCATAGTATCAAAGGAGGTTGTAAGTTCAAAACTTGGATCTGTCCCTCTCTATTGCATCCAATGTTTGATCAGTATTTGAGTAATGTCATTTACAATATCATGCATCAAGCCTTATTTAGCTTGCATGTACAAGGGGATATTAAATCTTGCTAATATATCGGGTCATTTTCAACACTTATGCAATGCATTAAGTATGACATAAAGTTATAATGGCTTCTCCAATAAAAAGGAAGATTTTGATAAAAAATTTAGTTGAACAATGGTAAAGTTGGAAACAAGAATCAACATAAAAACTAGCAAACAATGTTTCAGATCCTTCTTCCAGTTTAGACACACAATGCAGGACCTAAAAGGAACTTGAGAATGTCTCCAGGAAAAAGGCTTTGTTGCAAGCATTTCTTTGTAGCAACTATAAGCTAATGCATGGGCATGAAATGGAGCATCAATTTTCATGAAAACACTGTGTATGAAGGAAGTTGGTGCACAAAAACAATTTACTAGTTGTTGGGTAGCCCAATAAGCAAGAATAAGAGAGTAATAGCAAGTGAACCTCCTGGATGAAATCAATGTAGTGCAGTGCTCCATGTATGAACTGAGTGCCTCCACCAGGAAAAGTGAGGAATTCTCCAGACACTTTCACCCAATTTTGATGCCCCTTTACGGCTGCAAGCTGGGAATGAGGTACATTGTGGTACCATATCTGCACAACAATGAAAATGAGCATTTCTCTGTCTAAATAATGAGGCAAAATTCTACTAAATGAGATACCTTGTTCCTGCTATTTGGCCACTCGATGGGCCGTTTGTATCCTTCTGGCAGAGGAAGGAGACAGGAAGGAGCTTCATCAGGACAATGCCTCTCTCGATGTTCATAGTGCTTAGTGCTTCTAAGCTTCTTGATTGCTTCCTCGTTGTCGAGGCAAGGGATGTAGTCAGCTCCGGCAGACACATTGCAGAGTTTCCAATTATTCCTAGTACCATGTTCCTTTGATGCAGCTTGCACTGCTTTCTCCTTCTTCGACTCGGTAGCTTGTGTAGACCATGCGCCATTCTGGGTACTGGTTTCGTTTAGCAGCTCCGACTGAGCTCCATCAGGAAACACCTCATGAGAAATCAAGTCCTTCGCTTTGCTCCCTGCTGTGATCTCATCAGGTCTTTCTGCAGGCTCCTTTCCATTGTTGTCATCTCCTTTAGTCTCATCTGAATTCTGCTCTGAGAACTTCTCACCGAACTTACTGTCTGCTTTCTCTGTAATTTCCTGGTAATTCTCTTCTGTGCTCTTGTCTTGGCCTTCTCTGATCATTTCTCCACCCTCTGTTTTCCCAGTTTCATCCGAATTCTGCTGTGAGCTTTCACTTTGTCCATCATCTGTCATTTCATCAAACTTCTGGTCTGCTTTATTTTCATGCCCACCATATTTAGTTTCTTCAGAGTTCCCTTCCGTGCTCTTCTCTTGGCTTCTCTCCTTGCCATCGGTCACCATTTCTCCACCCTCCGTAATCCCGTTCTCGTCACTATATGTCTTCTTATCTGCTTTCTTTACCTGCCCACTATCTGTGGCTTCTTGAGAACTGTCTTCCGTACTCCCGTTTTCACCACTATATGTCTGAGTTGTCCTGGTGTTATCATCCATTTCGCTTTCTTGGGGCTTTTCCACCACGTTCTCGGCTGCTTTGTCCTGCACATTCTGGTCATCCGGTGACTCCGACCTCGTCTCAGTGGTAGAATCCTTGACGTCGACGTTGGCATCTCTTCCTGTTGCTGCTGCTGCTGTTGCCGCTTCATCGATGACATCCACTGAGCTGTCCTCACGCGGTCCCCGATCGGTCTCGGAGACTTGCTGCTTCATGTCCGACTTGCTCTCCGGCGAGGACATGTCGACACGGACTACGGTGGACGACGAGGTCATCATCCAAACACCAACCAAGCAAAGAGCAATGAACGCGACGAGGGTCACCGTCGAGCAATGCGACGACGACCTCCTTGCGTCCATCATGGCGCTCCTCCTAAATGCCATTCTTCTTCACACACGATTACTAATGCTCTCAATCTGCGTCTCGAAATCAAAGGTAAACTAGAGTAAAAAATCTACATACAACATCAACAAAATTAAGGAATAACGAGAAATTGAAATATAGGAATCAAAACACATTCTAATTAATACCTAATTGCAAACCAGATATTGAATGACGACAGAGGATAGATGAGAAATTTGGGAAATACAGGTATTTTAAATCACTCTCTCTTAAAATCTGTTACTGTAGCCACCCTTTCTCTTTCGATTGCATTGCATCATCCTTATTTATAAATTAAAACAAATTTTTTTAGGATTTAATTTAATATTCCAAAGAGTTTTGGGAGAACACCACAATCGAACTTTTTTTTTGGCGTGCTGTCACTGGAAACCTGCGTTAATGATTGTAACAGCGATGGAAACAAAGTACAATATGGTAGACAATTATCCTCCTTTGCAAGAAGGCATAAAAATCAAACTTCCTTTACACGCTCGGAAGCCTTCATTCAAAACTGAGAAGACGCCTACCTCGCCTAATTCCATCCGAAGTAATGATGGTAGCACGCAACTATCAACGTATCGGGAAAAATCTCACCTTTCTTCAACTCAACGACGCATTGGATCTACGAAGACGAGGAAGAAGAAGAGAAATAGAGGAGGATGAGGATTGATTGCATGCGAGATTATTATAAGAGACGGGGAGCGGATCTGCAGAGCAAAAGGAGCTTCTTTTCTATTGATCGAGAAGAAGTTTTCATGGCGGGGAAGCGGAAGAGGAAGGTTGAGCGTCGAGCGAGAAGAGGGTGGCCACACGAGCCCCGGGTTTAAAGGCGAGCGAGGCGCTACTTATACGTGTCTCAACTATCACTTTACCCGCTCCATGCCTTTCTTTTTCCTATATATTTATTTTTTTATTGATAAAAAAATTAATTTGATTATAGTTCAAAAACTCAGCATGGATTGAAGTTGATAAGATGAGTGACTCATTAACTTGATAGGTCTAAACCATCTAGAATACGTAGTTACAAATTAATGATATTATACATTCAAGAAGCCCTCTATATCAGCAGGCTTGAAGTGTTACAATCTCCCCCCACATATATTTCTACCATTTTTTTATATTAAATGATTTTTATATCCATACATATTTCATATTAGATAATTTTAATCAAAATGTATTGAATGATTGTTGCGCTTTGTATGAAGTAATTCATCATTGTTACTTTTACGAGTCTCTCATGAGACCAAATACAGAGTTCCACCTGTGATAGCATTCCAGCCATGAAAGAACAGCAGAGTAGCTTATCAAGAAACTTCCAAGTAGCATTTCGTACCAAAATACTAATGAGAAAGAAAACCTGATCTACTCTTGAAAATTAAAATGCACCAAGCTCATTTCTCCTTGTTCAGATTGTAACAGAAAAGGATGCATAATAACCTTGTAAATTTATTTTTGGAAGGAATACAGAGTCACAAGCTTTAGACCTCATATGAATCTGATATGCAATATTATTGTGATCTTCGAAGGACCACTAAAGGATATGATACGTCGTCCCACTAAAGGATTAATCATATGCAATATGACTGATATGCAATATTATTGTGATCAGTCATATGCAGCAATATGACTGATATGATACGTCGTCCCACTAAAGGATTAACCCCTTGGCCATCCAAGTATAGCAAGAAGAAGAGCTATGATGCTGCCGTTGATCAATCCCCTAAGAATTTTCTGCTTCTGTGGTGTATATGGAGGGTATCTAGCAGGAGCTTCCCCACCAAATCCACGAGATAAGACAGCTTTCTTGTGACTAAATGAGTCAAATGAGAATTTGCCATGGTAAGCCCCGATTCCACTCTCACCTACACCACCAAATGGCAGATGGGGATTTGCAAGCTGCACAAATAGAAGACATTATTATTTCAGTCACAATAATCCAAATATTTTCCTAGTTGTTTGTTTCTCATATGGTCTCATCTGATATAAAAGTAAATGAATTCATAGTTAGCAGCAAACTTACAGGGATACCTACACATAGAGCATTTATCTCTTAGTATCAGAAAACGGAACTCACATGCAAGGCGGTATCATTGATGAGCATTCCACCAGCAGATACAGTTTTTACGAACCGCTCTTCTAATCTCTTGTCCTTGGTGAAGAGATAGGCTGCAAGAGGCTTTGCCTTTGAGTTTATAAAATCCAAACAATCTTCCACCTCGTTAAACTGAGCAAACAAAATACAGAATGTATATAAGGAACTACTGTACTCTGCAGATGATGGCTTCTAGTTTCTCATATCTAGGATACTCTCCAGTATCTAGGATACCCAGACAAAAGGGTGAATGTAATTTAAAGTGCATAAGATAATTTATGTAGCATGGAGAGTATCTTACTGTAATGATTGGAAGTAAAGGGCCAAATATTTCCTCCTTCATTATTAATGAATCATGTGGAACATCTAACAGGAGAGTTGGGGCTATCTTCCTGCAGGGATATGGGATGGCGTTGCAGTTTAACTGCTTTAAATTCATTTTGATTAGAAATTTATAATATTTGATGCTTACAGGTGCTTTTCATCCTGCTGGCCTCCATATACAATTGTGTCGGAAACCTTCTCATCATCCAAAAGGCTTGTCAAGCGTCTGAAATGTTTAGCATTTACAATGCGAGACAAATCAGGCGATTCCAATGGATCCTTCCTGTAGAATTTCTCCAAAGTTTTTTTCATAGCATCCACCTGTAAATGTCAACAAAGAAATAATAATTAGAATGAACAATATACTACTGCTCATTAACTGCCATACTAAAACTGCTACCAGTGTTGGAGCAAATGATTTTGTTGTTAGAATATAGTCTGGAGCAACACATGCTTGTCCATTATTGCATCCCCACTTGCCCACAGCAATTCTCTTTGTCGCAACCTTAAAAGATCAAGCAACAAGCACACATCAGCACCAAAAAAGACTAAAATGCAAGTCGATATGTGTTTCATAACTAAAATGCCATTATTGCCAACACATAGAACCCAACAAATGTACCCAGGAAGCAAGTAAAGAGATCATTACTTTAACATTGACATTTGAATCGACAAGAACAGGACATTTTCCTCCAAGTTCCAAGGCTACTGGTGTCAGATGTTTCGCAGCTGCAGTCATCACAATGCGGCCCACTTTTCCATTACCTGTGGATTTTCCAGAATGTTGCCAGTTAAAGGGCAAAAGCCAGACTCTTCAAACTCTTAAAGGGCATAGAGATATAGAGAAGGATGTTCTAAGCTGAAGAAATCATCAAAATCACAAGAATATTTAAACAGTGAAACTGTGCTGTAACGGCTTTAAAAAGTAGAATCTCATGTTAAAATGTTTAATAATTCATGAAGAATTTAAAATTTTGAAGTTAAGAAGCATAGTGTAGCAAGTCAAAACCTGTGTAGAATATTTTATCCCACTTTTGCTCCAGAAGTGCTGTGGTCTCAGGGATTGAACCCTCTACTACTTTTACACAAGAGTTATCTGTGTATTTCGGTAAAATTGTTGCGAACAAGGATGATGTGGCAGGTGCAACTTCTGATGGTTTCAGAGCAACGGCATTGCCAGCCGCAATTGCGCCAATTACAGGATCAATAGACAACACTAGGTAAGACAGAAGAAACTTAATGTTATTGCTCCTGAGAAACAGACCATCAAGGTTGTATCAATGTCAAAAACAGTCTCAAATGTGATTACCACAGGAAAAAGAATATCAAAGCAGAAAAATTGATAGACACAGAAAATAAATGCACAAGATCGAGGCCATATCAACACTAGAATATGAACTGCTTTCAGCAAAGTGCAACTGACACTAAAAAACCTTCTAAGTGCAGTCACTTCATTTATCCAGTGCCAAGCTAGCAATCAAAACAGGAGTAAACAAACAATTCCCCAGTTTGGTGATTTAAAATAACCCAAAGCATGCCATTAAATAAATTTGGGATGACATCTCTCTGAGTGACAATACTAGATAACAGAGCAAACTTTACTCATTCAGATAAAGCTAAAAATAGGGTTAAACTTAAACAGACATATTATAACCAGCCTGCATTGGATAATCTTTCCGTGTAGCACCTAAAGATGTTTAATGCAGGCAGCAGAATGCAAGGGCCATGTAAGAATCTCTTTAGGAAAATGGACAAACAAGTCAAGAAAATGTTAAATCTGTATACGTCTATCAAAGGAGCTTGGACTTTTCTGGATACACTTAAGTCACAAAAAAACTCCACAACTTAGAAAATAGATGGAGATATTAGCTTCAGGAGTATATGATATAATTTCCAGATATAAAGATTATCTTGGCAACCAATAATCAATATCGTCGTTGGTGAGCAAGCATTTCTATGTAAAAGCAAACCCCTGGAAACATGTTTACAGAAAAAAATCAGTATAATCATCACAAGCATACAACTGTGATGAACAAGCTGGGAATGATGCAACTACCTCTTACAAGAGCCTAATAAACTTCACTTCAAATTCATTCACTAAAAGCTGCCTTTACCCAAGATGACTTGGTAAACTGGAGATTCAAATTTATTTAGGAAAACTCCAAATCAAACTTAACTGAAACCAATCTGGAGGTAACATAAAAGTGAAATATAGCAGAAAGAAGAACCACAACTAGTAATAGATCTAGCAGCCCAAACTATGTTGGTGGATCTGAGCAAAATAAGATAGCAAAAACTCCAAATCCAACAATACTGTAAGTCTGAAACCAATCTAGAGGGTAGAAAATGTGAAATATAAAAGCAGAACCACATTAAGAGATCTAACTGTTTAAACTGTGTTGATAAGCCTGAGGAAAAAGAAAAAAATATAACCTCAATGACATATAATACTTGGTTTTATGCACAAACAGCAGATTCACTAATTTAATACAAACCAAACAATGCACTTGCAATGATTTCATACCATTTAATACAAACTACGTTTTCCTTTTTCCTTTGCCCTTCTTAGTGTGAGTCTAGGTGCAGAGATCTTGTTACATATATTTAGAGGAGAATGCACAGACAAATTTTATTATTAGATAAATATTCTCATGTATTATCTTTTATAGATGCCATAGTTCCCAATTCTGCATTTATTAATGGAATTATTTGTACACCAAATGGTACATTATCCTCAACCATTTGGCACAACTATCAAGATTAATGAGAGCATAAGAGATGATCTGAGTAAAATTTATTTTGAGTGATTATATTTTATGCTACTGTGGCATTTGACAAGATGTTACAAACATCCATTGACATTTATTCTTGAAGCATACTATATAAGATCTATTAATTAAAGTGCATGACCTAGGTAAATAAGTTACAAGTTCATCTTATCATCAAAATGCATCATCACCAAAAAGTTGCATACTGTTGTTAATTGCTATATGCTCATTTTCATTAGATTCCTGTTATGTAACTTAGCAAAAAAAACTTTGAAAAAAATTTGCACTACATTCACATTGAAACAAATCTATTCATCCCAAAAAGATATCAACTGAAATTAAAATTCAAGCAATGACAAAATAAAGAATCAAAGATTTAGATTGTGGATCTCAATCACCATAAAACGTATAAAGTAGTAGTATAAGCTAGTAAAGGCTAATAAATTTTCCAATCAAAGCAATAACATAACAGTATTATATAACATTAAAGTCATTTGGGAGTCACAAAAATACAGCTATATATGCCAAAGCTAGACATATTTGCATAGAGCTTTGAGTGATAAAGTAATAGGAAGAGCAAAGGAGTGCTTTCATCCTACTACATTTAACAAGCCATCCTCAATCCTAAAAACACACAAAACACAGAGCCTCCGCTTACAAAATGGATAGTTCCAAGCTGAAATGACCAGCACAACACCTAAGGGCTCTGAGACAATTTCCGCTGATGATGGAAAAGTTGTGATAGAAGTTGGCACCTGAAGAACTTGGTAATTAGAAGGTTGATTTTAGAAATTTCCAGATAGTTATGTTTAATTTTCAGCAAGAATGATATAAAAGACACCTTTTCGGGTTTCATCCAGCGTTTCATTTCTTTTAGGGCAAATGTACATGCTGCTTTTGCCAGTGAAATCTGCACCATGAGTCATTGATCATATACATCACAGTCTTTCTCAGAATACTTATTAGCAGAATTGCAACATGGAAGAGCATCAAAATTGCCCATACAAAACCTATTGAACTTTAGAAACAACATGAAGTTTTATATATGCCTATGTTTCCGGATAATTCCATGATATAAGTAATTGTGGTGAGCGAGAAGAATAAGATTGCATATTTCAAGGAGAATCCAACACTTGGAAACAACAGTATTTCTATTGAAGTAGTTGTGACACATGCGGTTAGACATATAACTACCATCAAGCTTGTCAGACAGTTCAGGATTTGTTGAGTTTAATAACTTCATTAATCATACTTATTGGATTTACTGATAGTTTTACGAGGGGTTTTGGCCTAGTCAACATATTCAAAGATATTAATAGACATTTGAGCCACACGTTGACCAGGTCAGTTTATATTTTTGACCAAGACATCAAAGTTCATTGACCAACAGTTACTTGACCATCTCTGTACCAAAAACTGTTGAAAATTCTGGACAGGACGTAATTGATAACGGCTGTCTTCTCCATCTTCCGAATTTTGTATCACATTCTTTTGCTCTCACTGTTTAATACTTTTACTTCATATCTTTTTAGTTGGGTCTTCTGAGACAAATGAGCTCTGGTATCTTGAGAAAAACTGAGGCACTAACACTGCAAAAAATGTCTGGATCACTCTTAGAAGAGCACAGTCTCTTGTCTTTCCAAGCTTGACTTCCTTATTATTTATATTAATGTGTAAGCTTTACATGAACTTCTACAATCCATGCATCAATGTTATCTTTTCTTATGGTCCTTAAATATAATAGAACCGTTAATTTGCCACAAAATCCATACAACTATGTTTAGATGAAAGCTAATTCAATATCGTCTAGTTGTATAAATGCAAACTTCTGAGGACTGTGCACCAATAAATTAGGCGAATATACATCATAACTAGACAAAAATCATATGTCCACACAAGTAAAAGTCCAAAACTACAAAAAAAGAAAATTTTGGAGGCTTTTTACTAAGTGTTTGTGCAATGACTAAAATTCGGTGCTTGACTTGCAGCAACTAGTCATAAGTCACACTCTTAATGTAATTTCTTAATTATCCTTAGCCCATTAATGCTGACAAAGTTTTATCCATTGGTACTTCCCACATAACCTAAAGGTATGAAGTATTCGATATAGCTTGACAATGCTACAAGAATAGAAACCGGGTACTATTATTGGTATGTTTTATTCTACCTTATGTTCTTAAGCGAGTCTATCATTAAGAATGGCTAGCTCCATATTGTTTTTTATATTACAAGATGAATTGTTGCATTATTGTCATGTGCTATGCTAAAATTAGTTCATCAGGCTCCCTATTGCTTCTAGTTCATCAATATATGAATGACCCTATCCATGGTCTTTGATCGAGTATAATCCATTTCGTCCATAAGAAAAAGACATGGCACTATTTCCTTCTTCGATAAAGATTACACTTATAAATAAGTGGTTTTTAATTATAATATGTAACCAAGAACTTCAAAGTCCATGACCCGGGGCATCAAAAGACTAATCCACTTAATTCCCAATCACACCAACTATTTCAAATGCAAAATAAAAGCTCCCATTATGAGATCGTACTGGCACATGGATCATAAATTCAACAATTATTGCCATTTGCATGCCATATTGCGGTCCACACATCAGTAACTATCAATTCTCAGTCACATGAACGGGACTTATAGCAGCACAACCATGTGCTTTTTGATGAATTCAACTGTACAAGAAAGATACAGACAAGAAAGCATCAAAATTGAATGTAGAAGGATTAGGATTCGAAGACCTCGTGAAGGTAAGACTCCATATGGGGCTTGGCGAGGTCGTCGTGGAGCGCGGCCATGATCTCCGCCTCCTTGTCATCGATCATCCTCACGATTCCCTTCAGCTGCGCCGCCCTCCACTCGTAGCTCCGCGTCCTCCCGGACGCGAAGCCCCGCCTCAGTCCCGCCACCAACACGGCCGCCCTCGCGCCGTCGAAGCCTTCCCCCACCGCCTCCTCCTCCGCTGGGTTCTCCATCGCTCCTAATCCCCAAAAGCTCCGACTCCACGATCCGCAGCAGGTGGTTTTAGTATTTATATAGACGACGTTAAAAGAAGGAAATCTTTTTCCTTATCCGAATTGTCCGCGATCTTTTATTGCGTGCTTTCGCTCCCAATTGTCTTGGATTGACATCTATGTGGCCCAAAACACTGGACGTCTCAAAATTAAAGCTTTGACCTATATATATATATATATATATATATATATATATATATATATATATATATATATATATATATATATATATGAAAGAAGTTATTTACTTCGGAATTTTTCCCGAACGATCCCTTTTTTTTTTTTTTTCTTTTTAGTCTAAAAAATATTCTTCATTGGACATTCAAAAATATTAAACTAGACTATGAACATTCACATTTCGGGATAAAAGAACAGTAAAACACTGATCCAAAAAAAGAAAAAGGGGAAGCACCAATTAGGAAAAATCTAAAATAAAGAAGTTTTTTTTTTTTGGAATTCACCCTATATTTATATAGTATTTTTTAATTAAAAATCCCATATTTTTAAATTCCCTCCAACAACACTCTCTATTTCCATAATATCTTTAGAGATTTTTTTTTATCTTTTTTCAAATGCTCAAAGTATTTGCCTATCAAAAAATAGTTTTTTTTTCCAATCGATTGTATTCAGATGTATATACGAAAGATCTTAAGTGCTAAACACTAGCTTTTTTTGAAAGTATTTATTATTTTTATTTTTATTTATACGAGCAGTATAATGATGGTGGTGGTAAAAAATTTGCAACTTGCTAAGGCGTGGATCGAATCAATTAAAAAAGAATGATACTATCGTTGAAGACGATAAGGAGAATAATCAATACTCACGATGTCCCGACTTGGTATGGAATAAAATATAATTTCCCACACTTAATGTCCTGACTTAAAGTTACAACTTTACTCACGATGGGCTCCACATATCAATAAGAGGTGAGAGAGAAATAGTCATCCAAATATTAAGATACTTTTTCTCATTGATATGATTAGTATTAGCTGATTCCTACTAAAACAACATAAAAAAGCTTTCGAAAGATTGTGATGTCAAATTATAATCAAATTATATATATATATATATATACATTTATTTTGCAATAAGGATAAATTATATATATATATATATATATATTGAAAAGAGATTAGGAAGTCAAGGTTTGGTTTGACCGTGGCTTAGGCTTTGTGGTGGTGAAGACTTGACGCTAATAATTTGTTGACACAATGGTAGTGCTTTTCCCCTCTCCTTCCTTCGAGTCAAGAAGGGGTTGAACGAAAAGTCTGGTGGGGTCCGTGATGCCTCTCTCCCCCATGATTGAACGATTCAACTCACATACATAGTCAAGAATGCTTGCTTGCTACGAAGAGTCCTCCTCCGTTTCACTCCCTCTTTCAATCTCGACCCTTCATCTATTCGGTGAAATTTTTTTATTATTTGATTCGAATATTGAGGGCTGAAATCGAAAGAGGGATGTGATATACGTACGGGTTTTATAGTAAGCTTATAACTTTCGATGGTACCCTTACATTCAAAAGTTTTTCTATGTTATGCTTAATATTGCATTTATCTTTAAAGAATATGTAATTTATATAAAATATGATATTTATTATTTCTATTGAACATCAAGACTTTTATCTGATTTTTGTTACAAAGAATAATTATATAGTCTCTACTCAAATGAACGCATCCATTCTTATTTATATTCAGCGTGTCATACTATGTAGGGAGAGAAAAGAGGGACGAAGACGAAGAGAAAAGAGAAAAAGGAGAAGGAGACACAAGTAAGTGAACCCGACAAGGTTAAGAGAAAAATATATTACATATAGAACCGAATCAAATCATCCCTATTAATTGATGATTGATAAATACCCATTGAATCATATTTAAATCATACTTTTACATTTGTCGATTGATTGATTGATGTCTCTTAAACAAAATAAGCAATATTGATATATATCAGGATCCTTGTTAACTAAATTGATTTTCACTATATCGTGAGTATTTATTATAATCCAAAATGATGAGATAAATGATCTATTGATTTTATCGAGCTTAAATTATTAATAAAAATACTTAAGTTGAAATAATAATGAACTCATAATATACTCATCAAAATTTTATAATTTAATAAAACTTACTTACTTCTAATATATAATTAATTTAGAGTATTATAAACTTTCTCACTTAACGATTTAATATCCTCGTCAAAATCTAATATAGCATAAATTAGACCATGCATAGCTTCATCATCATGTTATAATATGAGCTCGACTCGAATACCAATTATCATAATCTAATCAGTTAACTGGTTTATCAATTTCACTCAACCCAAAATTACTAACCAAAATATTTAATCTAAAATTTTTAATAATATACTCATCGTGTCTTTATAAGTCAATATTAGTTCAACATGGGACTATCGATTTTTAAATCATACACTTAAATGGTGAGACCCCTTGGATACCTCGTACTTAATTTTATATCGATAAGATTTGGGTCTCGTGATATTTTCATGGAGCATCCAAATTTCAATCATCAATATTACTAAATATGACATCCTCAATTATTCATTACTAAATTATCATTTGGAAGGCCCAATTATCGTACCAATAGATGATTTAGGTAGAAGTTAAAAAAAAAATCCAAATGCTTATTGATAAAAGAATATACTCTTAATATGGATTATATTATCTCTAAAACAGTATATAGATCACATTATCTCTAAACACTTATGGTACGTAAGAACTTAAAATTAGTGTATTAGATAGAGTATATATTTTTGTCAGTAGTTGTATGGATCGATTGGTTAGGTTATATATTAATAAAATAATATTTTAAAATAATAACATATTTTTTATTTTATTTTAATTTTCTTTCATCTCGTCTTCTCTCTCTCTCTCTCTCTCTCTCTCTCTCTCTCTCTCTCTCTCTCTCTTTTCTTTTCGTGGTTTCTTTCTTCCTTCCTCCGACCATCGTTCTCGCGCCTCTTTTTTTCCTCTTTCTATACTCTTTCTTTTCTTTGCTTTGCTACTCTTATCCTTCTTCTCTGTCTTCTCCCATCCTGACCAAATCAATTGCAAAATGTGTCGTGACTTAAAGCTGTCATAAGCCAATCCGACAAGGAGCAATACACATCTAAAACACGTCATATCCGTGAGTCGTGTCCTAACTGGAGCTCAAGCTGTGGTACAAGAATTCCAACTAGAGGGTTGGATACTAAGCTTCCCGGATACGTACGACATGTGTTGAGTCTTAATTCGCCACCTATGTTTGATCGTAGGTCGCATGTTGAGTTTTGATTAGTTATTTATTCTATTAATATTAATAATGAATATATTTAGATAATTATAATAATTATTATTTATCTTAATTTAATTATGATTAGCGTACTAATATAATAGAAAGAAAGATGATGCAGAGAGCAAAGATATATACGACATACTGATTAAATTTAGTTAGAAGGAAGTGCGAGCTTTAGAGTAGTGATATTGGGAATAAACAATCGATACGTAACATTGAGGAAGAAGCCAACAATCAATTCCTATATAAAAAAATATTACTATATCGATTAAATCTCCTATCACTGACACCGAAGCTAAGGTTGACCCATTGCATTTGATAATATAGATAGAACATTTTCTTTAAAAATATTTTGTTTATAAATTAAATTACAAATATTTTATAAAAGTTAAATATATTGATATGAATATGATTCTAATATGTTACAACAACAACAACAACAACAACAACAACAACATACTAATACTATTACTACTAATAATAATAATAAAATAAATAAATAAATAAATAAAATACCCATCTTATATAAGAACAAATTAAGCTGGATTATAGGTACATTTGGAAACATATTTATATAGAGAAATAAAATTAAATGAAGGATATTTTTTAAGAAAAAAAAAAATCATATTTTGGATTATTTCCTCATCCGTAACCTCTATTTTGATTTTTAAATAATATATTTAATTTTAAAATACCTAAAATACCCATCAGAAGTTTTCACATCAATTTTTTTGCTTATTATTATTATTATTATTATTATTTTTAACAGTTATAATATTTTCATTTGACTCGTTTATAATATTTTTCAATGATATTTATGAATTTTTATTGAGGTATTAAAAATACTGTAAATGTAATTAAAAATACTATAAGTGGTATCATGTTGTGTCTCTTTAGTTGTTATAGCTTGTATAACATTATGATATCATATTTTTTATACTTGTAGTTGGTTTGATTGAGGTAAATGTTCATTTTAATAATTTATAGTATATTTAAGTAGGCTTTATAGTATTTTTAGTGCAGTGGCCAAAACACTATGACAGGTCAAAAACACTATAACAGGACAAGACACTAATAAATGAGAAAATTTTGAGAGGTAATTTAGATATTTTTTGAATTAAGGATACTATTTGAGAAAATAAGGAATACCCAAAATGTGAGTATTTCTTAGAAAAAATTGCCCGTAGGTGAATGTACAATTATAAAATTCCTCGAGTGTTTGATAAACAATAAATAAAAATTATATTTTAAAATAATAAATTAAATATAATATGATAAATTTATACATATAATATTTTTAATATTTATTCACAAGTGAATATATATATATATATATATTTAAAATAAATAAAAAAATTAAATATAAACTTACAAAAACATTTTGTATGGCCTAGATATATAATAAATAAAGAATGAAAAATGTTTAATTTTATAAAATAAATAAAGGTTATATAAGAGAAGAGGAGAAGAAATATGGGTTAGAGTTTGACAATATTATAATCTTAGAGAATGACATAGGGTATTTAAAAAATTAATATCCTATAAATATCGACATTTGAACATTTATAATATAACATTTCAAGTTAAACATAATTTTAAAAAAAATTATCAAACACCAATTTATATTTAAAGTATACATTGAGTCAAATATGTTGAGCTTTGGGTTGGGATTTGATTAATGTTTCGTAAATTCCAAATGGCTCAACCGATTTGATCCAACAACGATGTGGGGTTACCTGGGTTGAACCCAATAGTTATCGTCCTTGTTGCTTCGATGTCCCAAAGAAGAAGAAGAACCATTTAACACACATACAGGTGCTGCCCGCCCTTCTTCCTGATACAACCTGGCAAGCAATCATTTTTATCATTACTGCTGCTTCGTTACATCACGATACCGATGGGCCCCTGGGACCAGCATCACGAAATTCTATCCAATAACGCACCGGGTATATTTACGGGTTGATATTTTTTTTGTCCGGAAGCTACAAGTTACGACTCTGATTGCAACAGCAGTGTCAACGGGTCCCAAAATCCACGTCTTCCTCAGATAACACGTGCGTCTCACGTGACAAAGAATAAGTGGACAGCAATGTTCCCTTGCCCTTTCCCTTTCCCTTTCCCTCTCATCGCTGTGCCAAATCAAAAAAAGGCTCGCCAACTTCAAACACCGTCGGTGAATCAAATAAAACAAACTCCGCGTTGTGTCCTCTAATCGTAACCGTTCAAACGCGGAAATAATCGCCAGGCGGTAACGTAACGTGACGGGTGATCCTACCTACTTCATTCTGAATATTTTAATGGTCGCTTGAAAGGAACTCAAAACTGAAGAAAACAAACCCAACGGCGGCAGGGGGCATGTGATCGAGCCCTCGGTGACTTCCCTCCTCTCCTAACCAAAACCTTCGATCCCCTCCCCAAAACCCTAGAGGATACCGGTGTCCGGAGCTCGATTCCCGTTGATCGGTCCACAATGGCGTCGAGATCGCTGCGGTCGAGCATCTCCCCTTTCCGATCGAGGAGGAGCCCTGCCCCTCCCACGGCGCACAAGCCCGGGGCTCGCCCTACCACGCCCTCCTCGTCGACCTCTTCCCGTCCGACTACTCCCTCGTCGGTGTCCAGTGTGGCGCGGCCAGCGCAGCATTCTTCCAAGCTCTCCCCCGTCAGTCCTCCTCTGCCGTCCCAGCTGCTAGATCGGCCGGATTTTGCCAAGTCGAAGGAGAACGTGACCGTCACCGTCCGATTCCGGCCACTCAGGTGTTCTTCTCTTCCTCTGGATTCATTTTTGAGGGGTTCTTTTATTCTTGAATTGTTATGGTGTGGACAGTGGTCGGGAAATCAACAAGGGGGATGAGATAGCTTGGTACGCTGATGGGGATTACACAGTCCAGAATGAGTATAACCCGTCCATTGCATATGGTTTTGGTTAGTGTTCCTGATTCATGTCCCTTTTTGGCGTTTTATGCTATATGTTGCTTTTGTTTTACAGCAGCATGCCCTCATCGTTCCAACCATGAATTGATCCAATGTTTTTAGCTTCTGAGAATTTGATGCAAAGTTTTGGCTAGCGTGTTAGTTTAGAACCAGCTCAATGACAATTAGCTTTACCAATGTAGCAACTCTTTCAATAACATTTGTAGTATGTTAGCAAAAAATTAACTTCTTCCATGAAAATTTAACTTGGCAAGGCGACATATTAGCAAGTTGCCTGACCCCTATCCTTCCTCCCATTTTATTGGGCCGACCATTTTAAAGAAGCTGATATTTCCTTAGCTATGATAACAAGTGCATGCGGAACCTGAAATACTGGGAGTGGTTTTTTACTCAGTGTTTGTATATAGTTGTAAAATTTACTTGAGAATATTCTGTCTTGATGTTTGTGTTATTGTAGAGTATTCTCTATTAATGTTTGTATTATCGTGATGCCTTGATAAATGACCATGAGTATGTCCATATGCATGTATGTGTGGCCTGTAAAACATGAATTGCATGGAAAGCTACAAACACTGGTTAATAGCTGATTCAAGCTCTTAACCTAGCTTTTATTGAATCTCCATATATGCTGTCACTAATTACTTTCAAGCTTTTTTTTAACCTTTTTTTTTCTTTTTCATATTGGGGAGGGTTGAACCAAGATACTTGTGTTCTAAAAAGGAGATAGCACTTGCATGTTGCTTTAAAGCAGAGCAACAATTGTAAATCTAGGTTCTGTATGATTTGCCAGAGATATGTAGACTTGAGTTGCCTAGATCGAGACTGGATACTGATTGGAGAGATGAAAGATCCCTTTATGGTATCACATGTGCAGAATTATTTTGATGAATTTCTTGCTTTGCAGGAGGCCCCACACCATTTGATTGGCCCAAAAATTAGTCCAGTGGGGATCGATTTGAGGGACTTATAAGGTAATGATTTTCTACGAAGAGATATCAACAAAATCCTGGAAGAGTAGCTAGCAAGAACTGAGGAAATGGAAAATACAAATCAGGAATGGGGAATGTTGTTAGAAAACTTCGTTTCTCCTCTTCAAAGCATGATAATTATTTCCATTAGTCAAACAGTCCCCATGAAACATTATGCTCAGTTGCATTGATTTTTTTCCTCCACAATTGCCTTGTTTTTGCTTCTAGGATTTTTGGAATTAGGAGTTGCTAATCTTTGTCTTTCTTACTCCCATGGATTTACCTTCATGTGGAAGCCAAGTCCTTCAAAGACCATCTTTTAAGTGATTTCAGGGAGCAACAAAAGTAAAAGGAGATTATAAGCATACAATCATTGACTTGCTCATTTACTCTCCTAAATCAAATGTAACATAAACCAAGGTTTGCAATATCGAATGATATCGCCCGTACCGGGCGGTACATACCGGTCCGTCATCAGATCGGTACACAAATTGCCCGCTACTGAGCGGTACTGTTGGATTGAGGTGTTATTGTCGACGGTGACCGAGGGAGAAGAAAGAAGAGGGAGAAGGGGAAGAAAGAAATAGGAAAAAAAGGGAGAACCTGGAGATTGCTACTCTCCTCCTCGTCTGTCGGTGACTTCTCATCTACGTGCAGGAGAAGAGGCATTGACGTCACGGGGTAGAGAGAGGCAAAGATTTTTTTTTCTTCTCTTCTCGGGCGATGTCGAATGCAATTTTTTTTTTATCTGCAACGTCGCTGAGAAGGGAGGCGACGTCGCCCTGCATAGAGATAAATCGAACGGTTTACTTACTTTTATATATATATATATATATATATATATATATATATATATATATATATACATATAGAGCGGTATACCGAAAATATGTTGCTCGGTATACAATACCGTACCATACCGAATAAGTCTTGAAATTTTGATACGGTATAAAATTTCAATCCTTGACATAAACCATAAAATTGATATAAAATCATAAAATGAAGATTGCCAAATAAATTTTAAAAACCAGACATAAACCTTTACATCTCATTCTTTACCCAAACTAAACCCGATCGATGCTTTTGTTGTGCCAAGTCTTTTGTTTAATGAATGTAACCAGCAAGCTGTTTGGGTTATTGCTATTGCTTGATCAATGGATTAACTGGAACTTTAAAATCATTACAGAAGCAAGCCCTGGGCATGTGCAACATTTCTCATTTATGATTCTTCTGCAAATGGAACTGATTATTTGACATTTTGATTCCTGCGGTAGTTTGTTCTGCTTGTTTCTTTGCTTCTTAGACCTTTAGTAGATAGTGCTGGTGTCTCTAATTTGGCTTTTGCATTGCTATGTTTCAAAACTATTCATGTGAACTGTTCTCTGATTTTATCAAACTTAACAATTTGATCATGCATTAGTTTCTTAAAGGTCCATGCCCATGATATTTTCATTTATGTCTTTAATTTTGTGGCACTAATTGTTATTACATGCATTTTTAGTTTTTCATAGTTTCCATGCTCATGCCTCCATGCCTATACATTTAGATAAAGATATATTTTAATTTTTTTTACAGATAGAGTATTCGGACCAGCAACCACAACTCGACATGTCTATGATGTTGCTGCGCAGCATGTTGTAAGTGGTGCCATGGAGGGAATTAATGGTATCTTCTATTCTAATTCAAAGTTGCCTTTCGTATGAACTTCAAATAACAATTGCATGTCTGTTATGCCATGGTCTGAGAGCTATCTGATCAATTTGATTGTGGCTATTGACTTGATGCATGAAGAAAGTTTCTATGCTTCAGACTCTGTGATTGCAACATATTCTGAAACATGATTCAGTGATATCATTGCTGAACTGCTTTCATCTGTTTCAAATGTGTTTTTGATAAAATAAAAAATCATCTACTAGGAATATAAAAGCGTTTAACAAGAAGCTCTGTCCCTATTTTGATTTGGTCTTATATATTAAAATCTGTTGAATTTTTCTCCTTAGCAATTATGCTCTATCCCTAATTTGATTTGGTCTTATATATTAAATCGGTTGAAGTTTTTTTCCTTAGCAACTATTTATGTTACATTCATGATTCAACTATAATTTGCTGCAGGAAACCTAAGGATAATATTCTTGTGCCCGAGGGCATTGATACTCTTGGACAAGCAGTGACATTGGGAAAATACAATAACTTAGTAACTAAAATGTAAAGCATTGTTAAAATTGTTCTACTGGAAGTGTATTGGGACTTTTAATGATATTGACTTTGTAGAATAATGATGCCGTAGACTGAAAGTTGTATCTGTATTAGATTGGTTTCATTATCAAAGTTTTATCTTACAATAAAAATGAAATTCAATGCCTCCAAGCTTTTTTAATTTATTAATTTCATATGGGATGAAAATTCTGTAGTTTACTGGTTTGATTTCAATGTTCTATCCAATGATTTCTTGATGTGGCACACCAAGCTTTGTGGTCTTTCATTACGGGACCAGTTGTTCCAGATGCATTTGTTTCTTGCACTTTGATTTTCCATAAAATCTTAGACTCAGGCAACTATTGTTATACTGGAGAGTGAGCTATGGTGTCACAATTTCATGAATCTGTAATGCTTGATTATATTGCAGGTACTGTTTTTGCCTATGGTGTTACTAGTAGTGGAAAGACCCATACCATGCATGTAAGTCTTTGCTGCATTTATAGTTTTTTTATCTTTTAGCTTCACAAATACTTTATGATCTTTGACCCTTAGTGAAATAGGATCTGGTACATGTGTTGTTCCTTGATGGACTTGGAGGATTCATAAGATAA
Source organism: Musa schizocarpa (assembly GCA_900464855.2). Lineage (NCBI taxonomy): Eukaryota > Viridiplantae > Streptophyta > Magnoliopsida > Zingiberales > Musaceae > Musa > Musa schizocarpa. The sequence continues at coordinate 11,084,527 of LS990925.1, read as the reverse complement.
AGTGTATTTCTTGATCTGAAAAGTATGCTTATGTTATACTTTTTTACTCTAATTTTACCTATGTAGGATTACACATTTTCCTTTTACAATTTTATAGGTTTCCCAACCACCATTCTGGTTTTCCTCTCTTGAAAATTTTACCACCATTGAAATTTTTGAAAAAGGTGAGTGGCCTACATATTGAAAAAAAAATCACAAAGGCTATCATCCTGGACCTGGAAAAACCATACAAAATGGACTGGCTAGACAAACTGTAACTTGTTTTTTTAAACCTTTTAAATCAAGCTTAGTGGTAAAAGTATTTGGAATTTCTATCAAAGTTGCAAACAGCATATTCTATCACAACCTCATTGTCCAAATTATGGAAATGGTTTGGTTTAGCGTTGGGTAAGTGTCCCATGCATCATTATCACTTGTTGGTTTTGGATAGGTCAAGTTCCTTATGCATCATAATCGCTGTTGTCGTTTGTTTGGACACATTAGACTTTCTGCTGAACACTTTAGCTTTTATTATTTAGTTGACATCTTTGGTATTATTCTGTTATCTTTAACATGGAAGATTGTTTGTTTGTTGATCTAGTTTGTGTTTCTGAATTGTGATTGCTTGTTGACTTTGGTTGCAACATTAGTCGACTTAAATAATGTGACACATCTGTCATCTCAGCACATGATTGATCTGTAGCATGGTCAATATGTGGTTCTTCAAGATGCTCACCAAATATCTTTTTTTTTTTCTGAGAAAACTTTGTTGTATGATTTGTTAGAAAAACCATGTATTCTGTACCTAAATATGCAATTTATACTTCTCAGAATACTGTGTCATTTTGAAAATATGGAATATTTGATTAGCTATCTGAGATGTTTATAGACAAAATTTTGGAAGAACTACTTTGACATGTTTTCCTTTTCATCTGTATGGTTAAGTGAATGTGAGGAAGTGAGAATTCGATTTTTAAGAAATGATTTCAATCACCTTCAAGTTTAGGTCAGTTTCAGGCAGTGATTTCACTTGACTATCCATATGTTGTAAGTGATTAAACACAACTAGAAGTCACTTTTAGGTAGCCACTTCAGTGAATTTAATTAACTTGCCTCTTCTTGGTGTCATAACTATTATAAACTTATTTAGAATGCTGAAATTTACAAAAAAAATAATATTCAAGGAAACTACTGTGTTTAGTAAGAGCTAAATAGTATGTCAGACAGTTTCAATTTCTTGAACATAAACATAATGACTAGTCGTTGCCATTCTTTTCTTGCATGTTGGATTTCATACATTTCCTTTGACATATTAATGCTTGAAGGTTGAGATAATTTTGATATAGGTTTATAGATAACCAGTGATAACTGAGTATGCAAGTATTCAAATTTACTAATTGTTGAAGTTTTTTCTACTCATTTATGAGTTAAACTTAATTCCTTTGTTCCGAATAACATCACTGGGAACATATGATTCATTCTTTTTCGAAGATGTTTGTCTCCTAATGTTGGCTGGGTCTAAGTAATGCTTCTCCTCTATTTCTCAATGATGATAACTTTGAATGAATATTTTTGGAATTCTTTAGCATTTCTTTAACTGTTCTGTTGTCACATGATTATATGATTTTGTCGGTTCAATTTCTGCGATTCATCTATTTTACCGTACTTAATGACAGAAAAAGATCCATGTAGCTGACCTTCGATAGTTGAGACATTACAATGTTGTTGTTATTATTTTCTTTTGCTGCCCCTAAACAATCATTTTGTTATATTCCAGGGTGACCAAAAATCACCTGGTATCATCCCGTTGGCCATTAAGGATGTATTTAGCATTATTCAAGAGGTGAGAGATGTCTGTATATTCGGTTGATCATGTTTGTATGCGCTGTTCTTTTTAACTTATAGTTCTCATTTGTTTTTCCATCTCAGACACCCGGACGAGAATTTCTTCTCCGTGTTTCATACCTTGAAATATACAATGAGGTAGCTTTTTTCTAAGTCTGTATGAATGGTCATTTATGAAGCTTTTGTGCTAACTTGTTTTTGGTGCTAACAAGCTATTATGATTTCCACATTTGAAAAATTTTGACGTCTCAACTTGTTTGGTGATATACTCAAAGGTGTTTGGATAGTTTGTTCTCTTTCTCTTAAATACATGACAGAGGAATTATATTTTTTGTTTTTCCCCATACATCATAGTTTCTATGTGATTGCCATTGGATTTGACTACTCACATCACATACGTGTATAAATCTTTTTCATTTTGCCAGAAGTAACAAATACTGTTGTAAATGGGGTTTTAAATTTTAACTGCAGGACCCATATCAGATCCTTACTAAATTACAACCTTTATTTCCTGTTACTTGGTACACAAACGAGAAAATATTAAAAGATTGTTTGATATGTCTGTACTGATTGATACATTCCGTGGACCAATATACCACCAGTATGGTTGTTATTGGTTGGTATGCTATGATATTTGAAGCCATGCATATATTTCTGTTTTCTGAATGTCTGTACCTAGGATTTATTAGGAAGATATGCGATATGACTGCTACACTATTGTTGTTACTTTGAGAGTTTTTCCCGAATGGCAGCAACTATGCTTTAACTATATTGCATGCTGTGGAAAAACAATTTATTAATCAGCTCTTGATTCAAATTCAAGAATACAAAGTGCTTACTAATCCTTTAATGAGTATATCAGAACTTTATCATAAGCTGTTTAGAAAAACTGTAACAGTTAGCAATTCTGGTAATGAGGACAAGACAACTAACTACGTAATAAGAAGGATTCTTTTTCATAAATACAATTTCCTGTTATTGTACTCCGTATCGCGGTTGATGTTTGAACTGAAAGGTTATAAGAAACTAGGAATGCTGACTACTGAAGAAGAATAAGGATGTTACCTTTTGCTTCTAGCTCTTTTGACCAGTGCTGCTTGTTGGCTGGATTTGCTTCTTTGACAATGGGCAATGCTGTAGTATATCTAGGTTGTTCATGTATTTGTGCTTTAGTGCAGGCTGAAGAATATTTGCTTGCTGGTTTTTTGTAGACATAAACCAGATTACATTTCCTTGTTTTAAAGATTTCTAAGCTATATCTCCATTGATGTGGCAAACATACTCCTGACTGCATGCCTTTTGATATTTCTTCATCAAAAAATGATTTTGCACTATTATATATAAGAGGTACTGTACCAAATAAAGTATAACTAGCTTTGACACACCTAAAGGAAGTCACATATAATGCATTTTTAATTTTTAAATTGGCATAGACATGGGTCCACAATGTAAACTAGCATAGTTTGATTTTTTTTTTTACTTCATTTGTTTTCGAGGTATTAATTTGGTTCTCAGTAGTATAATTGTTTCTCTGATACTTTCTTTTGTTTTCTCCTTTACAGGTTATCAATGACTTGCTTGATCCAATAGGGCAAAATCTTAGAATAAGGGAAGATTCACAGGTATAGCTTATGACTATATGATATCAATGACTTTTTTCACTTGTTTAATATTATTGGTGAAAAAAAACAAGGTAGACTTCTCTCTGCTGGTCAAATTTATGTAGTGTTCCATACCATACAGCTATATGTTTAGCTGACTTTGTTTCATTCTAGATCACTTAGTAACCAATTGAGCGGACATGTAAAATCAGCTGAATCTGTGACTAATATTGAGGCTTATGGTGTTTAGGAAGGTAGATTAGGAGGAGGCTTGGAGGATTAATTTGCTAAAAACCATGGAGTAAAGTTGTCCATTTTTAATATCTTTGAGCAATTTGATCCTAATACTTCTGGTTAAATAAGCCACCTAAGGGTTTTTTAAACTGAAAAGTCTAGGCTGTTAGATGTGCAGTCAGATGTGAAAGGTGAGTTGCTGGGTTCAATTTAACTGATTAGATAATTAATTTTCTGGATACATAGTTCACAGAGATTTTAGGTTTTAAAAAACTGATATGGTACACCTGATTCCTGTCAATATTGCCCAAGTCATTTTAGTATTGGTCAATTTCTTGGCCTTATAAGCAGACATCATTCAGAATTGGCTAGCATCTTTGAACACAAAGAGTTGGTCTATTTGACCAATACTATCAATTTGACAGCCTCAAAAGAAGAAAAAGCAGAGGGGACAAGCATATTGTGAGGAAGAAGAAGAAATCTAGATGAAGAAAGGAAAAGAAACTTGTTATTTTTAGTAAGGATTGAAATATCGTACTGTATCGATGTTTCGAGCTTGGCTCGGTATGGTACGGTACCATGTATCGAGCAGTACGCCAAGGCGTACCGAGTGGTACATCTAATTTAGGTGTAAATCCTTCGAAAATACTTGAAAATAAAAAAAAGTTAGGATAGGATTTTTAAGCTAGAAATAAATATAGTAATAGTATAAGTTTAGTAAAATCAATGTAAATTAGGTAAGAATAATATCACATATCTTTTTTTGGTTTTGAAGAATAGTTTTTTGCAAGGTTCGTATTTCAGTTCGTTATGGATTGTCCTTATGTAAATATTGAAATATCTACAGAAAAATCATTTGAATTGTTAGACTATTTTGTTACAATATAAACTCTAAAATTTAAATGAATTAAATAATCACATGTGTAGATTTACCTGATTGCTGATTCTACCACCAAAACGAACGACGGACCTCCATGGATAGTGGATCGGGGTCATCGATCCTATATATCTGCATATTAATATGATATGTTTGTTGGAACAAATTATGAAATTGATCCCACGATATAGTGTATTGATATATTGTATGCTATTGATACATCAATGTGGTGATGATCGTAGGCTGATCGCCATGAAATTGATTAGAGCTTCTACTTTCGCTACTGATTTGCTGCTTTGTGTCATACTATTGCTCATAGAAGGATGATCAACTATCACCGTACTGCTGTTGCTCGTATAATTCTCCATAATACGACGACTGTGAATACGATGAGCTTATTTCTATGTCTACATCATGTAGGCTCTATTGCATCTGCTCAAATTCATCCACTACTTTCCACTTTGTTAGGACTCTAGCTAGGAGAGTCCTAATTGAAAGGGGCATTCATGTAAAATCTCCCTAGCCGACCCCTATTAAAGAGGTGAAGAGTCCGGCTAAGGATAGGATTAGTTTGGAGGTTGCTTCTTAGAGAAGCATTAGGAGTTGGTTAAAGGTATGAGTCTTGAGTAGGAGTCTTAATTGAGTAGGAGCCTTGAGTAGGAGTCATATTAGGAGTTGGGGTTTAGAAGCCCTATAAATAGTCATGTATTCTATCATCTTTTGATAAGAAATAGATGAATCTTTTCAGTAGCCTTTGAGCAGCAACCTGGAGGAAGGAACCCCTATAGAGTTCTAAGGAGGGCGATCCCTTAAAGAGATTAACCTCGAGCTTAGAATCCGCAAGGGTTCTAACACTTGGTATCAGAGCGGTGTTCTTGGCATCACGTTGCCCTTCCACAGCCATCCATCAGCCTTCCACAGACGCCCAAAGCAATTCCCACAATTGCTTAAAAGATCGGCGCCGAATTTTGTCGTCATCTTCACCACCGCGGATCATCCTTTGATCTCCCTGTAAATTGCAATAGGTTCTGGTTTCCTATCTTACTGTTGCTGCAATTTAGTTATCCTTATTAAAAAAAAAAAAAAATGTTCCTATATTACTGCATAAACTTTTCCTTGCAAAGATTTTATCTCTACGACGAAAGATGTATTGCAGAATTTTAGCCGTATAACACAGTTTGTTTGATCTTGCTATTGCATTTTTTCTGTCCAAATCTCTACGAAATTTTTACGGCAGCTTACGGATTTCCCTTTGGTTTCATCAAAAAATTCTCAATATAAACCACTGACCTTTTAAGTCTAAACTGCTACACTTTAGACGTAAAAATCTGTTGTAGTACCTTTCCGTGATCCTCAGTTTTTTCGAACCTTCCACCACCCCATGCTATTAACCCGTCAACAGAAAAAAGACAGAGACATCTCTGATCTACAGGCATATGCTATGGCTTCTCAAGATCCAATTGATGCCACATTTGAAACATTGGGGTCTCGGATTGAATCGCGACTTGAATTGCATTTGGAGGACAAATTGCGCGTTTTGTTTGCAGAATTCAGAATTGGACAACCGCCGAGTTCAACCAAATTTCAACGAGGAGAGAGTTCAGAGAGGTCTCCAGAGGAGGGACAACCTTCGGACATGCTTCAGCCACGCATGAGGGTGGACTTCCCGCGATGGGAAAAAGGAGACTCGGCAGGGTGGATTTCGCACGTCGAACGTTACTTTCGCTACTACCGAACGTCGGATGATGCTATGGTGGAAATTGTTGTCATTCACCTTGAAAGAGATGCTATTCAATGATACAATTGGCTGGAATACAATCATGGGGCTCTGACGCGGAATCAATTTAAGAATGCATTGTTGAATCGTTTCGGACCTACGGAGTATGAAAATATCGATGGCTAACTCGCAAAGATTCAACAAACCTCTACGATTCAAGAGTACCAAACCAGGTTTGAGAAGCTATCCTACCTTGCTCGTGATTGGACTGACCGTCAATTGTTAGGAACATTCATCGAAGGACTCAAGCCAGAGATAAAAGGGGAGGTTAAGGCGTGGCAGCCCCGTACCGTGATAACTGCAATTTCTTTTGCCTGAATATAAGAAGAACGACTCCTCCAAGATGCTCGGAGGATGAGAACCCCTCATAGGCCCGCGACATATAAACTCCTTCCGCTCCCAGTCGTCCTTCGCTGCTAAAAAAACTGACAAGAGAAGAACTGCGTGACCGATCAGTAAAGGGTCTTTGTTGGCATTGCGATGAGCCGTAGAACCGCGATCATCGCTACAAAAGGGGTCGCCTCCTACTGATTGAACCTCTTGAAGACATGGAGGAGGAGGTCCAGGAGCATGAGGAAGAGGTCGCGGATGAAGAACAGCAATCGGTTGATATTACGATGCATGCCCTTGCTGGTTACACGAACCCGCAAACAATGAAAGTGGGAGGACTTCTGAAGCAACAACCTATCACCGTTCTTATTTACACCGGGAGCACTAATAATTTTATGAACAGCAAGGTTGCTATTCGGATGGCCTTACCTATTGAGAATTGCAGCAAGTTTGACGTTAAGATCGTCGATGGACGAATTTTGAAGTGTGATCATAGGTGCTCGCGGGTGAAACTATTGCTGCAGGACCAAGAGATAATTGCAGATTTCTTCCTCCTCCCTCTTGATGATTATGAGGTCGTGCTCGGCATCGAATGACTGATGACATCAGGTGATGTTTCCTGGAACTTTGTGAAACTAATTATGAAATTTTACAATAAGGGGAAACAAGTGATACTGCACGAGAAACGTGGGGGCGACGTAACGACAATTCGCACACAATGAATAGAGAAGGTTTTGCACAAAGCATGCAGCGACTTTTTAGTACAACTTGAGCAACAAACTAAGGGAGAGCCAACATAATTTGAAGATCCAAACCTACTTCCTTTGCTTGCTGAATTTTCAGATATATTTGACGAACCGTGCAACTTACCTCATACCCCTCGCCATGATCATTGTATACCGATTCTTCTGGGCAAACCTCCAGCAAATACTCGACCATATCGGTACCCATATCTCTAGAAAGATGAAATAGAAAGGATTGTAAAAGAGATGCTCGTAACAGGAGTTATTCATCCAAGTTGCAGCCCCTACTCTTCACCGGTGCTCCTCGTACGAAAGAAGGACGAAACATGGCGAATGTGCGTTAATTACCGAGCCCTCAATGACATAATCGTCAAGGACAAATACCCTATTGCAGTAGTAGATGAATTGCTTGATGAATTAAAGGGAGCACGAGTCTTCACAAAGCTGGACCTTTGATCCGAGTATCATCAAATACGAGTGTGCGAAGAAGACATACCGAAAACCGCCTTTCGAACACACAACGACCACTACGAATTTTTGGTAATGCCCTTTGGTCTCACCAATGCTCCCTCCACCTTCTAGAGCCTTGTGAATAATATTTTTCGGAATTATCTTTGTAAGTTTGTGCTAGTTTTCTTCAACGATATCCTTATTTACAACCTTTCTCTTGAAAGTTATTTTCAGCACTTACGACTTGTTTTGACGATTTTGCGAGAACATGTTCTTTTTGTCAAAAAATCGAAGTGCAACTTTCTTCAACAGAAGGTGGAATATCTTGGGCATATCATATCAGAGGAAGGTGTGGCGGGAGACCCCTCCAAAATTGAAGCAATGTAGAATTGGCCGACATCGAGGAACATAAAATTGCTACGTGACTTTCTCGATTTAACAGGCTACTACCGCAAGTTCGTGAAAAACTATGGAAAGATCAGTGCACCCCTTACTTGTTGAAAAAAGATGTTTTCAAATGGTCGGACAAAGCCACCATCGCTTTTGACGAACTTAAAGCCGCAATGACGACAACGCCCGTATTAGCGCTACCCGACTTCGGCAAGACTTTTGTGAAGCCGATGCCTCCGGAGTTGGAATTGGTGCTGTACTAATGTAAGATGATCGCCCCTCGCTTATACCAGTAAGACATTATCCCCTTCCCATCTCAGGATGACTATTTATGATAAGGAGATGCTCACGATTGTGCATGCGGTGGCTAAATGGAGATCGTACTTGATCGGGCGATGCTTTCAAATCAAGACCGACTATAAAATCCTAAAATATTTCTTGGAGCAGAAGATATCTTTTCCCGAGCAGCAAAAATGGGTAACAAAGCTTCTTGGATATGATTATGAAATAAATTACAAAAAGGGGAAAGAGAATGTTGTTGTAGATGTGCTTTCGCGACTACTCGAGCAAGTTGAATTTTCGGTCATTTCACTTTCGACCAGCGACTTCCTTGAGGATATTAAGAGGGAATGACAGGAAGATCCGGAGACCAGTAAAATCATAAAAAAATTGGAGGAAACACCAAGTTCCGTGGCTCATTACAGTTAGGACTTAAAACAATTGCGCTATAAGGGACGCATTATGCTTGTGCCAAATTCTACTTGCATAAAGACCATCATTCAAGAGATGCATTCCATACTTGCAGTCGGGCACTCCGAGTTCCTTAGAACCTATAAGAGAATTAAGCAAAATTTTTATTGGGTAGAGGCGAGACAGTGGCAAGTCCCAGAAAGTTGCAACCTTTATCCGTCCCTGACTTAATATGGACTTCATCGAAGGGCTTCCCTCATCACAAGGAAAAGGTATAATTTTTGTCGTGGTGGATTGCCTTACAAAGTATGCTCACTTTTGCGTTGTTCGAAATCCCTACACTGCTTCTAGTATTGCTCGAATCTTTATGGAGAATATTGTAAAATTGCATGGGATGCCGAGATCTATTGTAAGTGATCGTAATAGGGTCTTCACGAGCAGATTTTGGACAGAGTTATTCTAGATGCTAGGCACTAAATTGAATACGACGTATCACCCACAACCGACGGCCAGACTGAAGTGGTGAATAGGTGCTTAGAGACATATCTCAGATGCTTCACCAGTGACCAGCCAAAAGAGTGGACAAAGTGGCTTCCCTGGGCCGAGTGATGGTATAATACAACTTATCATTCATCCACAAAATATACTCCTTATGAGGCTATGTATGGCCGACCTTCCCCTATGATCCCAAAATATGTGTTGGGCACCTCTAAAGTAGAACAAGTAGACATGGAACTACAGGACATAGACAAAATGCTGAAGTTGCTAAAAGATAATCTCACTGCAACTCAAGTAAGGATGAAACAACAATATGATCAACACAAAGGCGAAAGAGAATTTTCAGTAGGAGATTGGGTCTTCTTACGACTCCAGCCATACAAGCATACATCAATCCAGACCAGAGCATCTATGAAGCTTTCACCGCGGTTCTATGGACCCTACCAAATCTTGGAGTCCATCGGAGTGGTAGCATACAGATTGAACTTACCCGCTAGCTCCCGAATCTATCCAGTCTTCCATGTGTCGTGTTTAAAGCTCAAGCTAGGACAAAACGAGATAACCCAAAGCCATTTATCAAATATGACTACCCAAGGAGAACTCTAGACCTAGCCGAGTGCCATTATTGATCGACGGATCGTGACTCGACGACGACGACCCACTACTGAAGTGCTAATACAATAAGCGAACCTACCAGCAGAAGATGCCACTTGGGAGAAATATGACGACTTGAAGATCAAACTCTTAGAATTCATGGATTGTCAGCCTCGAGGACAAGGCTGATTTGAAGAGGGCGGGTCTGTTAGGACTCTAGCTAGGAGAGTCCTAATTGAAAGGGGTATTCATGTAAAATCTACCTAGTCGACCTCTATTAAAGAGGTGAAGAGGCCGGCTAAGGATAGGATTAGTTTGGAGGTTGCTTCTTGGAGAAGCATTGGGAGTCGGTTAGAAGTAGGAGTGTTGAGTAGGAGTCCTAATTGAGTAGGAGTCCTATTAGGAGTTGGGGTTTAGAAGCCCTATAAATAGTCATATATTCATCCTTGTTTTATAAGAAATAGATGAATCTTTTCAGCGGCCTTTAAGTAGCAATCCGGAGGAAGAAACCCCTATAGAGTTCCAAGGAGGCCGATCCCCTAAAGAGATCAACCCCAAGCTTAGAATCCGCAAGGGTTCTAACACCCTTACCCCTCCCCTTCTCCTTCCGCGCATAAACTTGACTAGTATCTTGTCGAGTTCCATGATCTGAATCTTGGGTGGCATGTGTAAAATATTGCTCCTCGGTCCATACACCACCCTCAAGTTGTGTAGACGAGACCAACGACTGCTCGACATCGTCGTCATCATCTGTCAAGGCACTGCTGTTCGTATTGCTGTCATGTCTCTGGACCGAACGAGTTGCTGAATGTGATTGTGAAGGTGTCTCGTCGCCCGACTCGATTCTTTCAATATTAAAATGACTAATCGTAGTATTCAATAACTTTAATAAAACCTAATTAAACTTATTTTACTATCATAAATATCTTTCAATATTTAATATGCATGAAATATAAATATTTGACCTATTAAATGTCTAATTTCGAATTAATCAATATTAAACATACTAATCATAATATTAAAGATCTTAATTACTCTTTAATTAACTTCGTTGCCCTCTTGCGACCAAGGTTATACTTAATACTCTTCTCCTCCTCGTCCTCTTCCTTCACAACCTCCTCTTCCCCCTTCCTCTTCCACCTTTTTCCTCCAAACCTAGAGTTTAGGGATTTGTTTCCAAACCTAGATGATCGTCGGTGTTACCGAGAGCAAAATGTAATGCTGCAGCAGAGCAGAATGCATGGCGGTGAGACTGATGCCAACGAAAATCGCGATGGGGACGGGATTTGCCCCCTGAGTTGGCTGCAGTGACGTCGATGGAGAAGCTGTTGGGTTTAGAGCAACGCTCGAAGTCAAGGAGAAGGCTCGGATGGGGGAATGGTAACGCTGTTGTAGGTTGGAGTCGGAGGGGATTAGGATTTTGTAGAAAAATCCATATGTCCTATGATTGGGATTAGGGCAACGAGACCTGGTGTTCTATGATTGGATTTTTAAACTTCTGCTTGCTCGGAACCCAAACTCCTGCTCTGTATCACTCACATGGGAAGACGAATGAACCGCTAGTTTGTGTGACCATGAAACATTAGCCAACCAATTGTTGATCGACAGCTGAACAATTATTTGGGGGTTCATGCTGTTGTGAAGTATGTCTTGGAAGGCCATGATCGTGGAGTCAATTGGGCATCTTTCCATCCTACCTTCCCTCTTATTGCTTTAGAATGGTAACACAATATTAACATCTTTGTTAGCATCCTTGTCCTTCTTTAGGAGTGCAAACTGAAATTGTTATTTTCTTTGATGTCGAGAAAAATGAAATATTAGGAACTGCAGTCTACACGTGTATCCTCGCCGTGTTCGAGTCCTAGTTTTTTTTAAAAATGGTATGTCACTGTGTATGTGTTGTGTCCGTGTCCGTGCTTCTTTGGTCAGTACATGCTGATGTCCCATATGTTGGGTACTTTTGTTGTACTATATGTTGGTATATATCACTGTGTCGTACCTTTGTACATACCAGTATTAGATGGTACATGCCAATCTGGTGAAGAGCCGATCCAAAATTGCAGTCCTTAATCACCGTATTGCTCCAAGTGGCGTGCACAGGGATGTATTGGTGCATGCTAACATTCACTACAGTGGTTCACATAATGCAATATGAAATATGCTTATGACAGGTAACAGTGTCTAAGACATGCCCTAGATGACTGTGGTTGCTGGCTCTAAGGGAAATCATGAACATATAACTGGGAACTTCATGCGTGCCCTGATCATTGTGGTTTCTGTAATTAAAGGGGAACATTAAATTTGGTAAAGCACTTATATCGAGGAAGTGCCTTTCCTCAAACTTGCGATAAAATAAAAGATGAAGTTGCTGATACATGGCATGCATTTTGTTCTATGCCATTGACTACAATGTACAGATGTTTATCATTTGCTTTGCTTGAGATTTGTCTGTTTGCCAGTGTGAAGTCATTATTATGATGCTGTATGCACTGACATTATTTTATATCAAAAGCAGATTTTGTTAAAGCGTATTCTGATTAGATTTAATTTACTGACAGTAGTAATCCATCATTTCCTTTCAGCTGAATCTTTGATTGTTCAAGTCTCTGTGTCAAGCATCATGTTTTGATTATTATGGTCAATATCTGGATTAATGGTAATATGCATTTTTTTTATTAAGATTTATTAAAGCTTCACTAAGTTCACAATGTTTGTCTGACATAAAGGGAACTTATGTGGAAGGAATTAAGGAAGAAGTGGTCCTATCTCCAGCTCATGCTCTTTCTTTGATAGCAACCGGTGAAGGTACCTCAATATAGTGAATTTTTAGTTTAGTTGTTAAACTCACTGGGTCTTGTAATATGTTTACTATAATTAAGAAACTTCAACCAATTCCTTTCATTTTTAGTTTCATCTTTTTGGTGCATAGGATTGACAAAATTCCTATCGCCTACAGAAGAAATTTTGGCTTTAATTTTGCAGACCTTTATGTCCTATTAGCTATGTTGACAAGTGTAGTGATCAAACTGACTTGTTTATTCTTATAACATTTTTTTTCTCATTATTTTGCTTGCTTTTGCTTTATACTGCTGTTTAATTGGTGCTGAGATGTTTATATGGTTTGTGGAAACCCATGACTAGTTTCCTTGTAGTTCCTGTGAATCCTTGCTGCCATTGTGTTGTCTATATTTACATAAGCAATTGCCATGGTTGTCATGATTGTTTTTTGTCACTGGTATCATTGGTTACTGGTATGTGATCTGGGGACAATATTGGAGGTTTGAAGACTCATAGTAAGTTGCATTAGACTGAAAATTTTTGGTTATTGTTCACTTCTTCAGCAAGACATACATATTTGTTGAGCAGGAATCTGACCATTAACATTGTATATGGTTTGAGCCTGTCATCCTCATTTCAGATTATGGAAAATGGAGCCTGAAATCAGTTTTAGATAATATGTATGTTTGTGTCTGCGAATTTCCTTGTCTATATGCATTCTTTGTCTTGCATTTGGTTTCTGTTTTTACTGGACCCTTTGTAATTATCCTTGGTGCTTATAAGTATTCTTTCACATTTTCTTCATTTTGTTTTCTTTTGTAAAGTTTGCTTTTTGATTATGTGGTCCTTGAATTCACTATTTAAGTCCTTACATTCTATTAGCCAATTGTTTATGTCTTTCGGCTGATTTCGTGCCATTGACCTCAAAACAGTACTTTGTTGCAGAGCACAGACATGTTGGTTCTAATAATTTTAATCTAGTCAGCAGCCGGAGCCACACTATTTTCACCTTGGTAAATAACTTTACTATTTATCAAAGTGACTTTTACCAATTCTGGATATTTTTATTTCTTTTCCAAGCTTGTTAGACATTCATGAATTTTGTTTTCCTTAGAGTTGTCTATTGACGAAAACTTTGACTTATGGAGGATTCCCATGCTTTTTACAGTTCAACAACTTTCTGAAGCTTTAGCAAGCTTCGGTCGTGCACCTATGTCTTTAATGTTTATGTTCATTTTTCTTTATAAAATTTGGTTGTTGATCTATCAGTTCGTTATCTTCAGTTTTTCCTTTGCCTTTGTATGCTTTGGAGAAGAAATGTGGAGTAAGGCAAATCACTAAGATGAGCATCATATATCATTGGTAGCTGGGAATATGATTCATTCTAGACTTGGTCATTATACATCTGGGGATAACTCATTACACAATTATTAGTTTGGATAAATTGGTTTTGGAGAATTATGTGAAGATTAATTTGGCCAAGTAAAAACTTCAACAATATAAGAAATGTTGTTGACTTGGAACAGATTTGGAACATATTTTAAGATATTACAACTTATGATAAAGGATGCAGGTTTTCAAAATGATGCTTGTTAAGTTTGTATTTGGGTGTGTAATTTTTCTAAAAGACTGAAGACCTTGAAGAGTACTGATAATATTGGATGTGTTCCCTGTGTGTGGATGCAAGTATTTGGTGGGAATTGAGATCATACTGATAACTGATACAGCTGTTCTAATAGGAATTAATGATATAAAATGGTAGGAATGAAGGTAGTTAAATTATCGGCTGGAGAGAAAGCAGACACTGACGTAGTGCATTCTTATGTTTTAAGAACTCCATCACAATGCAGGTGACAGGTCTTTGCTTGAGACAAAAGAAAAACCAAGAGAAGCTTTATAGTCTATTCATTGGGAAACTCGCCAGACCATGGTTCTTGGCCTTGCCATTTCACCTTTTTTTATTTGGTGTCAATGTCCTTAATTATTCAAGATTTTCTTGAAGGGGCATGTTGCATTAGGATTCCTTCTCATTAGACTAGCTCAATCTATCTTGACCCAGCTTGTCTCTGATTACTGCACCCACAATCTTTAGATGGTCACAGAAAGTGTGACAGATTAGATTCTCAAAATAACCTGCATGACTTTGATGTATTCAAGTTCACTGATGATGAATACATATTATTTATTCATAAGGTGTCCTTTTGTTAGCAACTTAGATTTTCACCTAATTAGTAAAAGAACCCCTGTACATGATTCTAGCACCAGTCTCTCTGATGTGGGATCTGGGGATGGCTGAATTTACTTAGCTTTAGTTTCCTATATGCCTGCTGGATTCAGTTTTGGCAACTTGAACATGTGACATCTGATCTAAGTACTCTTTCATTATACCATGCTTTTGTTACTGGGAAACCTGTTTCTTACTGGATATCAGTTTAGCATGACTGTTTTACTTCAGAAATGATTAAATATAAGATGTGAGTTTTTTGTTAAAATACTAGCTTTAGCTTTAGTTTCCTATATGCCTGCTGGATTCAGTTTTGGCAACTTGAACATGTGACATCTGATCTAAGTACTCTTTCATTATACCATGCTTTTGTTACTGGGAAACCTGTTTCTTACTGGATATCAGTTTAGCATGACTGTTTTACTTCAGAAATGATTAAATATAAGATGTGAGTTTTTTGTTAAAATACTAGATATGTCTTGATGCTATTTGATTCATGGTCAAAAACATGTTTAAAAGCTACATTGAAAGCATTTTAGCCTAAGACAATCTGGAAGAAAATAACTGGTCTTGAATAGTGGGTTGTTTCTTTTTCATCCACCTTAATAATTTATATGACCTAGTTGGCTAGTTTATTTCAAACCAACAAAAAATATGTTCCGAGAAAGCCTTAAGGGAAAGATATAGTGTAACCATCGTGCATTATAGTTTTTGTGATCAATATTTTCTTATACAAATAACCCATTATGTGTAGTCAGGGTTTATATTGATAATTAGATTATGCAAAATAACAAATACTGGCACAACATGATGGATTCTTGAGAGTTCAAATTAGATAACTACAATCTTTTGTCCATAATCTTATAGTGCTAAAGTTTTTATCTATTGCCAATTTGTATTCAAGCATGATGTAAATAAGCGCTGTTGGATCTTGGAAACGTGCTCCAATATGGGATATCGTTTGGCTTGAGTAATGTTATTTGTAGGTGCATATGCTTGGAAAATTATGGATGTTGGGATCTATGGTTTTTGGGATGTTTTGAGGTTTCTGCGTTGGAGTAATAGATTTTGGGTTATGATGGTGTGTTTAGTATTATTTTGGAAGCCAATGAGGAAGATTCACAATTTTCATGTACCAGTAGTGTTGTGCAGTTTGTTGGACCACACAGTACCAATGTATCTAGTGTTGTTATGTATTGAGTTTTGGAAAAAAAAACCAAAAAAGCTGAGAAACAACAAAACAAATTGCTCTATACAAGGATTGTACCAGGTGCATTGGGCGGTACAGGACCAGTATCTGATGGTGCAAGCCCTGTACAATATGATATATCCTGCTCAGCAAACCAGTAGGATGTTGGATTGATAATATTGCTTGTACCAAGTGGTATTTTAAAAATCTTGCTAATGAGTGAATGCAAGGTTCACAAATATGGTATGTCACTCC
This sequence comes from Musa schizocarpa, assembly GCA_900464855.2. Classification (NCBI taxonomy): domain Eukaryota; kingdom Viridiplantae; phylum Streptophyta; class Magnoliopsida; order Zingiberales; family Musaceae; genus Musa; species Musa schizocarpa. The sequence goes on along the minus strand of LS990925.1, from coordinate 11,068,073 downwards.
TATTTGGAGTTTGGTACATATATATATATATATATATATATTCCATAAAAATATTTGGTACATATTAATATTCTTTATTCAATAAAAATATTTAATTTTTTATTTATAATTTCCAATGAAATTTTTTTATGTCTTCCTCATCCATTCCTCACATCACTTAGTATTAATTTTTCATCTCTTGTAACTACGATATCTATCTGTCTCTTTAACATATACCTTTTCATATTATTCTCTATTAGAGTTATGTTTAATTGTTCAGTTCTTTTTGTAGATTCTTTGTTAACTTCACACATTCACTTCGTTATTCTTATCTCATCAATACAAATATTTTACATATGTTGTTTCAACATTAAGATCCATATAACATTATTGGCCTGACAAATGTCTTTGAAATTTTTTTAATCTAAAAGACATCAGTGATCTTACTAAATTTGTGCCATCCCTTTTGGCTTTAACAATTTAGTTTACCCTCTATGGACAATATTGTCATTAATCTCTTGTAAATAATTGATCAAAGACACCTAGACTTTCTATCTATTAATTTTTTTTGTCTATTCTGCATAATTACCTCTCTTCTTTTAGTATTACTAAAATTACATCCTATACGTTCAGACTTAGTCCTACTTAAACTAAACCTCTAGTTTCTAACGTTTGTCTTCATAACTCAAATTTATAATTAGTTCTATTTAGACACCCACCAACTATGATAACATCGTCAAGATATAAAATGCACCATGGAGGTCTGTATATAACTAAGTCCATCTATAAATGTGAAAAAGGTAAGACTCTAAATCTGATCCTTGATTAATCCTATAATAACAAAAATCTCACTAGATACTATCATAAATCTCTATGGACTTTATGCTCAGTTCTTTGAAATATTTGTTTGACATCTTATTCTACTTTTAATCACTCTTCCTACAATTTCATATATGTTAAGTATTCTGAGATATTTGTTTCACATCTTATTCTACTTTTAATCACTCTTTCCTACAGTTTCTCATGCATTGTCTCATTACCTCTATTATTACACAGTTTTGGATATATGCCTTAGTATAATAAATTGGTGCATTTTCTGCATTCATCAGGCATCTTTCTAATTCTCAAAATATTTTTAAATAAATTAATCAATCAAACTTTCCTTTGATCTTCTAAACTCTTTCATACCATAATAGGAATACCATCAGGTTCCATGCTCTTTTTTTATTTTTTAAAATATATTTTTTAGTTTCTTTTAATTTTATGAAATTCTCTGATTGCTAAACCTGTCACTATTTTCTATCTTTAATAAATATTTATTAAATAATTGATAAAAATAATTTCTCTATCTTTCTTTAATCTCCTTTTAGTTGACAAGTATATTTTTATTCTCATCTATCTATTATTTTTATTTTCATCTATCTATTATTGCATAAATTCTTATCCTTTCTTTTCCTAGTTTTAACAATTCAAAATATATCATTTCTATCATAGTTAGTTCCTAACTTATCATAAAAAATTATCATAAGCCTTGTATCTTCTTATAATTTTAACTATTTTAGCTCGTTTCTTTTAAAATTATTCTGATTTTTACAAATTTGCCAATCCTTAAAGCATGATTTTTTTTAGTAGTATATGCATGTTGATCTTCCTTGCATTATTATGAAGTCTCTCTTAGGTTACATTCCTTTTTTTAGATTCTTTGAGTCTTCTTTGCCATGCTTCTAATCTTTCATAGATGATTATGATGAATTAACCACTGCTTTATGATGAAATTGAATGCAGCTTTTGGTTTTAATTTTTCATGTATCTGATAGAAAAGGAGTATTTAAATGTTGCTTTATGTTTTCATATATATAACCTTATATATGTAAGCCTGCAGACAATTGAGAGCAGTCCGACTGGTGAAAATGAAGATGGTGAAGATGTGAGATTGTCTCAGTTGGTAAGTTTATTATTACAAATAATTTCTTTTGACAAGTAACATTTAGATTTTACCCATTAGATACTTTAATGATTTCGATTTAGCATTTGAAAAATTGAAAATCCTCTTCAGAACTTGATTGACCTTGCTGGATCGGAAAGTTCTAAGACTGAAACAACTGGTTTACGACGTAAAGAAGGTTCATACATTAACAAGAGTTTACTTACTCTTGGGACTGTAAGCAACTGTTCCCCTGAATCGTTTTTAATACTCACTTTGCTATACTCAGTACCTATGACTGATTTGAACTTCATTTTGAAGATGAAGCTTTAATATCTGTTATCAATAATTTGATTTTTCTGAGGCAAACACATCAAAACTGAATCTTATTTCAAGCAAGATATTATGGAGGCAAGCTAGAGAAACCAGACTGTCAAGTTTAGTAGTAGTCTTGGTGGGCAGTAAAATTGGCTTGTGTAAAGTAAACCATGATGAACAACTTCACAGCTGGTGTCTCTTTGGGGTTTTTCTTTGAATGCCCTATTGTTGTTTCCTTCAGCTTGGGATATACTGAGTTCACTTTACAATATGCAACAATACCTTTTTGTGTTGAGGTATGTTGACACTTCAGTTGGTGCTTCATTACTATTTTTAGTGGTATTACCAGGTATACCGTACTCAATCAACATATCATACTGGTCCTAAAGAGGATCAATATGAGTTGATATCTAAGATTTATTTTACTTCTAGAAAGACTATCAAATAAGTAGTACTAAGTTATCCTCATGTCTTCATGAATAATAAGATGTAGCTTCGATAGAGGATAAGATGGGGTAGAATTGTTTAAGATGAAATGTAAATGCGCTACGGAGACTTGTAGATGCTGTAGTTAGAAGAGGTGAGGCGATTAGTGTTAGTGGCATTTAGAAGACCATATTAGAAATTATAAAGAAAGATTAAAATGTGCACAATTTAACTAAGGTTATTGCCTCTTATAGAGTTTAATGGGGTATATGACATAAAAGATCTAGCCTCTCTGCAGGATGGCATCTTTATTTTAGTCATGACAATACAGATTTTTCAAATGAATAAAATATGAAGTGAAATATGTACTGATACAAACATCCTTTGAATGTCATGTGAGTTTAGAATTTTGTCCTAGTATAAGTGCGATTGCTTATGATAGAATTAACTAATCGCATACAATTTGTGCAAGTTGAGACATTTGACATAGATTCGAATTTGATGAGCATCAGATCAATCAAAAGTATTTTACTTTTCTTGAGGGCAATGTTTAGCGTTTAGCTCGGTCCAGAACGAAATGAGTGGTCCAACTGTGAATTGGAATGTGTACCATCCTCGTTTTGGGTGGTCTGGTCCGAACCATTAAAAAATAATAAACATACTTAAAGCCTTGTGTTCGCATGTCCTCTTTGTTTGAAAGTGAGCCTTTTCAATGTTTTACTATTCCCTCTATTTTATTTTATTTTATTTTTGCTATCTGTCTCCAGCGTATGGTGAGCATGTTTTTTGAGGCAAACAAGATGAAATCTGTAATCTTTTCTATAATAACCATGAAATAAGATACTTAGATATCATAAAAACAATTAAACTTTTTTATGCACACATCACAAAGTTGTCCTAGTATTTGCTTTTTCATTTTGTAAACATACTTTTGAGACTGTTAATATTTCATCATGTTGATTTACAATTTTGCATTTTATGCTTGTAATTGTATGCTTTATCTTCTAACTGTTTCTATTTCTTAGTACCTATTGTCGAGTTGGCTATTGTTGCCCTCTAAGATTGATGTTTATCTGCCCAGGTTATATCAAAATTAACAGATGGTAAGGCTACACATATTCCTTATAGAGATTCCAAACTTACCCGCTTACTGCAGTCTTCTCTCAGCGGACATGGTCGGATTTCTGTGAGTTATTATTTTTCCTACAGAATAGTTTTAAACTTTTAATATATCGTTCTTTTTATGTTCAGTGAACATGGCTCTTGTTTGTGTTTTCTTGTCTCATTTTTTGTACTTTTGGTAGCTTATCTGCACAGTCACACCTGCTTCTAGCAATAGCGAAGAGACACATAATACACTGAAGTTTGCACATCGTAGCAAACATGTGGAAATCAAAGCTTCTCAGAATAAGGTAAATCGAGTTCTTATTTTAATAATTTTGTTGGATACTTGTGTCTGTTAATGCATTGTCCATGGTGACTGGAGATGATTAATATGCTATCGTAGATAATGGATGAGAAGTCCCTTATAAAGAAATATCAAAAGGAGATTTCGTGTCTAAAACAAGAGCTGCAGCAACTAAAACGTGGCATGATGGAAAACCCATATATGATTGCTTCCAACCAAGAAGATCTTGTTAATTTGAAACTTCAGGTTAGTGTTTTTAGTTTCACAATATAAATGACACATCCTGTAAGTACTTACTCTGATATTAGAAATTCAATGTACACTATGCTTTACATTTTTGTTGCGGTGTACTATGGTGTGGTGTGTTCCTGTTATGCTCGTATCCTATCAGGTTATTGCAGTAACAGATCAATTTCAAGCTATCTAACATGTCGACAAGGTGTTGTTACTTGGTTATGTTTATTACAACAACAGCGACAACAGCAGCAAATTCTCTGTTGCTGTTGTTGATGGCCATTGTCTTTTACTTATCTTTTTTACGTGTAACTGCAAGATCTATGTCGTAGAAGGGTCCAAATTAATTTATTTGTCACAGAGATGGAGTTCCAGTCTTTAAGTTGGGGAAAAGACTAGCCAGTAGAAAAATAGGTATTCATTATCCATGGAAATATAGACTAGGGAACTGGGATTCGACAGAATTAGTTCATTCTGTTTTTCTTTCTTTATCTTTCCCCTTTTCTCTTATTGCAATTTCCTTCTGAGGTGCTGTTTCTTCTACTTCTTGCTTTGTTTTCACATTTTGCAGCCAACACATTTATCTGCCCTTTTACCTAATGAACAGACACTAATATCTTGTTTTCTTTATGTTGGTGAATTTTACATCTCAATTTCTGTGTTCATTTAAATACTGGTTTTAGTTGTAGTTTGCGAGAACAGAGTGAGGATTTGCATTGGCCATCAGCGATGGGATTGAGATTGATAGGGCGAATTGGTGGCCATGGAATTGAGTCAAAAGCAATTTATAATTCAAAAAAGAAAGCGGAAAATCATAAAAATATAAAAAAATAGAAAATATTATGAAATATCTTAATTTTATGTAAATATTCACTACATAAGATATACTATATACTTATATAATCATGTAATATGTTTTTTATATTCTATATATATACTTTATACTATATAGTACCCTTTTCCCATATCCCTATTAAAGCTGGACAATGGTGAGAAGTGGGCAGTGACACCAGTGAGAACAAGTGAGTAAATGGAAGTGGTGATGGTTAGATGATGACATATGTAATTGATGGTGCGTGAGGGCGACACTTAGATGATGGTATGTCTTTTCTGATTAGCTGACTTCTATTTTGTCATATTCTGATTTGTATGACCTTGTTATCACCCTAAAGTACAACTACCTACAGAAAATATGGGAAAGATAAATAAGAGATCTTGGGGTTTCATTAAACATGACCATTGCCTTTCCACCAGCTTTTTCTTCTGTGGATTTATTTGTTGCCAAGGTGCAGGATCTTAAGTTCGAGTAGAAAGTATGTATGCATCGATACATAATTATGTATCCTTATATTTCTCAAGTTTTTAACTTGAGAATCACTATTTTTCTATATATCAAGTAACTGATAACAGGTTTTCATACTTATGCCACCTGATCCTGTGTTACTTTATGGTTTTAAACTTACATGCTAAAGTCATTTTATTTGTCTTGTTACAGCTGGAAGCTGGCCAAGTCAAGTTGCAATCAAGGCTGGAGGAAGAGGAGGAAGCAAAAGCAGCCTTAATGGGTAGGATTCAACGGCTGACAAAACTTATCTTGGTATCCACCAAGAATAGTTTATCATCAAATATTTCTGAGAAGGGTGGGCATAGACGTAGACACTCCTTCGGAGAAGATGAGGTTGTTCCTCTTCAACAATTTCCTTTTTCTAATATACTTATTCAAACTATTTTTTCGCTATGCTTTCCTTTATTAGTGCTAATGTGTGGATGGGGTGGATGGAATATATGAAGTGTTTGCAAGCATGATGTGAAACATATTTTTGGACATTAAATGTTCAGTTGAGAGTAGTTTTAACTGGTTCAACATAGTTGGTCAGATTGAATGGTTTCAATGATAATTCTTCCTAGCCTACTTCTCAGACATACTAGCTTCCACTGTTAAAATATGGTAATTTGCTGGAATTATTTTGATTTTGATGATTTTTGATCTATTTGTAACAATATATAAATCCCGTGTTTAAATATAGTTACAAATACTGTGTTGGTCTCTTATTATCCTTATTTCTTTCAAATTTTGTTGTTATTGCAGCTAGCCTATTTGCCCGATAGGAAACGGGAATACTTGATTGATGATGAGGATGGTATGCTTGACTCAGAGCTTTCTGCAGAAGGAAGATTAGACAGTAGCAGTCTAGATGAACCATTGAGGTTTGACAAAAGGAGTAAGAAGAGTGGAATGCTTGGATGGTTCAAGTTAAGGGTAAGCAATCATCTCCTTTTTGTGGTTCAACCTTGAATGACACTCTCCTAGTCACTTGTTTCATATTTGTATGTGTTATGCTGCACAATGTGGATTAGCAAATATTAATGTGTCTCATGTTGTCTAGATTCCTCACCAAAGAACTTGATTCATGATTTTTATTCTTAAACATGTAGAAAGCTAGTGTCCATGACTGTAATTTGTCTCTGATGCAGAAGCCAGAACAACTTTCTGGACTTTCGCCTAGTGCTGAGAGTGAGAATTCTGTTGGTGGGTCACCATCCTCTTCACAGTCCTCACAGCAGAAGCAGCAGTTGTTTGATCAGAAGGATGGGCGAAGAAGATCTATTAGTAGAAAGGGGGACGATCCTTCGCCAATAGTTGACTCCTTTGCAGAAAGAACCCAAGCAGGCGACTTATTTGGTGTCACAGTTAAAGGTCGTCGGCTTCCACCGGTGAGACATGCTTAAAAAACTGAATAGATATCCATGGATATTATGCAGTCCAATAGAAATTCTGTGTAACCACTTTGTCAATATTTACTCCTTTGCTGTGGTCAAATGCCCTTTGCATTACTGTCCAACCCTTGGTGGGGTGAAAATTTTACCCTTCCCAACAGCTTCCCACCATTATGGCGTAGAAAATAGTTATATCATCATCTATATATTATTATAATACTGAGGCACCTGAAGCAATCAAAAGCATTCTTCCAACTCCTAAAGCTCCAATTTCTTGGGGTATTCTATTTGTAGGATGCTCAGGTTTGCAAGAAATCTATACAATACTGTACAAACAAGAACAGCCTGAGCTCAATAAGAATCAAAGGAAAGATGTAGAACAAGAAAACTGCAAATTTAGTGGGATAAGACTTTGGACTTGTGCATGGTACCTGATGGATATAAGCCACATATCTCATCGACTAAGAGAAGCCTTCAATTTAGCAGTCACTGGTTCTGTTAGTCTACTTTAAACTCTCATGCATATCTTTTTTTCCCATTATTTTTCAGCCAGAATTGTTTGTTCCAAAGCCCTAATGAAAGAGCAGAGACAAGGGATAAATGTGAACACCTTTTTTCTTAAAAATAGCAACAAATTACATGGAAGGTAATCAAGGAACTGCATCTAGTTACTTTAGTCTCCTACTATCATTTAAAGTTCAGATTTTTCTCAGAATACTTATGATAGTTTAGGCAATGTATTCCTTGTATATTTTTTTTTTCTTTTTTCATTATGTTTTTTTTAAATTTGTTCTTTTCATACAATGTTATATATGGTTCATCATTCCTATGGATTTTATTAAGAGCAAGCCACATGCTCGGTGTATATTTTCACTTTGTTAATAACTTGTATGCTCATCATAACTTGATCTATTTCTGAACTTACATGATCATCTTTTTATAACTGAAATAACACAATTTTTTCTAGGAATCTCCATTTTGTGATGAGTCTTAAGCTAATTTCATTAAAGATAACTTATATGGCATTTCTTGTGTGACTTGTGTATATCTGCCTCATCAACTGCAGTTTCATATTCCAAGAACTCAGAATTTTGTACCTTAACGATGCATAGCAGTGTCCTCATCTTATCCATGTTGCCTTCTTTCTAAGTGATTTTTTATTCAGATAAAGAATTTATGTTCACTTTAAAAAATCTTTATCATTTTGTCTCCTTTCATGACCCGAGTCTTTGCTTATGTACTCAAGGATGGCTGAAAATTCATATTTTTAATAAATATAATTTCCTTTAAATTTTTAGATTGTTTTTTGTTGAGTTCGTTATTGTATAATAACCTTTCTATGTTATATTAATCATAAATAGGTAGAGATAGTTGATATATCACATTCTGATACTCCCATTTTTTAACAAAGATCTAGACTATTGAATGTGTTTTTCTGAAAATTTTGCTGGTTGAACTTCTAGTCATTCTTCACTATTTTACTGCTATAATCATTCATGAGATAAAATACTGAATGCCTTGCAGACAGGAACAACTATCATTGATCAAATGGATCTACTCAATGAGCAAGTCAAAATGTTAGCTGGGGAAGTAGCACTCTGTACAAGCTCTCTTAAACGGTTATCAGAGCAAGCAGCTAACGATCCTGAAGACATCCAAATCCAGGTATACGTGCTACAAAATAAATTTGCTGATACTTGTGATGGTTGTTTATATGATTCATTTTGTGTTATTGTAGGAGCAAATGCAGAAGCTGAAGAATGAAATCAATGAGAAAAAGCAGCAGATGCATGTTCTTGAGCAACGGATGGTTGGTTCTTTAGAAGTGGGCCAACATCCATCAAACAACAATGAGATCTCCCAGGTAATTCACATAGTAATGATATCTGAAACTTATGAAATGTTCCAAGCTTCCACCCTTGTTGAATACTTCCAAGAGCTCTAAAATTAGAATTTAAATAACTAATAAAATAATGGTGCCTGCTTAGCCTAAGAAAATACTGTAATCAGGTTACTACTTTTGGATTGGTTCTTTTACATTTGAAAAGCCAGCTATTTCTGGTTTTGCAGCTATGGTTAACCATAGTGACTCATATGTCTAAGTATCTGCTTGTATTTCTATTCTGCAAAGTGATACAAATTTAGTATTTGCTCTGTTATTGCTGTCATTGTGTGATTTCTTTTCTATAATATCTGATGAGCAAACTTCATATCTCTGCAGACACTGTCAAAACTAACAACTCAGTTAAGCGAGAAGACATTTGAACTTGAGGTTTAGTGTAGTTTTGCCGTTTGCTTTTCCTAACATGTTTGTTTTGTCAGTCATGGGAATATTTTTTATTTTCTTGTGGTTTCCTCCGTATAGATCATGTCTGCGGATAACAGAGTTCTTCAAGAGCAGCTGCAGATGAAGGTGAAATTGGATGATGGCATTGTAATTCTAGTTTTCATTCAGGAATAAGATGCACCATTCTGACAATGTTTTTGGGGAAAAAAAATCAACAGATATCTGAAAATACTGAACTTCGTGAAACCATTTCATCGCTGAGGAAGCAGATTTCTTCTTTGACGGACAAATGCAGTAAAAGAGAGGATAGCCTTAGTAGAACTTGTCTAGCTGAAGCATCTGCGGCAAATGGTGGACTGTCAGATGGACCAATCACGTCCAGTGAGACTTCTGCTGACAACAATAAAGTCTCAAATTCCAACTGCTTTGCTAATGACTCGGATGATGTCTCTAAGGGGTGCCATAGTGAATTGTCCCTGAAGTCACAAGTTCTCATGCAGGTTCTCTCTTAACACTTCGTAATATGTTTTAATCAAACATCTCCTGGGTTAATCACCATTCTATAACTTCATGAAGTACCAATTGATAATATTACTATAGTGATGTTTTATGTTTCTTTTGAACATTTAGGCTGCTGAGATTGAGAATTTGAAGCAAGAAAAGGTTATATTAGCTGAAGAAAAAGATGGACTTGAAATTCATAGTCAAAAGCTAGCAGAGGAAGCTTCTTATGCCAAAGAATTGGCTGCAGCTGCCGCTGTTGAGCTTAGAAATTTAGCTGAAGAAGTTACTAAACTTTCTTACCAAAATGCAAAATTGACGGGTGACTTAGCCACAATGAAAGAACTGTCAATTGGGAGATCTAATTGCCAGAGACATAATCAGTGTGATGGAAAGCAAGACCACTATAATATAAGAGCAGATACTTATTTGAAAAGGCCAGATAATGGAGCCCTTTTTGAGGAGTTACAGAAAGAGCTTGCAACAAGACGTCAACGAGAAGCATCTTTAGCTGCTGCATTATCTGAAAAAGATCAAAGAGAGGCAGAGCTACAAAGAAGAATCAATGAGGCAAAACAACATGAACAGGAATTAGAGAATGAGCTTGCAAATATGTGGGTGCTTGTTGCAAAAATTAAGAAAAATGGTGTGAATTCAGCGGAAACCTTAACCGAAAGTCTGAATGAATATGACTTTCAATCTAAACAAAGTGGTGTTCTTCTTTCTAATGGTAATAGTTGCGTAAAGTTCATGAGAGATAAGTTACCTGGAAATGTGAACACAGATGGCGTAAGTATCTTGGAAGATACAAGAGCTGCTTACGAACTTGAAACAAGAAGGTCTAAGGAATTAGAAGGAATTATTTCTAGATTAAAGGTTTGCAATTTTGCCTTCCTGTTACATCTCTACATGTTCCTAGTTTTGGTCGTTCTTTAATGAAAGCTGTTACTTTTACTCATACTGGATGCAGTCTGGTGATATCTACAGCAATGAACATAAGAAATTGCATGGCTGAATAATGTATATAAAATAAATTCAGTCTATGTAAGGGTTATAATGATACTACATCCTCTATCTCAGGGTGAAGATCTCATTGGCTTAGATAACGGAACACTTGAAGAACTACAGAGTTTTCATGTTGGAGCATTATCAAAGATATGCCAAGAGAAGGTACTGGCATAGTGCAATCCCTTGCACTGCAATAGTGGAGCTATTAGATAGCTTTTGGTGTCCATTTCAGTGTTTTCCTTTTTGATGTTAGATAGTTTGATTTGCAAAGTAATCCTTGTCTGTTTGTAGCTTCCAAGTATATCCCGTAATTGTGCTTTATATCAATTTGGCCTTTTCTATATGTTTACATTTCTGAAAGTAAGCGCTTGTTAGGTCAGTCTTCAGCCAGTACCTGCTTTAACTTTTAATTTGTTCTGCTCTTAATTGTAGGTGACAAAGCGGGTTCAATAGAAGGTGAAGTCTGCAGAAATCAAGTTATTTTTCTTTCTTCCCAAGGTTAGTATCCCAGATATTCTCAACTTTTTCTGTCAATATCACATCATTCTAGCTTCTTTCTTGCATACAGTGACATTCTTTTGGTTGGCATGTAATATCCTGTTCTGTGCTCAATACTATAACGCTTACTACAACTAACTTAAGACTAAAGAAGACAAATATGAGAATGCTGTTGGTAGCTTTTCTAGGATTTCAAGCTTAAGCATAATAACCTTCTGATAGATCTAATAAATCTAGGATAGACCAATATGCAATTTCCTAATAACTATAATAGCTTTCCTGGTGATATTAGATTTGCAACTGAATTAGTTTACTCGCAATATAAAAGCTTGGCAATTACTTTTTCTCATTGTAGTTAATGTACTGTTCACATTGAAACAAAGTGAGGGGCCATAAGAACTATAATGTAGTTGTGATCATATCCATTCAAGTAAGTTTACTGACAACTAAGAAGGGCAGAGTTGAACAAATGGAGGCATTGACAAAAGGAATGGCATGTGCTACAAAGCATCCCCTATCATTCCAAATGAGTTTAGCCCAAGGCTTCTCTGGTCTTCTCCTGCCTCAAATCTCTTGGTTAGGTGACTTTGGAGGTGGTACAAGGTTATCACAGTCCTTGCTTGCCTCCAACAGAGCTATAACAGGATTCCGAGTACTTGTTCTGGAGTGATATAACCCAGCTTCTTGTAGAAATAGCCTCTGAAAGAAGTGGAAATTAAGTTGTATTAAACCTACTCCAACCTGGGGTGTTTAATTTTTTAATTATATTTAGATTAATCTTGGCTCTCTTCGGGCAACTAGGTAGTGGTTATATGAGTTCTAATTTAAATTAATTACTATTAAGTGTTTTAGTATTGATATTGTATAAATTAGGCAAGTTATTTTGCTTTTGAGCATCATAGTTGAAGAGCTATAGGTCTTTATTAGTGCATTTCGGTGGAATAACAACATTTATTTTTTCTCCCACAACTCATATTTGAGTGCTATGTTAACCCCAGACAGGGTCAGTTGTTATCTTCCTGTGTCTGCTAATGGTTTTAGTTTCTTCATTATCGTTTTCTCTCTTTGAGTCTCATAGGTGGCAATATGCTACTTGAAAGAAACTCCCATTTGGCAGAGATGCTTCCAAACAACATGGAATAGAACAAATTCTGTAATCATTGCTGAAGGTTCAGATAGGTCCTTTGTTCTATGCCATGCATTTTTTGTTATAGAATTGAAGGAAAATTTATAGTCATTCTATCAGTTTATGGCCTCCCTCCATGTAATTTGTATTGACAAGTTTTTCTAGCCAAGGGTAATCTGCTGAGATGACCTGAGGTTGGCTTGTGGTTGGGTTGTTATGAAGAAGTATTAGAGAAATTGAAACCATTCAACCAGGCTGCCCATTGAATTGGAGTTGTTTATGACCACTTAATGGTCAATGTACCCTGATTCCTCGACTCTTCTTAAATGCTTCATACCCATTGTTTCCTGCACTCTCCCTTTCTCTGCCTAACCTGATGCAGTTCAGTTCCTGCAGTGTTTGGTTTCTGTTCTTTGGTTAGGTCTCAATTGAATGATGCGAACTAGGGCTGGATCATGTTGGTTTAGGATAATTTTCCTGATCTTGATGGTTTTTCTCAGCTAAAATTTTTACCTTTATTTAGTCAATTTGTTTATTTTTCTGTTTGATTTCTTGAATCAGTGATCAATTTTGGCGACCTACAAAGGTTGGTTGACTACATGATATCTAGGATCATGTTTGGAAGTACACAATGGTCGGTTGATTAAGGTCTAGGTCATTTAGGAAAATATTTTAAGCATCCATGTTAAGAATATAATGGGTTTAAATTTACATGAACTCACCAAACATAAATGTTCTAACATTCAAGCATTGCATTACCGGTCCATACCGATGTACCGACTAGCTATCGATACGATATATAACGAGCTGTACTGATGCATGGTATACTAGAGTGTACCGATGTACCATCCATATTGGTCCTTTGTTGGATCAGTATGTACTGCCCGTACTGAGCGGTATGTTTCGGTACGTCAAACTTGGCATTCAAGTATATTTGTCATGATCACTAAATGTGTTGGTTGAGGTAATTCTCTCCAGTGGCAAATGGATTCTAGGTTTTCAAATTGTTTAAAATTCATTATTTAGTAAGTGGCTTTTTTGCTGGCATGACTCTATTTTAGAAAAATACATTGTAAGAATTGCATGTGAACGAGTCTCCCAAACAATTACAAGGAAAAGAAAGCCTGTTGTATCTTATTTAATTGGGTTGTATGGCTGGCTTTTGACAGTTTTAATTTAAACAATGCTTTAGCAAAGTTTTTATCATGCTTACGTGTGTTGACAACTACCTTATTTAATTCTACAGTATGAAGTGTTGCCAATGAGCATATATAGCTGATTTAGGTCACAAGCTTTGTTGTTGTTTCAATTTTAACCACTAACCACAATGCATTGAACTTTGTTCTTTTTGTTTGAGTTGTTAATCTGATAACATGCTTTCCCCATCAGCCATTAGGAATTTTTATTTCGTATGTTTATATCAATTTAACTTCTGGCCTTGTGCCTTTTCTTTTACTAAACTCTTGATCCTTACATGTAGGATGTGTCTAGACTTTCAAGGATCTTGCATCTTTATCTATTTCACAATGGAGGCAGTCCAGTCTGTTTCGGCACAATATGAGTTCTGCAGCTCATCCCAGTCTTAAATAGTAACTATAGTTATATATAACTGCCACGAGTCTGAATATGATAATTTTTTTGGCAGATCAGTCTCTTCATGTATAGTTTGTTCTCTTTAGTGTAGATGTTTGTCAGCAATGTTGTATCTTAAAAGGATGATGCTTAACAACTTGTTGTATATCTACGATGCCTAATTATTTAGAACTGCTGCTTCTCGAACAGAACAAAAAATACTGTAGAGGATTGTAGCCCTTATTTTGCATGAGAGCTGACTAATTTAAAGTGGCAGATGCATCCTATTAAGGTAAGTGGCACATGCTGCCTAATTATAGCAACAAAATTAGTGTCCTCTGAGTTGCAGGGCTTCCATCCAACTCAATTGTTTAGTTGGCAATATTAAGTTGTAATATGGACTAAGTTGGCAATGTAAAGTTGGTCTTATGGACTTTGTGGGCTATATATAAAAAGGGTAAATACTCTCAGTGGTTAAGTTAATATGGAACAACGAAAATCTTATCTTTTGTTTGTTGTTTCCCTTCTTTACTCAAAGATGGTCGATGATAGAGGCACTGTTTCGGGAACTCAATCAACAAGCCAAACCTTCGGTAACGTGATTGGATTTTCCACCTTAAGCGTCCCACAAGGCGGGGAACAAGGAAGAAAGGGGTGAAGCACAGGGACTCTCGGCTGGAGATTGTTGCATAAGTGGTTTAAAGGCCTAAGTGCGTCGAATTGAATAATGTTTTCAAGATAGAGTACAAACCAATAGTAAAGCTGCTACCCTTTCTTTTATAAGTCTTACTAATGTAATTTAAGATATCATTAACCATCCTATGTGTTCCAGGATTAATCATAGTACAACTTATCTGTACAAACTTGTGAACTTTTTTTATCTTCTTAATCTACGAGGAGCAGTTAATGCTGTGTTATGAGATCACGCAGTTGGTCTGGCCATGGTCAGCTTTTGGATCAGTAGCTTCAATCACCACTCCCTTGTCATTTGACTAATTCAACCGTATAATGTATTATGATTTTCTTTGAGCTAATTATTATCCGACCTCTTTAGCATTTTATTTTTAGATTTAAAAAATTTATAATTATGAAAGAGGAATATTTACTTTTATTTTATTTTTCTTAATGTTATTGATAGAAGCATGACAATAATTGATAAAAAATAATAATAATTTTAACATCCTAATTACGTTTTTGATGATAACGAAAAATATGTCGACGCTCTACATCTCTGTCAGCGTTGCTCGGTATTGACGCAGATGTAGAACAGTATCGTTTTGTATTTACATCGTCGATTTATATGTCGAGGGATCATTTTCGCCTGTATTTTTGTATATGGTGTGGGGTTTACCTTCTTTGGAAATGTTACCGCGGATGATCGCTTAGAATTTGGTTGGAAATGAGACCTTTCCAGCCATTATTGGCCACCCTTGCCGCCCCCAAACCCCCGTCTCCTCTCGCCGGAAACATGAGCAAGAGGCGGAGGGTCAAGCCTCCGCTGCAGCCTCCCTCCACCCCTCTTCCTTCTTCGCCATCGCGGTCCCCGCCGACGAAACGGAAGCATGGCTCGACCGCTCCCCGTCTCAAGGCCCAGCGATCCCTCTCCGCCCCTTTGGCCGTTGCTGCTTCTGGAGAATGGGAGCTCCTCCCTGTCTCCCGCTCCGAGCTATCCCTCTCCCTCACCTTCCCCACTGGCCAGACCTTCCGGTGGCGCCGCACCGACCTCTCCCGCTTCACCGGCGTTGTGGGGCCCTACCTCCTCTCCCTCCGACACCTAGACGGCGATCCCTCTGGCCGCGTCGCCTTCATGCTCCACAATTCGGACGGCGGCAGAAGCGCCGCCGTGCGAGACGCCCTCGCCGACTACCTCAACCTCGGCGTGTCCCTCGCCGACCTCTGGAGCCGCTTCTCCGGCGCCGATCCACGCTTCGCCGAGCTAGCCGGCCAGTTCGACGGCGGCGCCCGTGTCCTCCGGCAGGAACCCGTGGAGTGTGTTTTCCAGTTCCTCTGCTCCTCTAATAACAACATCGGGCGGATTGAGAAGATGGTCGGCGTGCTCTCGTCGTTTGGGGAATATCTCGGGACGGTCGGAGGGTTCGAATTTCATGAGTTCCCGTCGCTTGAGAGGTTATCTCTTGTCACAGAGCACCAGCTGCGAGAGGCTGGCTTTGGTTACAGGTTTGCTTTTATCTTGCTTCCATCATCAATGTGACAGTGCGTGCAGTTGTATAGTTATTGATTTATAGAGCATGATTCATGTGAAACATACTGAGAATGGGTGAATGTTCATTTTTTTGTCTGCGATTCCTCACAGGATTTAGATGTAGGAAGAAGAAGATCACGAAGAGAAGTGACTTCTCATTTTGTTTCTTGGTACCATTATGGTAGAAAGTTGGGAATTAAAAGAAACAGATTTTTATTTGGATCATGTAATTGTTCTGGAAAAGAATTTGACTATGTCAACAATTATTTCCGCATGCTGGAGGGGTTCTGATGAGTTGTTGAGTAGGGTTCATGGTAGTCGGCAGCAATGGTTTTTTTTCTTTGTGTTTTTGGAATACAGGATCTATGTAGATTAAGTGCTTTTCTTTATGGGGAGGAATGGTTGTATTCTTTTAAATGGTATTTGATGTATATGTTTTCGATGAGACTATACTCTTGATTAAGCTACTACTTTGGTGTGAGTGAATCAGCTTGAAATGAGGAGGAATACCAGCTGATCTGGTGCTCAAGTTAAAATATCAAAGATTCTTATTGAGCTTGGATTATCAGTTGGTCCTACTGAATAATAAATTTGAATGGTGTAGAGAAGGAAAGTCATCTCTATAGACTCAAATGTTGAGTGCTATTCTAGTTTTTGTTTTTTATTTTTTATATTATACAGTGGATTCTTATAGTACCCCTAGTTAAGAAGTTTTCAAGGGTTTGACATTTATTATTGTTATTTGGAAAAAGCGACATGAGGTCTTCTTGAGGAACAAAATTTTTTTACCTTCCTATATTAGAATGACCATGGATTGTATAATGAGCTTTCAACTAATTACTGTTCTGAGTTATCTTATAACATGACAATAATATTTTGCCGCAGTGCATTAGAATCCAATCTAGATGCATGCTTTATGATCTTTTATTAGGATATTTGTTATTATATGATTTTTATGTGTTCTCGGATCATCCATTTTCCTGTGTTACCTGTGTTATGGTGTTGAAGTGATGCTTGTTATTTGCTAGGGATGAACTATTGGATCCGATGGACACTTTATGTGGGTTATTCTGATTATGACTTCATGGCAAACTAAAGTGAATATGATGTATAGAATTATTAACAGAAAAAAAATACAGCAAATGGAATGCTTCTTCAAACAAAAGTGAAGTACATAGATTTTGTTCAAAACAATGCAGAATAGATACTTCTGTTGAAGTTTATTAAATATATTGATCTAGGAACTTGGTTATTGAACTAATAAACCCACAAACCTGTATGAAACAATCAAGGAGCAATTTACGTTGCAGTTAATCTTGGATTTTATGAGAGTAATCATGTCAAGTACACTGACATCTGCAGTGATGTAGAAGTTGATTTTTACTCCATATGTTAATTCTGTAACTTGATTGAATGACCTGTTCACAAAATCTTTATGCAAAATTACCTTTTTGCAGCTGTGTTCCGAGTTGAAAATTGTTGATTTTCTGCAAGCTGGAGGGGAGAATTAACCAGTTATATAGTTTATCTTGATGGCTTTTATTGTAATTTTATACATAGTAAGATATTGAAATAAATAGTTGAAGTCATCAAGGGTCATCATTTGCAGTTTTTATTTCTTAAAATGAATGACCCTATTCTGGGTAATATCTCTCTTAATTCCTCTACATTCTTTGTTTTCCTATTTTCTTCCTTTTCTACTCTCTTTTCCTTGGTTGATGGAAATCAACGGTGCTCTGGATTTTTTAATTGGTTAATTTCTGCATACTTTAACTAAGGTTTACGTAACATGCAAGCAGGGCAAAATACATTGTTGGTGCAGTTAGAGCTCTGCAAGCAAAGCCTGGTGGAGGTGCAGAGTGGCTTGCCTCTCTTCGTGGGTTGGAGCTTGATGAGGTGATCGATGCACTTTGCACTCTACCAGGGGTGGGACCTAAGGTCGCTGCTTGCATTGCTCTTTTCTCCCTTGATCAGCACCATGCCATCCCTGTCGATACTCATGTTTGGCAGGTAACTTTTCTGTGCTTTTTTATTCTTCATATGGTTATTAAAGGCTTTCCGGAAAGCCTTAAATGAAACGAGCAACAACTAATGTAAAATGTTGGCATGAGTACAAGAACAATGCTAAATACCAGTATGACATTGGTTTTGGCAACAGATCAAATCAGTATGGTGCTAGAATACACAGTCATAGACTGCTTTGTACCATCCTTTGTCACTAAAGAAAATAATAAAAAGTAGTTGATGGTAACAGGTCATAGTATGGTGCCAATCTATGGCAACAGGTCAAATCAGTCTGGTACTCGCTGATGGTTCCATCGCTGGTGCTTTGTCATACTGGCAATACCAGATGGTATATGGTGTCTGACTGTTATCTTAAACCATGATCACAACTCAATGGAGCATAATCTAGATATCAGGGCCTCTTTTTGCAGTGTTGTGGAAAGAGCACAAGATATTTTGCTTGTGGCATGTCAAAAATGACATTTTTTTTGTCTGTATAGTAGATGTATTATTCTAATTAATTGTATGTGAAGTTTAGAGTACAGCTGTAAATAACGAATCATACTCCTACCAGAGTATTTTTGTGCTAATAATCAAGAGGCATATGTGCTTTATATTTGGTAGAATAATTCTGAAATGATTAGGGCACCATGTTTCTAGGTAAAAAATAAAAGGGTTTTAAATTCTTTTGATGTTGAAAGAACAAGTTTCTAAACATTGCCATGTAATCTAAATGTCTACATTGACTAGTGGTTGAAAATGGATAATTAAGGTTTCTTGTTATCGAGATTTTATATTTTCCTTATCATAATTCGGTGATTTTCTACATGGTTGATCTTATTAATAATATTCTTTTTTTGCACAACTGGCTTTTGAATTAATGCATATGTTCATTCTATTTTCTTCTTTCTTGTGTGTAATTGATGTGGTCTTGACACTTAATTCACGTGAAGTTGATTTGTGTTGCTTCACTTGTCACCCAGTGACTGATATGCAAATGCTCTTTATCGGTGTGTGTATGCAGATTGCAACCCGATATCTTATGCCAGAGCTTGCAGGCACACGACTGACTCCGAAGCTCTACAGATGTGTGTCTGAGGCATTTGTGGCCAAATTTGGGGAATATGCCGGTTGGGCACAGAATGTACTTTTCATTGGTGAATTACCTACCCAGAAGGTTCCTATTCGATTAGAGGTTGCCACCCTCAGCAAGACAGAATCTGGTGATGATGAAAAACGAGAGACAAAAATTGCAGTCGCTAATATATTGTCAGACGATGGCTCAATCACTAGGTAATATGAACCACTTTCCTGCATTACTACTGTTATCAATATTATTTTGCTTGTTTTTTCAAATTTACAAACTATATTTCCTGAGGAATTTTAACTCTTATGTTAGAGTTGAAGATGTTTCCTAGCCTTTAGCAAAATTATGATAGCTTTTAACCCAAATATGCTGCTGCATTGGAGTCCTTGGACGTGCTACTGGCTCGCAATGGAGTTCCTGTTGACAAATTGCATTTGGATGTGCCATGGAGCGTCGAATGTGGAGGCTTATCCTGCAGGTAAAACATGCACGACCTATTTTGCCTGAAGCTAAAACATATATACAATTCTTGACACAGCTATATCTGAAAGAAAAAAAATTTCCTGGTCAATTTTTTCCTGGTGAGTTATGAACATTTTATTTTGGTTATGAACATCACGTAACATTTATATTAACTTTTTATCACTTGAAATGAGGATTTTTTTTTTTGGAATATGATCGATCGAGTCTACATTTGTTCTGCAAACTTGTGGGATATTAGTAGCTTTTTCTTGTCACAACTTTTATTAATAAATTACATCAGCTTTTGTTATCATTTTTGTTAACACAAAGGAGAATGAAAAACTGACTACCAATGTTGTCAAAATAAATGACCGGTGAAGATTTTAGCAAAATAAGCAATTGATCCTTGAAAGTTTAATGACGGTGGATGCCGCAGTTTGATATTTTGCTTCATGATCGATCGTATTATTACGGTTGTGTGTTTTTTAGAATACTAAGAAATACAATTTCTACCGATGTATACAACGTAGGCTATGGTCGAAGTTAAATCATCCCAATATACATTGGAAAAGGCACACAAATGGAGAGATTAGTTACGATGAATATGTAATCCATAACATAGAGTGTTCTTTAAATACGGTAGCAATCGTTTCATAGCATCCCAATGTATCTATAGGATTTTATTTTATTA
Organism: Musa schizocarpa; assembly: GCA_900464855.2. NCBI lineage: Eukaryota > Viridiplantae > Streptophyta > Magnoliopsida > Zingiberales > Musaceae > Musa > Musa schizocarpa. The sequence continues at coordinate 11,047,627 of LS990925.1, read as the reverse complement.
ATAGAAAATAAAATATTTGGTCAGGTATGTAAGAGATGACAAACATTGTAAGACTCCAATGACATTAGAAGATCCATCTTTTTAAGGGATATTAAAATAGATTGTGGAGTTTGCACTTGTTTTGCACCATATAACGTGAGACTGATGTATTCATCTCGGGAAAGAAATATCTTTTTCAATGTTAGAATCCTCCCAATATCTAAGAAATAATAACGAAGATCACCCTAATATTTTCTAGAGAACTTAGTGTGAGAGCTAATGTAAAAATTGAGTGTATTACTATCTATGATAATGATATCATATAATTCTCATGACGATAAATAAATAATGATGTAATAAACTTGGAGCTAGTAAAACTAAAGGATATAAGACGTTATTTGAGATTATTTTACAATGCTCTCTGGGTTTTTCTTCGGTCTATATATTGACAAACGTAAAAGAGATGTATTGCATCAATAAAATTGAATGACAAACATAAAAGGGATGTATTGCATCAATAAATTTGGTTGGATGATTATTAGATAGAGACTTTTTCATTGGATAGATACTTTTTCGATAAAAAGATACATTATTCACATTTTAAAAAGTTTGATGACCTCATCAAGCGTCAATATTATCCAAAATCAAACTCTAGCATGATACATGTGAGATATAGTTCAATAATAGTTTCATGTATCATTTAGCCTTGTGTATAATTAGCCTTTTTGCTACTTGAGCTTCTCATCATACCTTAACGCTGATCGACTCTAATACAAATATTTACAATCAAACATGATGAGATAACTACTTTTTAAGTTAAACCACTAGTCCAAAATAATTAATTGAAATTAATAATAATAGACCTAATAGATCTTTATTATTTTAAGTCTTAGCTCATTTTGATGGGGTACTAAATCAAAATGTTATATAAACTATTTTGGTAAATAAAAATAACAAGTGTTACCCTTCTTTTATGCTCGTAGTAGAGGTGCGCTTCCTAGGAGTCAATAGATGTTTAATATATCTTACAAAAATGAGATGTAAAATTAATTTTTCTTGGGGAACACAAAGAATATTTAAAAGGTTGAAGGTTATAGATGAGAAAAAGAGTTGACTAGATCTAATTTAAGCGTGTAGAACCTATGTCATCCCTAATGATAATGTCATCCGATCCTTTGTGAATCCGATGTGACATGATGAGAGACAGTAGAGTCTATCAACCAAACTTGATATGTGATTAGTTTGATGGTAGAATAATTGATAGTAGGGTTCAAACACAAGTGAGAGAATGGCCTGAAATATTTGTCAACAATATGTCTATATTTCTCATAATATTGATAGATTACTAGAGATTAACTAGGATAGCAGATTATCATTATTTTTTTGTATCGACCAAAAAATCATGTAGCATTGGTTGGTAAACAAATGATCACTATCCCTTCATCCTTTTTTTTATTTTTATTTTTTATAATTCTTTATGTTCAATAATCTTGTGATAGAGATCTTGAGATTGGATTGTCACCATTGCGAATTGTAACAATTAGTTCTTTGTATTTTGTCCCTAGTCCTCTTAAGGTGGAGACTAACATAAAGAAGATCAAGTTCATGAGCACTGACTTTAATTATCGAAATGATATTCTAATACAGATAGTGTTCCATGATTAAGTGTGACAAGTCTGCCCTTCGGTTGAATAATATGATTGCGGGATTTATTGACATGAAGTTTTGCCAACTTTAACCATGCATCTCTTGAAATTTTGGAAGAGGTACAACCATCAATTCAATGAGATACTTAAATTGTATGAAGTAATAGTTTATTTTGATGTACTCAATGTACATAAGTCTGCACTTGTAAAGATGAGGCTACCGAAATCGGAAGGGATCAAAACAATAAGAGTATTTTCTGAAACCTCATGAGAAAGAAAAGAAAAAAAAAAAAAAAAAACTCATAGGAGTATTCCGATATTATAGTGGAATTGGAGGACTATAATATAACAGTCAAATTTAATTTTATATTGAAAGTAGGTGGAAGAGTAAGAATAACTTATAAGGAACCGATAGATCTATTATTATTTATTTGAACTTAAATATTTTGGATTTGAAGAATATTTTGTTGGACGATAATACCGAGTGAGCAAAATAACTATGTTGTTTTTGAATAAAATATTTAAGTGTTTGTTTATTAACTCACGTTCTAGGCCTAAACTTTGTAAGGTTCCAACAAATTATTATAACAAGTAGTAAAATATATAATAATTATTGTAAGAAAATTATTTAATGCTTTATAACAATCGATTGTCTTGTACGATATGATTTATGATTTTGAAAATTAAAAGGTGTATCATTAATTGCAATCAATACGAATGATGCTTATGATAAGCAGATAAGATTTTTTCAAGGCAGTTGAGGAAATCTCTAAGCAGTTGAGAAAAATCCTCCATGATGAATGTGTATAACCTCCGTGCTGAGTGTGTATAAATAGCTATCAAGAGTTTATTATCAAAATGAACTAGTTAATTACATCTTATGCATTTCATAGTTTCTTCTATAATTTCTATCTTTCTGTATTCTTCGTTTAATTTTTATCATGGTATCAGAGTCACTTGCCTAAAGCAAGCTCTCTTCTCGCCGTCGACTCATCTGTTGCTTCTCCACCTCCGACGAGCCTTCTTCCTTGCAGATGTAGGCAGCTCTGCCGAAGCCTTCTACTGCTCCTCTTTTCTGTTCAGTTGGAAAGGATAGTGCTGCTGCTTACCTCTCCTCTTGTGTCGCTGCTTCTGTTCCTTATCGAGATCGCTCGCCACCACCTCCTATCGTGGTGGCCTTGCCCTCTGGCCGCTTCTCTACTTGCGACCTCTCCTCCTCGTTCCTATATCTCACTTTCGAACGAAAATACTATTGCCGCCATCCTTACCATTGCCGCAATTTCTCTCAACCTGTCAGAATCGCTGCAGATTTTTTTTTTTCTTTTTTACCCTAATCGCTTGTATATTTCTTGCTCATCATTGTAGCTTCCTCGCCATCGCCGCACCCTCCTCTATAGTGCATCATTTGCAGACCTCCTTTGCAACGATCGATATGATTTTTTCTCCTCCTCCCTATCTCCTATATCTTTACATCTTTTGTAAAGATCACTTAAGCCACCATAAAATATCTAGGATGTCTTCATTTTTTCTTCCGATATTCCTATCCCCTTTCTTTACTGGGGACTCGAAAGCACTTTTCAAAGTCTTATCACCATCAACGCTACTACACTTATTCCTTCAAATTATCCAAAGGCAACAACCACGCATCTTGGCGAGCACAATTTTCTAATCTTCTATTTGGCTATGATCTCCTAGGTTACGTTGATGGCTCTCTCCAGTATCCACCTGAAATGATCAACATCCCAGGTGAACCCAGCCCAGTGCCAAATCCAGCCCACAAACTATGGTTTCGTCAAGATCGCCTCATCCTCCAAGCTATTCAAGCTTCTGTTGCTGGATCCATTGCCCCGCTGATTGCTAGTCATAGGTGCCCAGCAAGCCAATCACGTGAGTGATGGCACGTGTGACTTAATATAGAATCTTTTTGCTTATTATATTTTGGCATATATCACTTTATAACTATTGCATAAATGCATACATATATTGTGATGTCCTTGGATTTGTGCAATGGGAATTGATCGTGATGAGATCACGATAGTGAGATCGATTCACCTTTAAACACATATTCTAAATAATCCCTACCATAGGTTACTTTCGAGAGGGATATCGTGATAACCGGACAAACGGTGTCTTTGTATACCCCATCCATATGATGGATGCAAAGAAATGGTCTCATAGTCGCTTTGTGTAGGGACACTAGGGATACAATCTGTGTGCTCATTGGAGAATGAGTTCATTGATTGATCCGCTTTACGGAATGCTTTGGATGGTTGGTGATGCCTTATTGTCGACAAATGATTCCGTAGTCCCTAGTGGTGTATATGGTCCTTAGACTTGAGACACCAAGGATGCCCCAGATGAGTGCTCCACTCTTTGATACCGGACTTATAGGTTTGATTGTCCCGGATCTAGTACAACCGGTCATTGGGAGTGGTAGTCGACCTTACGAGGGCTATTGAGTGTTGATAGAGGATCATCCACTCTCGGCGTCATGAGAGGAATATCCCATGTGTTCTTGCTCGAGACAAATCCACGCCGTGGTCATTCGGGTTGAGAGAAAAGAGTTCTCCCGAGAATCGATTAGAGCGAGACTTCGAAAAGAAACCGTGTGGGTTTGACAACACCATGCTCGATATACGGTCTCGGTATATTAGATGGATGAGGGACTATAGGTACACTCAGAATCGAGGACGATGGGTCCAATGGATTGGATTCCCCTCAGATCGTCGATGGGGACTACTGGCCAGAGTGGCCTAAATGCGTCCGTAGTCGATGAGTCGAGTGGATTATTACAGAGATAATAATTCACTGAGTTAGAAGGAGTTCTGACAGGTATGACTCACGGTCAGCTCGATATTGGGCCTAGAGGGTCACACACATATGGTAGGCGTTGCGTGCTAGTCATAGGTGCCCAGCAAGCCAATCACGTGAGTGATGGCATGTGTGACTTGATACAGAATCTTTTTGCTTATTATATTTTGGCGTATATCACTTTATAACTATTGCATAAATGCATATATATATTGTGATGTCCTTGGATTTGTGCAATGGGAATCGGATCGTGATGAGATCACGATAATAATGATCGATTCACCTTTAAACACATATCCTAAATAATCCCTGGCATAGGTTACCGAGAGGGACATCGTGATAACCGGATAGACCGGTGTGTTGTACACCCGTCCCATATAATGGATGCAAAATGGTCTCATAGCTGCTCGTAGGGACACTAGGGATACAATCTGACAGTGCTCATTGGAGAATGAGTTCACTGATTGATCCGCTACGGAATGCCTTTGGATGGTTGATGATGCCTTATTGTCGACAATTGATTCCGAGTCCTAGTGGTGTATCTAGTCCTTAGACTTGAGACACCAAGGATGTCCTGTATGAGTGCTCCACTCTTTGATACCGAACTTATAGGTTTGGCTGTCCCTAGATCTAGTACATACCGGGTCATTGGGAGTGGTAGTCGACCTTACGAGGGCTATTGAGTGTCGATAGAGGATCATCCACTCTCTAAGTCATGAGAGGAATATCCCATGTGTTCTTGCTCGAACAAAATCCCCGGCCGGGTCATTCGGGTTGAGAGAGAAAGAGTTCTCCGGAGAATCCGATTAGAGCGAGACTTTCAGTAGAAACCGTATGGGTCCGACAACACCATGCTTTCGATATACGGTCTCTCGGATATTAGATGGATGAGGGACTATAGGTACATGGTAATCGAGGACATCTGTCCAATGGATTGGATTCCCCTCAGATGTCGTCGGGGACTACTGACGTAGTGGCCTAGTACGTCCCAGAATGATCGATGAGTCGAGTGAATTATTACGAGATAATAATTCACCGAGTTAGAAGGAGTTCTCGACAGTATGACTCACGGCCACTTGATATTGGGCCTAGAGGGTCACACACATATGGTAGGCATTAATGATGAGTAGAGGTTCTGATATATGAGATATCCGACGGAGCCATTGTCTTATTGGATGCGATCCAATACCCACTAGGAAGGACCCATTAGGGTTTGACACGGATCTCTATAAATAGGAGGGATTCACAACCTCATAGGCTAGAGTCTTTGCTTGCCCTTCCTATTCTCCTCTCCCTCTCCACCTCGAGAGGCCCGGAGTTTTTTTGTGGAGGGTCGCCGCAACCCCTCGGCCTGTGTGGATCACCGCTAGAGAGGAGGACGCTTGACCTCCTTCACCCTCTCCTAAGGATCTGCAAGGAAAAAGGGATATCGATCTCCCTAGGTAACACAATCTCTATACCCGTTTTGTGTTTTTTATGGATTTTTCGCACCAATCTTCGCATCGATCTACTAAACATCTTTTTTTGGGAATCGGGGATTTTGTTTTCTTGTTCTTCCACCGCGATATGATGTCGCCCCATGATTTCCCAACAAGTGGTATCGAGCCGGTTGTTCGTGCGAATCATTGGTTTTTTTTTTGAACTACGTGTGTTGTGCTTAGAAGAATATTGACGCCAAAATCGTTGACGAAAAAAGCAAGGAAGGGCAACAACAGCTTGTCGCCCTCGATCCGCATGCTGCAGCCACCGCAACCGCAGCCACCCGGGCACCAATCGCCCATGATGCATAAAGCGGCAGTACGGCAAAGAAATTCGGGCTGTCCGGCCGGCAGAACTTTACGGAAGCGGGATTATTGAGGCGTGGCCTGCTACCGCTGGCAGCGACGACGCCACCGCCACGCTCTCATGGGCGAAACCCCCCCCAATATCAGGGCTGGCAAGGACAAAGACCGCTCGTGGAAAAGCGGCGCCCGCAGGGCTTAACCGCAGGCAGGGCAGCACCGCCGGCAGAATGCCATGAGCGCCCCACTATGGCCAGCAATGGCCAGCTTAGCGAGCGTCGTCCGTCCGCCCGAAGCGGGCGCCCCCCTCGCCCGCCTGAGACAGCCGCCGCCGGAAAAGGGGAAAGGGCATTAGGGTTTTCTGGAAAAAAAGATAATTTTGCCCCTCGAATTTGAGAAATTCCAGTTTCTATCTTTTGTCAAAATTATGAAAATACCCTTAGAATTGAAAATTCCCTACATGTCCCCTCGATTTGAAAAAATATTAATTAATTAAAAGGTTTAGTTGATTATTATTTTTTTATTATTATCTAGTAGTCCTACATGATGATGATTATTTATACATGTGATGTATGATGTGTGGGACCGGATGATCATGGACCGTGTGATGTGTGTACTTGTGATTATTATTATTGAGGTCCCGCGAACCTCCATTATATTTCTCGTTTATTGTCGGAACTGCGTGCCTATGATTAAGTTGTAATCACATGAGGAGGCGCAGGCGAGGAGCGTGGATGCGATAAGCGGGACCCACGAGACGGACGATCGCGGATGCATTAAGATGCATCAAGATGTCGACGAAACCGGCGAGGGACGAGATGAACGATCACAAAATGGAGATGCACCGTTGCACACATAGATCTTGATGTGAGTGATTAGGTCTCATCGCTCCTCAGCCTAATCATATTAGGTTGTGGTCCATGATCATCCGATGTGATTGCTTATACACATACTAGATATGTATATATATTTGCATGCGATGTAGATATATATTAAATATGTATATGTGTGACATGTCATATTAGGAGACCAAATTATAGAAACATCTCTCGATAATATTAAATTTCCAAAACGCGTGAGGCAATTAGATTGACCCACGTGGCTTCCATCGTTATGGTAGGAACCGATTCCCCAGTAGGTTGAGTTGGTCGAGTCCCTCGAGACTCACCTATATCAGCGATTCGCTATCTTGCTTACGACATAGAGATGTCACCTGTGACTTTGAGGACATGGTATGCTTGGTCGAGTCCCTCGAGGGTATATCATCAAATCGACTCATCTTGTAACGAAGGTGTTGACTTTTACCGAGCATCATGGTTGGTCGAGTCCCTCGAGGCCATGGTGATTCTGAGGCCGACCAGGGATCTGAATCACAAGGAGTTGTGATCGGCAAGAGTTGCCTCTTTTTTTAGGCTTAGTGTGATTGGTCGAGTCCCCTGAGGTTACACTAAGACGCCGATTGATCCCCGATCCCCACTAGAAGTCCTTTGGAGACTTCCGTTTCACGTCTTTGAGGGTGTCGCGACTCGTTAGTAAAATAGTGGGAGCATATTAAGATAGAAGTCCATATCTTGATAGTTTATTTCTTTGCAAAATCTGCATGTTATTCATTTTCGCTACATCTTTATTTTCGAAAATGTCGTTTTCAAAAACCCTTACGTGGCATACTTGATGTCAACCGCCTTTATCGGTCCAAATTATACGGATTGGCTCCGTAACTTGAGAATTGTTCTCACAAAGAGAGAAAATCGTAATGCCCTTGATACAATGATGCCTACGCCGAAGAAGGGGCAAGCGAGGATGAGATCGCCACATTCATTGAAGTACATTGATGACTCCAATCTTGCTTTCGATTGCTATATGTTGGGCTCTATGACTCCGTGAGTAACAAAGACAACATGAAAAGATGGATGCCAGATCCATTCTCCTACATGTCCGAAAATTGTTTGAGGAACAGGGAAGGACTCAACGATATGAGATATCCAAGAGCCTTTTTCGCACTAGGATGACTGAGGGGACACCGGTTCAGAACCATGTCCTAAAGATGATTGAGTGGATAGAGAAACTCACAGGTCTAGGAATGGTCCTAGAGGATAACCTGTGTATGGACATTGTGCTTCAGTCCCTACTAGATTCCTTTTCACAGTTCATAATGAATTTTAATATGAACAAGCTTAAGGTGACTCTCCCAGAGCTCCTAAATATGTTGAGGTAGGTAGAGAGTACTATTAAGAAAGAGAAGCCAGTTCTCTACACTGGTGAGACCAGAAAGAAAAGGAAAGCAGAAAGGTACCTTAAGAAGGGAAAGGGCAAGGGCAAACAAGGTAAAGCAAAGGTTGCTAAGAAAGACCCAGCAAAGGACAATGGCCAGTGCTTCCACTGTGGTAAAGATGGGCATTGGAAGAGAAACTGCAAAGAGTACCTTGTAGAAAGGGCGAAACAAAAGCTTGATGAAGCTTCAGATACATTCATGATCAGTCTTCATTTGTCAGACTCTTATGATAACACATGAGTATTGGATACCCAGTAGTGCTTATCATATATGCAATTCGTTGCAGTTTCGCAAGGCCTAGGAGACTACAGAGAGAGGCGAGATGGACCTCAAGATGGGTAATGGAGCAAAAGTTGCTATATTAGTCGTTGGCGAGGTCGCCCTACATCCGGCCTAGTGGAGCTTTTTTTTTTTTAGATGCATGTTATTTTGTTCCTTCTATTATCAAAAAAACATTATCTCCATTTCATGTTTAACAGCTTAGTGGATATAAATTTATTTTTGAGAACAATGGTTGTTCGATATTATTAGATGATAAGATCATCACGAAAGGAACATTGCATAATGGTTTATTTATGTTAGACACCACTCCACATATCATGAATGTAAATATGTCCAAAAGGAAACGAGATGAGTTGAACGATGCATACCGTGGCATTGTAAGCTAGGTCACATCCATGAAAAAAAGGATTCAAAAAGTTACTAAATGATGGATATCTAGATCCATTCGACTATGTGTCATATACAACTTGTGAGCCTTGCATTCGTGGAAAACCCGACCAAATCTCCATTTAGTAGAACTCGAGAGAGAGCCAATGAGTTGTTGGAACTCATACATAGTGATGTATGTGGACCCATGTCAACTCATGCCATTGGAGGTTACTCCTACTTCATTACATTTCTTGATGATTTCTCAAGGTATGGATATGTGTACTTAATGAAGTACAAGTCCGAGGGCCTTTGAGAAATTCGAGAGTATAAGAATAAGGTGGAGAACCTGGTGGAAAGAGTATCAAAAAAACTCTTCGATCGATCGAGGAGGTGAATACTTAGGTACGAGTTTACTCAGTTCCTCAAGGACCATGGGATATTATCCCAATGGACACCTCCTTATACACCTCAACTCAATGGTGTCTCTCGAAAGGAGAAATCGTACATTATTAGATATGGTACGGTCCATGATGAGTTTCACGACCTACCCATCTCATTCTGGGATATGCCCTAGAAACCACAAACTTACCTTTCGAGCAGAGTTCCAACTAAGTGTAGTGTCTACACCATATATGAGATATGGAAAGGGAAGAAGCCCTCGATCTTAAGGTTGTTAAGATCCGGGGGCCCTCTCCCATGTTAGAAGACACAACCCCGATAAGTTAGAATCAAGGACAGAGCGATGCAAATTTATGGGATACCCCAAGGAAACTTGTGGGTATTATTTCTATCATCTCTAGAGGACCAAAAGGTCTTTGGGCTAAGAGAGCAGTGTTCCTTGAGAAGGAACACATTCTTGACGGAGACAAAGGGGAGAATGATAGAATTGAGCGGAGGTTGGAGAACCAAGCTCAAGCACCACTCTACGCCAGAAATCCGTTCAGTACCTAATACACAAGTATCAACTTTACGCAGGTCCGATAGAGTATCCCATCCTCCCGGAGAGATATGTGGGACATATTAGAGCAGAGGATGTAAAGGATATTGATCCTCAGGACCTACGAGGAGACTATTATGAGTATAGACTCCGGAAGTGGAAAGAAGCCATGAATTCGAGATGGATTCTATGTACTCAATAAGGTTTGGAACCTAGTTGATGCTTGGTAAGGTATTGTACCCATCGGTTGCAAGTGGATCTTTAAGAAAAGATCGGAGTAGATGGAAATGTAGAGACCTATAAAGCAAAGCTAGTGGCTAAGGGTATCGTCAAAGGCAAGGTGTTGACTACTGACGAAAACTTTCTCACCCGTAGCAATGCTAAAATCCATCGAATTCTATTGGCTATTGCGGCACACTATGATTATGAGATCCGGCGGATGGATGTGAAAACCGCATTCCTCAACGGGAACCTCGAGGAGGAGGTGTATATGATGCAACCCGAAAGTGATTCGTGTCCAAGAACTTGCCCAGAGAAGGTGTGTAGGTTGCTTAGATCCATTTATGGACTAAAGCAAGCTTCCCGAAGTTGGAACATAAGATTTGATGAGGCAATCGGATCTTATGACTTCCTTAAGAACGAAGATGAGCCTTGTGTATACAGAAAGGTAAGTGGGAATGCGCTATCACATTTTTTTGGTGTTATATGTGGATGACATCCTCATCATTGGGAATGACATAGGAATGCTATCCACAAGAAAGGCTTGGTTATCTAGACACTTCTCCATGAAGGACTTAGGGGAAGCATCTTATATCTTGGGGATTAGAATCTATAGAGATAGATCCAAGAGGATGCTTGGCTTGTCCCATCCAGTACATATAGAAACTATTGTCAAAAGGTTTGGCATGGAAAATTCCAAGAGAGGTCTCATACCGATGAGACATGGGATATCGTTTTCTACTTAATATGTCCCCAAAGACTCCAGAAAAGAAAGGGCGAACATGGATATGATACCTTATGCCTTAGCAATAGGGTCTATCATGTATGCCATGCTATGTACTAGGCTGATATAACGATGCTCGAAAGTGTCACGAGCGGTGTAGCAGCGATCCGTGCTTGAGAGACCGAAAGCGAGAAAGTGTATCCTTAAGTACTAGAGAAGGACTAAGGATCTTTTTTACTAGTATATGGAGGTAATAGCCTTAAGGTTGAAGGCTACACTGACTCAAGTTTTCAGTCCGATGTCGATGATAGCAAGTCCTAATTCGGGTATGTGTACACCTTGAATGGAGGAGCAATGTGTTTGAAAGAGTTCCAAGCAAGATACCACTTCGACTTCGACCACGAGGCAGAGGGTATTTGCTGCATCGATGCAGCAAAGGAGAGAGTTTGGGTGAAGAAGTTCATCACAGATTTGGGAGTCGATACGATAGCGACAAGTCGACTTCCTTATATTGCGATAACTATGGGGTGATTACTCAAATAAGGGAACTCGGGTCTTATCGGAAGTGTTCGAGGAGGTTCCAGCTTATTAGAGAGATCGTGACCCGAGGAGATGTAACGATGGAAAGAGTTCCATCCAAAGATAACATTGCAGATCCAATCGACAAAGCCGTTGTCTCTTTTGTCTTTGAGCATCACGGTCTCCGATGGGGATCGGACATATAGGTGATTGGCTTTAGGTCAAGTGGGGAGATTGCTAGTCATAGGTGCCCAAGAAGCCAATCACGTGAGTAATGGCACGTGTGACTTGATACTGAATCTTTTTTGCTTATTATATTTTAGCGTATATCACTTTATAACTATTGCATAAATGCATATATATATTGTGATGTCCTTGGATTTGTGTAATGGGAATCGGATCGTGATGAGATCACGATAATGAAATCGATTCACCTTTAAACACATATCCTAAATAATCCCTACCATAGGTTACTCGAGAGGGACATCGTGATAACCGGATAGACCGGTGTGTCATATACCGTCCATATGATGGATGCAGTTGGTCTCATAGCTTCGTGTAGGGACACTAGGGATACAAGATGCAGTGCTCATTGAGAATGAGTTCATCGATTGATCCGCCACGAATCTTTGGATGGTTGATGATGCCTTATTGTCGGACAAATGATTCCGTAGTCCTAGTGGTGTATCTCGGTCCTTAGACTTGAGACACCATGGATGTCCTCTGTATGAGTGCTCCACTCTTTGATACCGAACTTATAGGTTTGGCTGTACCGATCTAGTACAAATGAGTCATTGGGAGTGGTAGTCGACCTTCCACGAGGGCTATTGAGTGTCGATAGAGGATCATCCACTCTCGGCGTCATGAGAGGAATATCCCATGTGTTCTTGCTCGAACAAATCCTCGGCGGTCATCATCGGGTTGAGAGAAAAGAGTTCTCCCGAGAATCCGATTAGAGCGAGACTTCGGTAGAAACCGTATGGGTCCGACAACACCATGCTTTCGATATACGGTCTCCGGGATATTAGATGGATGAGGGACTATAGGTACATGGTAATCGAGGACGACAGTCCAATGGATTGGATTCCCCAGAGTCGTCGTGGGGACTACTGGCCGTGAGTGGCCTAGTGCGTCCGTAGGTCGATGAGTCGAGTGAATTATTACGAGATAATAATTCACCGAAAGTTAGAAGGAGTTCTGACAGGTATGACTCACTCACCATTCGATATTGGGCCTAGAGGGTCACACACATATATGGTAGGCATTGGCGATGAGTAGAGGTTCGGATATGAGATATCCGACTGAGCCATTGTCTTATTGGATGCAGATCCAATACCCACTAGGGGAGGACCCATTAGGGTTTGACACGGGATCTCTATAAATAGGAGGGATTCCATGACCTCATAGGCTAGAGTCTTTGCTTGCCCTTCCTATTCTCCTCTCCCTCCCCACCTCGAGGGCCTAGAGACATGAGGAGGGTCGTCCTTTCCCTGGCTGTGTGGATCACCGCTAGAGAGGAGGACGCTTGACCTCCTTCACCCTCTCCTAAGGATCTGCAAGGAAACAGGGATATACGATCTCCCTAGGTAACACAATCTCTATACGCAGTTTTGTGTTTTGCGGATTTTTGCGCACCAATCTTCGCACGACAACGAACATCTTTTTGGGAATCGGGGATTTTTGTTTTCTTGTTCTTCCGCTGCGCATATGATGTCGCCCCCATGATTTCCCAACATTGCGATGAATAGAGGTTCGGATATAAGATATCTGACGGAGCCCTTGTCTTATTGGATGCAGATCCAATACCCACTAGGGGAGGACCCATTAGGGTTTGACAGGAGACCTCTATAAATAGGAGGGATTCAGAGCCCCATGGGCTAGAGAGCTTTTGTTTGCCTTTTCCTATTCTCCTCTCCATCTCCACCTCAGAGTAGGTCTGGAGTTTTAAGGAGTGTCGTCGCAACCATGGTGTGTGGATCACTGCTAGAAAGGAGGACGCTTGACCTCCTTCACCCTCTCCTAAGGATCTGCAAGGAAATAGGGATATACGATCTCCCTAGGTAACACAATCTACTCTATACGCAATTTCATGTTTCACGGATTTTTGCGTACCAATCTTCGCACGACGACGAACATCTCTTTGGGAATCGAGGATTTTGTTTTTCTTGTTCTTCCGCTGCGCATATGATGACGCCCCCAAGGATTTCCCAACAGTGGTATCAGAGCTAGGTTGTTCGTGCGAATGATTAGTTTTTGAACTGCGTGTGTTGTGTTTAGGAAGAATTTTGACGTCAAAATTGTTGACACAAAAACAAGGAAGGGCAGTAACAGTTGCTGCCCTCGATCTGCGTGCATGCAACGCAGCCGAAGGCGGGCAGCACAGGGGCTGCGTCTGCTGCAGCCGGCCGTGGGCTGCTTGCAGCAGGCTTGCTGCCGGCGGGGCTGGCAGCCCACGGGCAGAGGCGCCGCAGGGCAGCGGCGCCCGCCGCCGCTACTCTCGTGGGCGAAACCCCCCCCTTAAGGGGCGGTCGCCCGACGGGACAGCACTGCCTGCGGAGGCGGCGGCACCTGGATGGGGCGGCCACCCGCAGCAGCAGTGCTGCCATCGGGCATGCCGCCTGCAGGCGAGGGCAGTGCCCTCGCCCCGCCGCACAAGCTGCCGCCGGCAGGGTGGCGGCGGCGGCAGCAGCGAAAAGGGGAAAGGGCATTAGGGTTTTTTTTGGCAAAAGACAGTTTTGCCCCTCGGAATTTGAGAAATTCCAGTTTCTGTCTTTTGTCCAAATTACGAAAATACCCCTATGAATTCAAAAATTTCCTATAATATCCATGATTTCAGAAAATATTAATTAATTAAAAGGTTTAGTTGATTATTATTTTTTATTATTATTATCTAGTAGTCCTACATGATGATGATTATTTATACATGTGATGTATGATGTGTGGATGGATGATCATGGACCGTGTGATGTGTGTGTACCTGTGATTATTATTATTGAGGTCTGCGAACCTCCATTATATTTCTCGTTTATTGTCGGGCCTGCGTGCCTATGATTAAGTTATAATCACATGAGGAGGCACAGCGGGAGCGTGGATGCGATAGCGGGACCCACGAGACGGACGATCGTGATACATGAAGATGCATCAAGATGTCGACGGAACCGACAATGACGAAATGGACAATCACAGGGCATGGAGATGCACCGTTGCACACATAGATCTTGATGTGAGTGATTAGGCCTACTGGCTCGGGCCTAATCATATTAGGTTGTGGTCCATGATCATCTGGTGTAATTGCTTATACACATACTAGATATGTATATATATTTGCATGCGATGTAGATATATATTAAATATGTATATGTGTGATATGTCATATTAGGAGACCAAATCATAGAAACATCTCTCGATAATATTAAGTCGGTAAACATGAGGCAATTAGATTGACCCACGTGAGACTCACCTATATCGCGATTCGCTATCTTGCTTACGACATAGAGATGTCACCGATGACCTGAGGGCATGGTATACTTGGTCGAGTCCCTCAAGGGTATATCATCAAATCAGACTCATCTTGTAAAGAAGGTGTTGACTTAATCGAGCATCATGGTTAGTCGAGTCTCTCGAGGCCATGGTGATTCGGAGGCCGAACAGGACGGGAATCACAAGGAGTTGTGATCGACAAGAGTTGCCTACCTTTTAGGCTTAGTGTGATTGGTCGAGTCCCTCGATGTTACACTAAGACGCTGATTGGATCCTGATCCCCACTAGAAGTCTGTCGGAGACTTCCGTTTCACATGCTAAGGGTGTCGCGTGACTCGTTAGTAAAATAATGGGAGCATATTAAGATAGAAGTCCATATCTTGGTAGTTTATTTTTTGCAAAATCTGCATGTTATTCATTTTTGTTGTATCTTGATTTTCAGAAAATATCGCTTTCAAATCCTTTACGTGGCATACTTGATGTCAACTGCCTCACTAGTCCAAATTATACGGATTGGCTCCGTAACTTGAGAATTGTTCTCACAGCGGAGAAAATCATGTACGTCCTTGATACAGTGATGCATGCACCCGAAGAAGGGGCAAATGAGGATGAGATCGCTCGCTACGTGAAGTACATTGATGACTCCACTCTTTCTCAGTGCTATATGTTGGGCTCTATGACTCCTGAGTTATAGAGACAACATGAAAAGATGGATGCCAGATCCATTCTCCTACATGTCCGCAAATTGTTTGAGGAACAGGGAACGACTCAGCGATATGAGATATCTAAGAGCCTCTTCCGCGCTAGGATGACTAAGGGGACACCGGTTCAGAACCATGTCCTAAAGATGATTGAGTGGATAGAGAAACTCACAGGTCTAGGAATGGTCCTAGAGGATAACTTATGTGTGGACATTGTGCTTCAGTCCCTACCAGATTCCTTTTCATAGTTCATAATGAATTTTAATATGAACAAGCTTGAAGTGACTCTCCCAGAGCTTCTCAATATGATAAGGGAGGTAGAGAGTGCTAGTCATAGGTGCCCAGCAAGCCAATCACGTGAGTGATGGCACGTGTGACTTCATACAGAATCTTTTTGCTTATTATATTTTGGCCTATATCACTTTATAACTATTGCATAAATGCATATATATATTGTGATGTCCTTGGATTTGTGCAATGGGAATCGGATCGTGATGAGATCACGATAATGAGATCGATTCACCTTTAAACACATATCCTAAATAATCCCGGTCATAGGTTACTCGAGAGGGACATCGTGATAACCGGATAGACTGGTGTGTTGTACACCCGTCCATATAATGGATGCAAATGGTCTCATAGCTGCTCGTGTAGGGACACTAGGGATACAAGATGAGTGCTCATTGGAGAATGAGTTCACTTGATTGATCCGCTTACGGAATGCCGGATGGTTGATGATGCCTTATTGTCGACAATGATTCCGTGAGTCCTAGTGGTGTATCTAGTCCTTAGACTTGAGACACCAAGGATGTCCCAGTATGAGTGCTCCACTCTTTGATACCGGACTTATAGGTTTGGGCTGTCCTAGATCTAGTAGTACACCGGGTCATTGGGAGTGGTAGTCGACCTTACGAGGGCTATTGAGTGTTGATAGAGGATCATCCACTCTCGTCATGAGAGGAATATCCCATGTGTTCTTGCTCGCAAATCCCCTGGCTAGGGCCATTCGGGTTGAGAGAGAAAAAGAGTTCTCCTGAGAATCCGATTAGAGCGAGACTTCGAGTAGAAACCGTATGGGTCCGACAACACCACCATACCGATATACCTGGTCTCCGGGATATTAGATGGATGAGGGACTATAGGTACATGGTAATCGAGGACATACAGGTCCAATGGATTGGATTCCCCCAGATCGTCGGGGACTACTGACGTAGTGGCCTAGTACGCCCGTAGTCGATGAGTCGAGTGAATTATTACAGAGATAATAATTCACCGAGTTAGAAGGAGTTCTCGACAGGTATGACTCACGGCCAACTTGATATTGGGCCTAGAGGGTCACACACATATGGTAGGCATTGCGATGAGTAGAAATTCGGATATGAGATATCCGACCAGACCCTTTGTCTTATTGGATGCAGATCCAATACCCACTAGGGAAGGACCCATTAGGGTTTGACACGGGATCTCTATAAATAGGAGGGATTCACAACCTCATAGGCTAGAGTCTTTGCTTGCCCTTCCTATTCTCCTCTCCCTCTCCACCCTCGAGGCCCGGAGTTTTGTGGAGGGTCGTCGCAACCCCTGCTTTGTGGATCACCGCTAGAGAGGAGGACGCTTGACCTCCTTCACCCTCTTCTAAGGATCTGCAAGGAAAAAGGGATATACGATCTCTCTCAGGGTAACACAATCTCTATACCCGGTTTTGTGTTTTATGATTTTTACGCACCAATCTTCGCATACGACGGCGAACATCTTTTTTGGGAATCGGGGATTTTTGTTTTCTTGTTCTTCCGCTAGATCAGATATGATGTCGCCCCAATGATTTCCCAAAAGGGGTATCGAGCCAGTTGTTCGTCGCGAATGATTGGTTTTGAACCGCGTGTGTTGTGTTTAGGAAGAATATTGATGTCAAAATCGTTGACACAAAGCGAGGAAGGGCAGCAACAGTTGCTGCCCTCGATCTGCATGCCCGCCATTCCTTCACCAGCCGGGCACCACAAATTTACCGGGCGGTTTGTTTGCGGCGAAGCTTGGCGGCCGGCGGCGGGTCGGCAGACCAGCGGGTAGAGGCGCCTCGCGTCGCTGACCGCCGGGCAGAGGCGCCCATCGGCAGCAGCGCTGGCTGAGGCGCCAGGGCGGCACCGGGCGAGGCATCGCAGGGCCATGGCGGGGTCACGCCCTCCCCATCGGCAAAAAAACCCCGGGCGGCCGCCAACAGCAGCACCGCTTACGGGCGCTGCCTCTGGCAGAACTGCCCGCTGGAGGCGGGCGCCCGGGGGGCGCCCACCTGCAATGCAAGCCGCTTCAATGCGCGCCGAAAGAAGAACCAGGGCATCGCCCTCGCCGCACAGGCCGCCGCTCGCAGGGTGGCGGCGACGGCAGCAGCAGAGGGAATTATGGTTTTGGGTAAAAGGACAGTTTTGTCGCTGTGAATTTGAGAAATTCCAGTTTCTGTCTTTTGTCAAAATTACGAAAATACCCTTAGGAATTGAGAAATTTCCTACATGTCCCTGATTTCAGAAAAATATTAATTAATTAAAAGATTTAGTTGATTATTATTTTTATTATCATATAGTAGTCCTACATGATGATGATTACTTATACATGTGATGTATGATGTGTGGACGGATGATCATAGACCGTGTGATGTGTCTACTTGTGATTATTATTATTGAGGTCTGCGAACCTCCATTATATTTTTCGTTTATTGTCGGGCCTGCGTGCTTATGATTAAGTTGTAATCACATGAGGAGGCGCAGCGGGAGCGTGGATGCGATAGCGGGACCTACGAGACGGACGATCGTGATGCATAGAGATGCATCAAGATGTCGATGGAACCGACGAGGACGAGATGGACGATCACAAGGGCATGGAGATGCACCGTTGCACACATAGATCTTGATGTGAGTGATTAGGCCTACTGGCTCGGGCCTAATCATATTCGGCTGTGGTCGATGATCATCTGATGTGATTGCTTATACACATACTAGATATGTATATATATTTGCATGCGATGTAGATATATATTAAATATGTATATGTGTGACATGTCATATTAGGAGACCAAATTATAGAAACATCTCGATAATATTAAATTCGGTAAACGCGAGGCAATTAGATTGACCCACGGGCCTTCCATCGTTATGGTAGGAACCCATTCCTGTAGGTTGAGTTGGTCGAGTCCCTCGAGACTCACCTATATCGCGATTTCGCCATCTTGCTTACGACATAGAGATGTCACCGGGGACCCCGAGGGCATGGTATGCTTGGTTGAGTCCCTCGAGGGTATATCATCAAATCGGACTCATCTTGTGTAACGAAGGTCTTGACTTAACCGAAAGCATCATGGTTAGTCGAGTCCCTCGAGGCCATGGTGATTCTGAGGTCGAACAGACGGGAATCACAAGGAGTTGTGATCGCAAGAGTTGCCTACCTTTTTAGGCTTAGTGTGATTGGTCGAGTCCCCTCGAGGTTACACTAAGACGCTGATTGATCCCCGATCCCCACTAGAAGTTCTGGAGACTTCCGCTTCACGCTTTGAGGGTGTCGCGACTCGTTAGTAAAATAGTGGGAGCATATTAAGATAGAAGTCCATATCTTGATAGTTTATTTCTTGCAAAATCTGCATGTTATTCATTTCTGCTACATCTTTATTTACAAAAATGTCGCCTTTCAAATCCCTTTACGTGTCATACTTGATGTCAACCGCCCATACTGGTCCAAATTATACGGATTGGCTCCAGAACTTGAGAATTGTTCACACAACGGAGAAAATCGGGTACGCCCCTTGATACAAAGATGCCTACGCCTCGAAGAAGGGCAAGCGAGGATGAGATCGCCAACTCACGTAAAGTACATTAATGACTCCACTCTTGCTTTCGCTATATATGTTGGGCTCTATGACTCAAGAGTTACAGAGACAACATGAAAAGATGGATGCCGATCCATTCTCCTACATGTCCTAAAAAATTGTTTGAGGAACAGGGAAGGACTCAACGATATGAGATATCCAAGAGCCTTTTCCGTGCTAGGATGACCGAGGGGACACCGGTTCGAACCATGTCCTAAAGATGATTGAGTGGATAGAGAAACTCACAGGTCTAGGAGTGGTCCTAGAGGATAACTTGTGTGGGACATTGTGCTTCAGTCCCTACCAGATTCCTTTTCACAGCTCATAATGAATTTTAATATGAACAAGCTTGAGGTGACTCTCCTAGAGCTCCTCAATATGTTGAGGGAGGCAGAGAGTACTATTAAGAAAGAGAAGCTAATTCTCTAATCGGGTGAGACCGAGAAGAAAAGGAAAGCGAAAGGTCCCTTAAGAAGGAAAGGGCAAGGCTAACAAGGTAAAGCAAAGGTTGCTAAGAAAGACCCAGCAAAGGACAAAGGCCGGTGCTTCCACTGTGGTAAAGATGGGCATTGGAAGAGAAACTGCAAAGAGTACCTTGCAGAAAGGGCTAAACAAAAGCTTGATGATGCTTGGTACATTAATGATCGGTCTCCATTTGTCAAACTCTTATGATAACACATGGGTATTGGATACCGGTAGTGCTTATCATATATGCAATTCGTTGCGTGTTCGGCAAGGCCTAGGAGACTACTGAGAGAGGCGAGATGGACCTCAAGATGGGTAATGGAGCAAAAGTTGTCAGATAGCCGCTGTTGGCAGGTCGCCCTAATACATCTCGCCTAGTGGAGCTTTTATTGCATTAGATGCATGTTATTTTGTTCCTTCTATTATCAAAAACATTATCTCCATTTCATGTTTAACAGTTAGTGGATATAAATTTGTTTTTGAGAACAATGGTTGTTCGGTATTATTAGATGATAAGATCATCAATAAAAGGAACATTGCATAATGGTTTATTTATGTTAGACACCACTCCACATATCATGAATATAAATATGTCCAAAAGGAAATGAGATGAGTTGAACAAAGGCATACCTGTGGCATTGTAGGCTAGGTCACATCCATGAAAGAATGATTCAAAAGTTGCTAAATGATGGATATCTAGATCCATTCGACTATGTGTCATATACAACTTGTGAGCCTTGCATTAAATGGAAAATCCCACCAAATCTCCATTTAGTAGAATCGAGAGAGAGCCAATGAGTTGTTGGATCTTATACATAGTGATGTATGTGGACCCATGTCAACTCATGCCATTGGAGGTTACTCCTACTTCATTACATTTACTAATGATTTCTCAAGGTATGGATATGTGTACTTAATGAAGTACAAGTCCGAGGCCATTGAGAAATTCAAAGAGTATAAGAATGAGGTGGAGAACCAGACTGAAAAGAGTATCAAAACTCTTCGATCAGATCGAGGAGGTGAATACTTAAGTACAGAGTTTACTCAGTTCCTCAAGGACCATGGGATATTATCCCAATGGACACCTCCTTATACACCTCAGCTCAATGGTGACTCTGAAAGGAGAAATCGTACATTATTAGATATGGTACGGTCCATGATGAGTTTCGCTGACCTACCCATCTCATTCTGGGGATATGCCCTAGAAACCGCAGCTTATCTTCTGAACAGAGTTCCAACTAAGCCGGTAGTGTCTACACCATATGAGATATGGAAAGTGAAGAAGTCTGATCTTAAGGTTGTTAAGATCTGGGACTGCCCTGCCCATGTTAGAAGACACAACCTCGATAAGTTAGAATCAAGGACAAAGCGATGCAAATTTGTGGGATACCCCAAGGAAACTTGTGGGTATTATTTTTATCACCTCGAGGACCAAAAGGTCTTTGTAGCTAAGAGAGCAGTGTTCCTTGAGAAGGAACACATTCTTGACGGAGACAATGGGAGAATGATAGAATTGAGCAGGTTGGAGAACCAAGCTCAAGCACCACTCTACCGTACCGAAGTCCTGTTCGGTACCTAATACACAAGTATCAAGTTTATGCAGTCCGATAGAGTATCCCATCCTCCTCGAGAGATATGTGGGACATATTAGAGCAGAGGATGTAGAGGATATTGATCCCGAGACCCACGAGGAGGCTATTATGAGTATAGACTCCGGAAGTGGAAAAGAAGCCACAATTCCGAGATGGATTCTATGTGTACTCCAATAAGGTTTGGAACCTAGTTAATGCTAAAGGTATTGTACCCATCGGTTGCAAGTGGATCTTTAATAAAAAGATCGGAGTAGATGGAAATGTAGAGACCTATAAAGCAAGGCTAGTGGCTAAGGGATATCGTCAAAGGCAAGGTGTTGACTACGACGAAAACTTTTCACCCCTTAGCAATGCTAAAATCCATCGTAATTCTATTGGCTATCAAGCGCACTA
Source organism: Musa schizocarpa (assembly GCA_900464855.2). Taxonomy (NCBI): domain Eukaryota; kingdom Viridiplantae; phylum Streptophyta; class Magnoliopsida; order Zingiberales; family Musaceae; genus Musa; species Musa schizocarpa. The sequence goes on along the minus strand of LS990925.1, from coordinate 11,025,607 downwards.
TGATTATGAGATCCGGCAGATGGATGTGAAACCGCATTCCTCAACCGGAACCTCGAGGAGGAGGTGTATATGATGCAACCCGAGGGATTCGTGTCCAAGAACCGCCCGGATAAGGTGTGTAGGTTGCTTAGATCTATTTATGGACTAAAAGCAAGCTTCCCTGTTGGAACATAAGATTTGATGAGGCAATCAGATCTTATGACTTCGTTAAGAACGAAGATGAGCCTTGTGTATACAGAAAGGTAAGTGGGAGCGCTATTACCTTTTTGGTGTTATATGTGGATGACATCCTCATCATTGAGAATGACATAGGAATGCTATCCAAAGTAAAGGCTTGGTTATCTAGACACTTCTCCATGAAGGACTTAGGGGAAGCATCTTATATCTTGGGGATTAGAATCTCTAGGGATAGATCCAAGAGGATGCTTGGCTTGTCCCAGTCCAGTTACATAGAAACTATTGTCAAAAGGTTTGGCATGGAAAATTCCAAGAGAGGTCTCATACCGATGAGACATGGGATATCGCTTTCTACAAGTATGTCCCCAAAGACTCCAGAAGAAAGGGCAAACATGGATATGATACCTTATGCCTCAGCAAGAGGGTCTATTATGTATGCCATGCTATGTACTTGGCCTGATATAGTGCATGCTCTGAGTGTCATGAGCAGGTATCAGGCGGATCCAGGCTTGGAGCACTGGAAAGCAGTAAAGTGTATCCTTAAGTACTTGAGAAGGACTAAGGATCTTTTACTAGTATATGGAGGTAATAGCCTTAAGGTTGAAGGCTACGCTGACTCAAGTTTTCAGTCTGATGTCGATGATAGCAAGTCGAATTCAGGGTATGTGTACACCTTGAATGGAGGAGCAGTGTGCTGGAAGAGTTCCAAGCAAGATACCACTGCTGACTCGACCACAGAGGCAGAGTACATTGCTGCATCAGATGCAGCAAAGGAGAGAGTTTGGGTGAAGAAGTTCATCACAGATTTGGGAGTCGATACAGATAGCGACAAGTCGACTTCCTTATATTGCGATAACTATGGGGTGATTACTCAAATAAGGGAACTCGGGTCTTATCAGAAGTGTTCTGAGGAGGTTCCAGCTTATTAGAGAGATCGTGACCCGAGGAGATGTAACAGTGGAAAGAGTTCCATCCAAAGATAACATTGCAGATCCACTGACAAAGCCGTTGTCTCTTTTTGTCTTTGAGCATCACAGGGGTCTGATGGGGATCAGACACATAGGTGATTGGCTTTAGGTCAAGTGGGAGATTGCTAGTCATAGGTGCCCAGCAAGCCAATCACGTGAGTAATGGCACGTGTGACTTGATACAGAATCTTTTTTGCTTATTATATTTTGGCATATATCACTTTATAACTATTGCATAAATGCATATATATATTGTGATGTCCTTGGATTTGTGCAATGAGAATCGGATCGTGATGAGATCACGATAATGAGATCGATTCACCTTTAAACACATATCCTAAATAATCCCGGTCATAGGTTACTCGAGAGGGACATCGTGATAACCGGATAGACCGGTGTGTCTTTGTATACCCGTCCATATGATGGATGCAAATGGTCTCATAGTTGCTCGTGTAGGGACACTAGGGATACAAGACAAGTGCTCATTGGAGAATGAGTTCATCGATTGATCCGCTTATGGAATGCTGGATGATTGATGATGCCTTATTGTCAGACAGCGATTCCGTTGTCCTAGTGGTGTATCTGGTCCTTAGACTTGAGACACCAAGGATGTCATGTATGAGTGCTCCACTCTTTGATACCAGACTTATAGGTTTGGTTGTCCCAGATCTAGTACAGCTGGTCATTGGGAGTGGTAGTCGACCTTACGAGGGCTATTGAGTGTTGATAGAGGATCATCCACTCTCGGCGTCGTGAGAGAAATATCCCATGTGTTCTTGCTCAAACAAATCCCTGGCCAGGGTCTTTCGGGTTGAGAGAGAAAAAGTTCTCCGGGAGAATCCGATTAGAGCGAGACTCGAGTAGAAACCGTATGGGTCTGACAACACCATGCTAGTCATAGGTGCCCAGCATGCCAATCACGTGAGTGATGGCACGTGTGACTTGATATAGAATCTTTTTGCTTATTATATTTTGGCGTATATCACTTTATAACTATTGCATAAATGCATATATATATTGTGATGTCCTTGGATTTGTGCAATTGGAATTGGATCATGATGAGATCACGATAATGAGATCGATTCACCTTTAAACACATATCCTAAATAATCCCGATCATAGGTTACTCGAGAGGGACATCGTGATAACCGGATAGACTGGTGTGCAGTATACCCGTCCATATGATGGATGCAGCTGGCCTCATAGCTGCTCGTGTAGGGACACTAGGGATACAATACAGGTGCTCATTGGAGAATGAGTTCACTAATTGATCCGCTTACGGAATGTTGGATGGTTGATGATGCCTTATTGTCGACAAATGATTTTCAGTAGTCGTTGTGGTGTATCCGGTCCTTAGACTTGAGACACCAAGGATGTCCCAGAGTGCTCCACTCTTTGATACCGACTTATAGGTTTGGCTGTCCCCCCATCTAGTACAACCGGGTCATTGGGAGTGGTAGTCGACCTTCGAGGGGCTATTGAGTGTCGATAGAGGATCATCCACTCTCTGCCATGAGAGGAATATCCCATGTGTTCTTGCTCGGACAAATCCCCGGCGAGGGGTCATTTTGGGTTGAGAGAGAAAGAGTTCTCCGGGAGAATCCGGATTAGAGCGAGACTCGAGTAGAAACCGTATGGGTCCGACAACACCATGCTCGATATATACTGTCTCTAGGATATTAGATGGATGAGGGACTATAGGTACATGGTAACGAGGACGAGACATGTCCAATGGATTGGATTCCCCCAGATCGTCTAGGGACTACTGCGTAGTGGCCTAGTACGTCCGTGAGTCGATGAGTCGAGTGAATTATTACAGATAATAATTCACCGAAGTTAGAAGGAGTTATGACAGGTATGACTCACGGCTAGCTCGATATTGGGCCTAGAGGGTCACACACATATGGTAGGCATTGCGATGAGTAGAGGTTCGGATATGAGATATCCGACGGAGCCCTTGTCTTATTGGATACAGATCCAATACCCACTAGGGAAGGACCCATTAGGGTTTGACACGGGATCTCTATAAATAGGAGGGATTTACAGCCTCATAGGCTAGAGTCTTTGCTTGCCTTTCCTATTCTCCTCTCCCTCTCCACCTCGAGGGCCCGGAGTTTTGAGGAGGGTCGTCGCAACCCCTGCTGTGTGGATCACCGCCAGAGAGGAGGACGCTTGACCTCCTTCACCCTCTCCTAAGGATCTGCAAAGAAAACAGGGGATATCACGATCTCCCTAGGTAACACAATCTCTATCTGCCAGTTTGTGTTTTCATGGATTTTTAAGCGACCAATCTTCGCATCGGCAAACATCTTTTTTGGAATCGGAGATTTTTGTTTTCTTGTTCTTCCGCTGCGCGTATGATGTCGCCCTCTTAATTTCCCAACAGTGGTATCAGAGCCAGGTTGTTCGTGCGAATGATTGGTTTTGAACTGCGTGTGTTGTGTTTAGGAAGAATATTGACGTTAAAATCGTTGACGCAAAAGCGAGGAAGGACAGCAACAGTTGTTGCCCTCGATCTGCATGCATGAAGCCACCTGCAGCGAAAGCCAGCCGACAGCCAGCCGGCACCCACCACGGCCAAGATGCGCAAGACGTACCGCAGCCGGCCCGGCACGCTTGGCTAACTTCCCGTTTTGCGTGGCGCTGGCGGGCGACGGGCCCAGGGGCAGAGCGGGGCGGTGCTCGCCGCCGCAGAACAACGACGCCACCGCCACGCTGCTCCATGGGCTAAAACCCCCCCACATGGCGCGGCCGCTGGCGGACAAAGATCACCATGAGGGTGGAGGGAGTGCCGGGGCGCCAACCTCTTTGGCAGCAGACACCGCTGCTGCGTTCCCAGCAGAACCGTTCTACTGAGAGGCGGCGACGCCCATGGGGCCACCCACCGGCAGCGGCGTCGCCGCCACGGCGTCGCCAAGCCTGCGGCGGCGCCCCCCCTCGCCGCCTGTCACGCCATGGGTGGGGTGGCGCGGCAGCAAGAAAGGGGAAAGGGCATTAGGGTTTTCTAGGAAAAAGACAATTTTGCCCTCGGAATTTGAGAAAATTCCGCTTTCTCTTTTATCAAAATTACGAAAATACCCTTAGGAATTGAGAAATTCCCTACATGTCCCCGATTTCAGAAAAATATTAATTAATTAAAAGGTTTAGTTGATTATTATTTTTTATTATTATCTAGTAGTCCTACATGATGATGATTATTTATACATGTGATGTATGATGTGTGGACCGGATGATCATGGACCGTGTGATGTGTGTACTTGTGATTATTATTATTGAGGTCCGAACCTCCATTATATTTCTCGCTTATTGTCGGGCCTCGTGCCTATGATTAAGTTGTAATCACATGAGGAGGCGCAATGAGAGTGGATGCGATAAGGGACCCACGAGACGGACGATCTTGATGTATGGAGATGTATCAAGATGTCGAATTTAAACCGACAAAGCGAGACGAGATGAACGATCACAGGGCATGGAGATGCACCGCTGCACACACATAGATCTTGATGTGAGTGATTAGGCCCACCGCTCGGGCCTAATCATATTTGGTCATGATCCATGATCATCCGATGTGATTGCTTATACACATACTAGATATGTATATATATTTGCATGCGATGTAGATATATATTAAATATGTATATGTGTGACATGTCATATTAAGAGACCAAATTATAGAAACATCTCTCGATAATATTAAATTCGGAAACGTGAGGCAATTAGATTTACCCACGTAGCCTTCCATCGTTATGAGTAGGAACCCATTCCCCGCTGTAGGTTGAGTTGGTCGAGTCCCTCGAGACTCACCTATATCGCGATTCGCTATCTTGCTTACGACATAGAGATGTCACCGTGACCGAGGACATGGTATGCTTGGTCGAGTCCCTCGAGGGTATATCATCAAATCGGACTCATCTTGTAACAAAGGTGTTGACTTAACCGAAAGCATCATGGTTGGTCGAGTCCCTCGAGGCCATGGTGATTCTGGAGGTCGAACAGACAGAATCACAAGGAGTTGTGATCGGCAAGAGTTGCCTACCTTTTAGGCTTAGTGTGATTGGTCGAGTCCCTCGAGGTTACACTAAGACGCCGATTGATCCCGATCCCCACTAGAAGTCTGGAGAGACTTCCGCTTCACGTGGCTTTGAGGGTGTCGATCGTGACTCGTTAGTAAAATAGTGGGGAGCATATTAAGATAGAAGTTCATATCTTGATAGTTTATTTCTTGCAAAATCTGCATGTTATTCATTTTTCTACATCTTTATTTTTTTAAAAATGTCGTTTTTCAAATCCCTTTACGGGCATACTTGATGTCAACCGCCTTATCGGTCCAAATTATACGGATTGGCTCCAGAACTTGAGAAATTGTTCTTACAAATGGAGAAAATCGTTAATGCCCTTGATACAAAGTGATGCCTATGCCCCAAGAAGGGCAAGCGAGGATGAGATCGCCGCTACGTGAAGTACATTGATGACTCCACTCTTGCTCGATGCTATATGTTGGGCTCTATGACTCCAAAGTTACAGAGACAACATGAAAAGATGGATGCCGATCCATTCTCCTACATGTCCTAAAATTGTTTAAGGAACAGGAAGGACTCAACGATATGAGATATCCAAGAGCCTTTTCCGCACTAGGATGACCGAGGGGACACCGGTTCAAACCATGTCCCAACGATGATTGAGTGGATAGAAAACTCACAGTCTAGGAATGGTCCTAGAGGATAACTTGTGTGTGGACATTGTGCTTCATCCCTACCGATTCCTTTCACAGTTCATAATGAATTTTAATATGAACAAGCTTGAGGTGACTCTCCTAGAGCTTCTCAATATGTTGAGGGAGGCAGAGAGTACTATTAAGAAAGAGAAGCCATTTCTCTACACCGGGTGAGACCGAAAGAAAAGGAAAGCGAAAAGGTCCCTTAAGAAGGGAAAGGGCAAGGGCAAACAAGGTAAAAAAGGTCAGGTTGCTAAGAAAGACCCAAAGAAAGGACAAAGGCCAATGCTTCCACTGTGGTAAAGATGGGCATTGTTAGAGAAACTGCAAAAGAGTACCTTGCAGAAAGGGCTAAAAAAAAAGCTTGATGAAGCTTCGGTACATTCATGATTAGTCTCCATTTGTCGGACTCTTATGATAACACATGGGTATTGGATACGGTAGTGCTTATCATATATACAATTCGTTGTAGGTTCTCGCAAGGCCCCTAGAGACTACTGAGAGAGGCTTAGATGGACCTCAAGATGGGTAATGGAGCAAAAGTTGTTGATTAGCTGTTGGCAGGGTCGCCCTACATCCGCCTAGTGGAGCTTTTATTGCATTAGATGCATGTTATTTTTGTTCCTTCTATTATCAAAAACATTATCTCCATTTCATGTTTAACAGTTAGTGGATATAAATTTGTTTTTGAGAACAATGGTTGTTCGATATTATTAGATGATAAGATAATCACGAAAGGAACATTGCATAATGGTTTATTTATGTTAGACACCACACCACATATCATGAATGTAAATGTGTCCAAAAGGAAACGAGATGAGTTGAACAGTGCATACCTGTGGCATTGTAGGCTAGGTTACATCCATGAAAGAAGGATTCAAAAGTTTCTAAATGATGGATATCTAGATCCATTCGACTATGTGTCATATGCGACTTGTGAGCCTTGCATTCGTGGAAAACTGACCAAATCTCCATTTAGTAGAACTGGAGAGAGAGCCAATGAGTTGTTGGAACTCATACATAGTGATGTATGTGGACCCATGTCAACTCATGCCATTGAGGTTACTCCTACTTCATCACATTTACTTGATGATTTCTCAAGGTATGGATATGTGTACTTAATGAAGTACAAGTCCGAGGCCTTTGAGAAATTCAGAGAGTATAAGAATGAGGTGGAGAACCGTGACTGGAAAAGAGTATCAAATCTCTTCGATCGATCGAGGAGGTGAATACTTAAGTCAGAGTTTACTCGCTTCCTCAAGGACCATGGGATATTATCCCAATGGATACCTCCTTATACACTCTCACCAATGGTGTCTCTGAAAGGAGAAATCGTACATTATTAGATATGGTACGGTCCATGATGAGTTTCACGACCTACCCATCTCATTATGGGATATGCCCTAGAAACCGCAGACTTACCTTCTCGAACAGAGTTCCAACTAAGTCGGTAGTGTCTACACCATATAAGATATGGAAAGGGAAGAAGCCTGATCTTAAGGTTGTTAAGATCCGGGGGCTGCCCCTACCCATGTTAGAAGACACAACCCCATAAGTTAGAATCAAGGACAAGCGATGCAAATTTGTGGGAAACCTCAAGGAAACTTGTGGGTATTATTTTCTATCATCTCGAGGACCAAAAGGTCTTTGTAGCTAAGAGAGCAGTGTTCCTTGAGAAGGAACACATTCTTGACGGAGATAGTGGGAGAATGATAGAATTGAGCGAGGTTGGAGAACCAAGCTCAAGCACCACTCTCTGACCCGAAAATGTTCAGGTACCTAATACACAAGTATCAACTTTACGCAGGTCTGATAGAGTATCCCATCCTCCTCGAGAGATATGTGGGGACATATTAGAGCAGAGGATGTAGAGGATATTGATCCTCGGACATACGAGGAGGCTATTATGAGTATAGACTCCTGGAAGTGGAAAGAAGCCATGAATTCTCGAGATGGATTCTATGTACTCCAATAAGGTTTGGAACCTAGTTGATGCTCCCGGAGGTATTGTACCCATCGGTTGCAAGTGGATCCTTAAGAAAAAGATCGGAGTAGATGGAAAGGTAGAGACCTATAAAAGCAAGGCTAGTGGCTAAGGGGTATCGTCAAAGGCAAGGTGTTGACTACTTGAAACTTTCTCACCCAGAGCAATGCTAAAATCCATCAGAATTCTATTGGCTATTGCAACACACTATGATTATGAGATCCGGCGATGGATGTGAAAACGGCATTCCTCAACGGGAACCTGAGGAGGAGGTGTATATGATGCAACCCGAGGGATTCGTGTCCAAGAACTGCCCGATAAGGTGTGTAGGTTGCTTAGATCCATTTATGGACTAAAAGCAAGCTTCCTCAAGTTGGAACATAAGATTTGATGAGGCAATCGAGATCTTATGACTTCGCTAAGAACGAAGATGAGCCTTGTGTATACAGAAAGATAAGTGGGAGCGCTATCACCTTTTTTTTTTTAGTGTTATATGTGGATAACATCCTCATCATTGGGAATGACATAGGAATGCTATCCACAAGAAAGGCTTGGTTATCTAGACACTTCTCCATGAAGGACTTAGGGGAAGCATCTTATATCTTGGGGATTAGAATCTATAGAGATAGATCCAAGAGGATGCTTGGCTTGTCCCAATCCAGGTACATAGAAACTATTGTCAAAAGGTTTGGCATGGAAAATTCCAAGAGAGGTCTCATACCGATAAGACATGGGATATCGCTTTCTACGAATATGTCCCCAAAGACTCCAGAAGAAAGGGCGAACATGGATATGATACCTTATGCCTCAATAATAGGGTCTATCTTGTATGCCATGCTATGTACTAGACCTGATATATTGCATGCTCTGAGTATCACGAGCAGGTATCAGGCGAATCCAGGCTTGGAGCACTGGAAAGCAGTAAAGTGTATCCTTAAGTACTTGAGAAGGACTAAGGATCTTTTACTAGTATATGGAGGTTATAGCTTTAAGGTTGAAGGCTGCACTGACTCAAGTTTTCAGTCTGATGTCGATGATAGCAAGTCGAATTCAGGGTATGAGTACACCTTGAATGGAGGAGCGTGTGTCTTTGGAAGAGTTCCAAGCAAGATACCACACGACTTTCGACACGACCAAGAGGTACATTGCTGCATCGATGCAGCAAAGGAGGGAGTCCGGGTGAAGAAGTTCATCACAGATTTGGGAGTCGATACAGATAGCGACAAGTCGACTTCCTTATATTATGACAACTATGGGGTGATTACTCAAATAAGGGAACCCGGGTCTCATCGTAGTGTTCGAGGAGGTTCCAAATTATAAGAGAGATCGTAACTTTGAGGAGATGTAGCAAAGGGAAAGAGTTCCATCCGAAGATAACATTGCAGATCCACCGACAAAAGTCGTTGTCTCATTTTGTCTTTGAAGCGTCCACGAGTGGGTCCGATGGGGATCGACACATAGGTGATTGGCTTTAGGTCAAGTGGGAGATTGCTAGTCATAGGTGCCCAAGAAGCCAATCACGTGAGTGATGGCACGTGTGACTTGATACAGAATCTTTTTTTTGCTTATTATATTTTGGCGATATCACTTTATAACTATTGCATAAATGCATATATATATTGTGATGTCCTTGGATTTGTGCAATGGGAATCGGATCATGATGAGATCACGATAATGAGATCGATTCACCTTTAAACACATATCCTAAATAATCCCTCCATAGGTTACTTTCGAGAGGACATCGTGATAACCGGATAGACTGGTGTCTTGTATACCCGTCCATATGATGGATGCAAATGGTCTCATAGTCGCCGTGTAGGGACACTAGGGATATAATACAGGTGCTCATTGGAGAATGAGTTCACTTGATTGATCCGCCACGGAATGCTTTGGATGGTTGATGATGCCTTATTGTCGGGCAAATGATTTCAGAGTCCTAGTGGTGTATCTGGTCCTTAGACTTGAGACACCAAGGATGTCCTGTATGAGTGCTCCACTCTTTGATACCGTGACTTATAGGTTTGGCTGTCCCCGCATCTAGTACAACTGGTCATTGGGAGTGGTAGTCGACCTTCACGAGGGCTATTGAGTTTCGACAGAGGATCATCCACTCTCGGCGTCATGAGAGGAATATCCCATGTGTTCTTGCTCGAGACAAATCCCCGCCGGTCATTTGGGTTGAGAGCAAAAGAGTTCTCCGGAGAATCCGATTAGAGCGAGACTTCGAGTAGAAACCGTATGGGTCCGACAACACCATGCTCGATATACGGTCTCCTCGATATTAGATGGATGAGGGACTATAGGTACATGGTAACGAGGACGATGTGTCCAATGGATTGGATTCCCCAGATCGTCTCTGGGACTACTGGCGTAGTGGCCTAGTAAGTCCGTAGTCGATGAGTCGAAAGTGAATTATTACAGAGATAATAATTCACTTTGAGTTAGAAGGAGTTATGACAGGTATGACTCACGGCCAGCCGATATTGGGCTTAGAGGGTCACACACATATGGTAGGCATTGCGATGAGTAGAGGTTCGGATATTAGATATCCGGATTTGAGCCCTTGTCTTATTGGATGCAGATCCAATACCCACTAGGAAAGGACCCATTAGGGTTTGACACGGATCTCTATAAATAGGAGGGATTCACAGCCTCATAGGCTAGAGTCTTTGCTTGCCTTTCCTATTCTCCTCTCCCTCTCCACCTCAGAGGCCTAGAGTTTTGAAGAGGATCGTCGCAACCCTGCTGTGTGGATCACCGCTAGAGAGGAGGACGCTTGACCTCCTTCACCCTCTCCTAAGGATCTGCAAGGAAACAGGGATATACGATCTCCCTAGGTAACACAATATCTATACGCAGTTTTGTGTTTTGCGGATTTTTGCGCACCAATCTTCGCATGACGACGAACATATTTTTGGGAATCGGGGATTTTTGTTTTCTTGTTCTTCCGCTGCGCATATGATGTCGCCCCCTTGATTTCCCAACACACCATGCTCGATATACGATCTCTGGGATATTAGATGGATGAGGGACTATAAGTACATGGTAACTGAGGACAAACAGGTCCAATGGATTGGATTCCCCTCTATCGTCTGGGGACTACGACGTAGTGGCCTAGTACGTCCGTAGTCGATGAGTCGAGTGAATTATTACAGAGATAATAATTCACTGAGTTAGAAGGAGTTCTGATAGGTATGACTCACGGCCAGCTTGATATTGGGCCTAGAGGGTCACACACATATGGTAGGCATTGTGATGAGTAAAAATTCGGATATGAGATATCCGACGGAGCCCTTGTCTTATTGGATGCAGATCCAATACCCACTAGGGAAGGACCCATTAGGGTTTGACATGGGATCTCTATAAATAGGAGGGATTCACAGCCTCATAGGCTAGAGTCTTTGCTTGCCCTTCCTATTCTCCTCTCCCTCTCTACCTCAGGCCCCTGGAGTTTTTTGAGGAGGGTCGGTGAACCCTGCTGTGTGGATCACCGCTAGAGAGGAGGACGCTTGACCTCCTTCACCCTCTCCTAAGGATCTGCAAGGAAACAGGGACATACGATCTCCCTAGGTAACACAATCTCTATACGCAGTTTTGTGTTTTGCGGATTTTTACGCACCAATCTTCGCACGACGACGAACATCTTTTTGGGAATCGGGGATTTTTATTTTCTTGTTCTTCCGCTGCGCATATGATGTCGCCCCCCATGATTTCCCAACAGAGAGTACTATCAAGAAAGAGAAGCCAGTTCTCTACACTTGTGAGTCAAAAAGGAAAAGGAAAGCAGAACGGTCCCTTAAGAAGGGAAAGGGCAAGGTCAAACCAGGTAAAACAAAGGTTGCTAAGAAAGACCCAGCAAAGGACAAAGGCCAGTACTTCCACTGTGGTAAAGATGGGCACTGGAAGAGAAACTACAAAGTGTACCTTGCAGAAAGAGTGAAACAAAAGCTTGATGAAGCTTCAGGTACATTCATGATCAGTCTCCATTTATTGAACTCTTATGATAATATATGAGTATTGGATACCGGTAGTGCTTATCATATATGCAATTTGTTGCAGGTTCTAGCAAGGCCTAGGAGACTATAGAGAGGCGAGATGGACCTCAAGATGGGTAATGGAGCAAAAGTTATTGTAGTAGCTGTTGGCGAGGTCGCCCTACATCTGCCCAGTGGAGCTTTTATTGCATTAGATGCATGTTATTTTGTTCCTTCTATTATCAAAAACATTATCTCCATTTCATGTTTAACAGTTAGTGGATATAAATTTATTTTTGAGAACAATGGTTGTTCGATATTATTATATGATAAGATTATCATGAAAGGAACATTGCATAATGGTTTATTTATATTAGACACCACTCCACATATCATGAATGTAAATGTGTCCAAAAGGAAACGAGATGAGTTGAACAGTGCATACCTATGGTATTGTAGGCTAGGTCACATCCATGAAAGAAGGATTCAAAAGTTGCTAAATGATGGATATCTAGATTCATTCGACTATGTGTCATATGCAACTTGTGAGCCTTGCATTCGTGGAAAACTGACCAACTCTCCATTTAGTGGAACTGGAGAGAGAGCCACTAAGTTGTTGGAACTCATACATAGTGATGTATGTGGACCCATGTCAACTCATGCCATTGGAGGTTACTCCTACTTCATTACATTTATTGATGATTTCTCAAGGTATGGATATATGTACTTAATGAAGTACAAGTCCGAGGCCTTTGAGAAATTCAGAGAGTATAAGAATGAGGTAGAGAACCAGACTGGAAAGAGTATCAAAACTCTTCGATCAGATCAAGGAGGTGAGTACTTAAGTACAAAGTTCACTCAGTTCCTCAAGGACCATGGGATATTATCCCAATGGACACCTCCTTATACCCCTCAGCTCAATGGTGTCTCTGAAAGGAGAAATCGTACATTATTTGATATGGTATGATCCATGATGAATTTCGTTGACCTACCCATCTCATTCTGGGGATATGCCCTAGAAACCGTAGCTTACCTTCTTAACAGAGTTCCAACTAAGTCGGTAGTGTCTACACCATATGAGATATGGAAAGAGAAGAAGTCTGATCTTAAGGTTGTTAAGATTTGGTGCTGCCCTGCAAATGTTAAAAGACACAACCTCGATAAGTTAGAATCAAGGATAGAGCGATGCAAATTTATGGGATACCCCAAGGAAACTTGTGGGTATTATTTCTATCATCTCAAGGACCAAAAGGTCTTTGTAGCTAAGAGAGCAGTGTTCCTTGAGAAGGAACACATTCTTGGCGGAGATAGTGGGAGAATGATATGCTAGTCATAGGTGCCCAGCAAGCCAATCACGTGAGTGATGGCACGTGTGACTTGATACATAATCTTTTTGCTTATTATATTTTGGCGTATATCACTTTATAACTATTGCATAAATACATATATATATTGTGATGTCCTTGGATTTGTGCAATGGGAATCAGATCGTGATGAGATCACGATAATGAGATCGATTCACCTTTAAACACATATCCTAAATAATCCCGATTATAGGTTACTCGAGAGGGACATCGTGATAACCGGATAGACTGGTGTGCTGTATACCCGTCCATATGATGGATGCAGCCGGTCTTATAGGTGCTCGTGTAGGGACACTAGGGATACAGTACAGGTGCTCATTGGAGAATGAGTTCACAGATTGATCCGCTTACGGAATGCTTTGGATGGTTGATGATGCCTTATTGTCGGCAAATTTCCGTAGTCCTAGTGGTGTATCTCGGTCCTTAGACTTGAGACACCAAGGATGTCCTGTATGAGTGCTCCACTCTTTGATACCAGACTTATAGGTTTGGTTGTCCCATCTAGTACAACCGGTCATTGGGAGTGGTAGTCGACCCTTACGAGGGCTATTGAGTGTCGATAGAGGATCATCCACTCTCGCCATGAGAGGAATATCCCATGTGTTCTTGCTCGCACAAATCCCTCGCCGTGGTCATTCGGGTTGAGAGAAAAGAGTTCTCCAGAGAATCCGATTAGAGCGAGACTCGAGTAGAAACCGTATGGGTCCGGACAACACCATGCTCGATATATGGTCTCTCGATATTAGATGGATGAGGGACTATAGGTACATGGTAACCGAGGACGACATGTCCAATGGATTGGATTCCCCAGATCGTCTGGGGACTACTGGGCGTAGTGGCCTAGCACGTCCAGTAGTCGATGAGTCGAGTGAATTATTACAGAGATAATAATTCACCGAAAGTTAGAAGGAGTTCTCGACCGGGTATGACTCACGGCCCAGCTCTCGATATTGGGCCTAGAGGGTCACACACATATGGTAGGCATTGCGATGAGTAGAGGTTCTGGATATGAGATATCCCGACGGAGCCCCTGTCTTATTGGATGCAGATCCAATACCCACTAGGGAAGGACCCATTAGGGTTTGACACGGGATCTCTATAAATAGGAGGGATTCATAGCCTCATAGGCTAGAGTCTTTGCTTGCCTTTCCTATTCTCCTCTCCCTCCACCTCGAGGCCTGAGTTTTGAGGAGGGTCGCCGCAACCCTCGCTGTGTGAATCACTGCTAGAGAGGAGGACGCTTGACCTCCTTCACCCTCTCCTAAGGATCTGCAAGGAAAACAGGGATATACCGTCTCCTAGGTAACACAATCTCTATCTGCAGTTTTGTGTTTTCTGGATTTTTTAGCACCAATCTTCATCTAATTTAACAACATTTTTGGGAATCGGGGATTCTTGTTTTCTTGTTCTTCCGCTGCACATATGATGTCGCCCCCATGATTTCCCAACATGATAGAATTGAGCGAGGTTGGAGAACCAAGCTCAAGCACCACTCTACAGCCCGAGTCTGTTCAGGTACCTAATACACAAGTTTCAACTTTACGCAGATCTGATAGAGTATTCCATCCTCTTGAGAGATATGTGGGACATATTAAAGGAGAGGATGCAGAGGATATTGATCCTCAGACCTACGAGGAGGCTATTATGAGTATAGACGCCGGGAAGTGGCAAGAAGCCATGAATTCTGAGATGGATTCTATGTACTCCAATAAGGTTTGGAACCTAGTTGATGTGCCCGAAGGTATTGTACCCATCGGTTGCAAGTGGATCTTTAAGAAAAAGATCGAAGTAGATGGAAAGGTAGAGACCTATAAAGCAAGGCTAGTGGCTAAGGGGTATCGTCAAAGGCAAGGTGTTGACTATGACGAAACCTTCTCACCCGTAGCAATGCTAAAATCCATCAGAATTGTATTGGCTATTGCAGCACACTATGATTATGAGATCTGGCAGATGGATGTGAAAATCACATTCCTCAATAGGAACCTCGAGGAGGAGGTGTATATTATGCAACCTGAGGGATACGTGTCCAAGAACTGTCCAGATAAGGTGTGTAGGTTGCTTAGATCCATTTATGGATTAAAGCAAGCTTCCCGAAGTTGGAACATAAGATTTGATGAGGCAATCAGATCTTATGACTTCGTTAAGAACGAAGATGAGCCTTGTGTATACAGAAAGGTAAGTGGGAGCGCTATCACCTTTTGGTGTTATATGTGGATGACATCTTGACCATTGGGAATGACGTAGGAATGCTATCCATAGTAAAGACTTGGTTATCTAGACACTTCTCCATGAAGGACTTAGGAGAAGCATCCTATATTTTGGTGATTAGAATATATAGAGATAGATCCAAGAGGATGCTTGGCTTGTCCCAGTCCAGGTACATATAAACCATTGTCAAAAGGTTTGGCATGGAAAATTCCAAGAGAGGTCTCATACCGATGAGACATGGGATATCGCTTTCTACGAGTATGTCCCCAAAAGACTCCAAAAGAAAGGGCGAACATGGATATGATACCTTATGCCTCAGCAATAAGGTCTATCATGTATGTCATGCTATGTAATAGGCCTGATATAGCGCATGCTCTGAGTGTCACGAGCAGGTATCAGGCGGATCCAGGCTTAGAGCACTTGAAAGCAGTAAAGTGTATCCTTAAGTACTTGAGAAGGACTAAGGATCTTTTACTAGTATATGGAGGTAATAGCCTTAAGGTTGAAGGCTACACTGACTCAAGTTTTCAGTCTGATGTCGATGATAGCAAGTCGAATTCAGGGTATGTGTACACCTTGAATGGAGGAGCAGTGTGCTGGAAGAGTTCCAAGTAAGATACCACTGCTGACTCGACCATAAAGGCGGAGTACATTGCTGCATCAGATGCAGCAAATGAGGGAGTTTGGGTGAAGAAGTTCATCACAGATTTGGGAGTCGTGCCGGGTAGCGAAGAACCGATCTCCCTATATTGCGACAACAATGGGGCGATTGCTCAAGCAAAGGAACCTAGGTCTCATAAGAAATCTAAGCATGTTCTGAGAAGGTTCCACCTTATCAGAGAGATCGTGACCCGAGGAGATGTAGTAGTGGAAAGAGTTTCATTCGAAGATAACATTGCAGATCCACTAACAAAGCCGTTGTCTCATATTTGTTTTGAGCGTCACAGGGGTCTGATGGGGATCAGACACATAGGTGATTGGCTTTAGGTCAAGTGGGAGATTGCTAGTCATAGGTGCCCAGCAAGCCAATCACGTGAGTGATGGCACGTGTGACTTAATATAGAATCTTTTTGCTTATTATATTTTGGCATATATCACTTTTTAACTATTGCATAAATGCATACATATATTGTGATGTCCTTGGATTTGTGCAATGGGAATCAGATCGTGATGAGATCACGATAGTGAGATTGATTCACCTTTAAACATATATCCTAAATAATCCCTACCATAGGTTACTTTCGAGAGGGATATCGTGATAACCTAGGACAGACTGGTGTCTTTATATACCATCCATATGATGGATGCAACTGGTCTCATAGCTGCTTGTGTAGGGACACTAGGGATACAAGATGCAGTGCTCATTGAGAATGAGTTCACTGATTGATCCGCTTACGGAATCTTTGGATGTTTGATGATGCCTTATTATCGACAAATGATTCCGTAGTCCTAGTGGTGTATCCTGGTCCTTAGACTTGAGACACCAAGGATGTCCTATATGAGTGCTCCACTCTTTGATACCGTGACTTATAGGTTTGGTTGTCCCGCATCTAGTACAAATGGTCATTGGGAGTGGTAGTCGACCTTCACGAGGGCTATTGAGTGTCGATAGAGGATCATCCACTCTTGGCGTCATGAGAGGAATATCCCATGTGTTCTTGCTCGCACAAATCCCCTGGCGGGGTCATTCGGGTTGAGAGAAAAGAGTTCTCCTGAGAATCCGATTAGAGCGAGACTTCGAGAAGAAACCGTCTTGGTCCGACAACACCATGCTTTCGATATACGGGTCTCGGTATATTAGATGAATGAGGGACTATAGGTATCTGATGGCGAGGACGATGTGTCCAATGAATTGATTCCCTCAGATCATTTGGGGACTACTGGCCAGAGTGGCCTAGTACGTCCGTGATCGATGTGTCGAGTGAATTATTACAGAGATAATAATTCACCCGAGTTAGAAGGAGTTCTCGATAGGTATGACTCACGGCCAGCTTTCGATATTGGGCCTAGAGGGTCACACACATATGGTAGGCATTGCGATGAATAGAGGTTCAATATGAGATATCCGACGGAACCCTTGTCTTATTGGATGCAAATCCAATACCCACTAGGGGAGGACCCATTAGGGTTTGACAGGAGACCTCTATAAATAGGAGGGATTCAGAGCCCCATGGGCTAGAGAGCTTTTGTTTGCCTTTTCCTATTCTCCTCTCCATCTCCACCTCAGAGTAGGTCTGAGTTTTGAGGCGCGTCAAACCCCTGCTGTGGATCACCGCTAGAGAGGAGGACGCTTGACCTCCTTCACCCTCTCCTAAGGATCTGCAAGGAAACAGGGATATACGATCTCCCTAGGTAACACAATATACTCTATACGCAGTTTCATGTTTCACGGATTTTTGCGTACCAATCTTCGCACGACAATGAACATCTCTTTGGGAATCGGGGATTTTGTTTTTCTTGTTCTTCCGCTGCGCATATGATGTCGCCCCCAAGGATTTCCCAACACTAATATCCTCATGTACGACTGCTGCAGAAGCATGGTGCAAGTTACAAACAACTTTGGCAAATCGCACGCGTACTCGCATGCTCCGACTTCTCTCCAATCTGATGAAAACGAAACAAGAGGGAAGTACTATTGCTGATTATCTATAGCATATCAAAGTTATCATCGATGATTTAGCTTTGATAGGTCATTCTCTCAGTGATGAAGAAGTCCTAATCCATACCCTCAATGGCCTAGGAGGCGAGTACAAAGAACTGATAGCAGCACTTCGGGCACGCGACTCACCAATATCATTCGAAGAACTTTATGATAAGTTGATCGACTATGAGACATACTTGAAGCGTGATGATAGGTTGCCCGGACCACCTATTACAGCTCAGGTCAATAAAAAATCCAAGAGGAAGAGCAACCAGTACAACAAGCACGTCAACAACGATTTGACTAAGTTGCCTCCTAGCTCTATGGGGCCCAGACCAAACCTCCTTTTTCCATATCAAGGTGGTAACTTTCATAATCCTCAGCCGTCATGTCCTGACTTCACAAGCCACCAACGAGTTGTTTGCCAACTATGTGATAAAGTCGGACACTCCGCGAAAGTCTGTCGGTCTCGCCCCAGACTCCCTACTCTATCATAGTGGCCTCAGGCGAACTTCATGGCTACTCCAACTCCTACCCAACCTAATTGGATTGTGGACTCGGGCGCCTCTCATCACATCACTTCTGATCTTCAAAACTTGTTCATCCACAACAACTATGATGGCAATGAAGATATCATCATCGGTGACGGTAAAAGAATTCCTATTACTCATTCTGGTTCCTCAACGCTTAGTTCACTTACAACAACTTTTACACTCGATGATATTCTATGTACAACTGAAGATATCATTTTTGTAGACTATTTTACTAAGTACACATGGTTATATCCTCTCCACTATACTGATGTTTTCGCAGTATTTACCAACTTTCGAAAGTTGGTCAAGAATTTTTTGTTAGTTTGGCAAGTCCCATAGTCCTAAATCGGGAAAATCAGACTTGTTATCTCGTCTTGGAACTATAAATAAGGGTCTGGGCTTTGAAGTCAGATGCACCACAAGAAAAACCTAAGTGTTTGCTTGGTTTAAGTCCATACTCATTTAAATAGTTTGGACTTATAGTTTGGTTTTTCTTGTTTAGTATTTTCGGGTGTTTTATAAACTAGGAACATCTTCCTAAGGCATTTGTAATTGTTCCTCTTTTGCAGTAGTAATTTGCTCCTCTTTCGTCCGTGGATGTAGGTTAAAGTCAATTGACCGAACCACGTATATCTGGTGTTCTTGTCTCGCTTTTATTCTTTCCGTTTTATTGTCTTGTCGGGTTGCCAAAATTATCCTTTGGTAAATATCCTGGGGCTAGCTCTAACAAACTGGTATCAGAGCCTGGTTCTGGGATCTTTTGGCAACGATGACAATAACAAAGATTGTTGTCGAGAAATTCGATAGAAATGTCAACTTCGGCTTGTGGCAACTCAAGATGGAGGCCATTCTGGTTCAAGACGGAGTTGATTTGGTACTACAGGGAGCCGAGAGCATTCCAGATGAAATATCAAAAGAAGAGCTTGCGGGTATGGATAAGAAGGCCCGATCAAGCATCATTCTAAATCTCTCTGATGAGGTTTTACTGAGATAGATACTGGAGACTACTGCTAAGAGCATGTGGGACAAACTTAAAGCCTTGTACATGAAGAGGACAAAGGAGAATCGTCTCTACTTGAAGCGAGTTTATATATGCTTGATGATTGAAGGTACATCTATACTCTCACATCTTGATAAGTTTGATTCTTTGGTTATGGATTTGGAGAATATAGATGCAAAAATTAATAATGAGGATAAGGCTTTTGTTACTCTTGTGTTCTCTTCCCCAATCTTTTAAGCATTTCCGTGATACTTTGATTTATGGAAAAGAAACAGTTTTGTATCAAGAAATTAAATCTCAGACCGAAATCTAAGGAGCGGATAGAAGGAATATCACTTTGGGGAAAGTAGAGAGAATCAGTCGAGGGTCCGGTTGTTAGGGGAGAATGGATAAAAGAGAATTTGACAAGAGTAGATCTAAATCTAGATCTAAATCCGGATAGAAATTTAGAATGCTTGATATTGTCATAAAATGGGGCACATTAAATCTGATTGCTTTAAATTGAAAAATAAATTAAAGCAAAAGGAAAATTTTGTTGAGAAAACTATTGAATCCATTTGAAGTTAATGTAGCAAACCATGAGAATGTTGAAAATATTTTCTCTGCTATTGATGACAAGACAAGGTCTAAAAATGAATGGATTTTAGATTCAGGTTGTTCTTATCACATGTGTCCCAATAGGGATTTGTTTTCCACGTATGAATCTTGTACTGGTGGAATTGTTTTGATGGGCAATAATGCCGCATGTGATGTTGTTGGTAGAGGCACAATCCGAATTAAAATGCATGATGGTATTATGAGGACGCTCACTAATGTTAGACATGTTCCTGATTTAAAAAAGAATTTCATCTCTTTAGCACCCTAGAGGCCCTTGGGTGTAAATACATAGCTGAAGGTGGAGTTATGAAAGTTTCTAGAAATACCCTTATTGTTATGAAAGCTTGTAGGTCTGGTAGCTTGTATATTCTGCAGGGAACTACTGTCACAGGATCAGTTGCAGTCTCGTCATCATCATTGTCTGATTATGACATCACCAAATTATGGCATATGCGTTTGGGTCATATAAGCGAAAAAGGTTTGAGCATATTGAGCAAAAGGGGTCTACTTTATGGACATAGTATCAGGCCACTTGATTTTTTGTGAACACCGCATTTTTTTTGAAAGCAGAAAAGAGTCACTTCACTTCTCCCATGGTTCACAAAACGAAAGGTACTCTTGACTATATTCATTCGACCTTTGGGGTCCAACTCAAGTTCATCTAAGGGTAGTGCCGTGTATATGTTGACTTTCATTAATGATTATTCCAGAAAGTTTGGGTTTATTTTCCTGAAGCATAAAATGATGTTTTTCTAACATTTAAACAATGGAAGGCTTTGATTGAGAAGCAAAACAGTAAAACAGATTAAGCGGCTTCAACAGATAATGGCATGGAGTTTTGTGAAGGTGACTTTAATGAATTTTGCAAAAATGAAGGAATCATTCTAAGATCGCCTTTGTTAGGATGACGCCTCAAAGAAAATGGCGTGGGTCAACGTATGAAACGAAACACTCTTGGAAAGAGCGAGGTGTATGATCTCAAATGCAGATTGACAAAGGACTTTTGGGCGAGGGCGATTAATATGGCCTCGTTACGTTGTCAACCAAGGCTCCCTTCTACAAAGACTTAACTTTAAAACTCCAGAGGAAGTTTGGTCGCACTCTCCTGCGATTATTCTGATTTTAAAATTTTTGGGTGTCCAAAGATACATGCATGTAAATGAAGGAAAATTAGAGCCTCGGGCTAAAAAGTGCATTTACCTTGGGTATGCTTCTGGGGTGAAAGGATACAGATTATGGTGTCCTGATCCCAAATCCCCAAAATTTGTAATCAGTAAAGATGTTACTTTTGATAAATTATCTATGCTATCTTCTAAAGAGGAATCTACTAGTTGTACAAATGACAGTGCGCAGAAGCAGGTGGAGCTTGAGATTGGTAGTTCAGATTCTTTTAAGTCGAACTCTTCTACTCAAAGAATGCCAGTAGGTGGTCCTGAGTCTACTAACGCAGATGATCCAGAGGAAGAGCAATATTCCATAGCCAAGGATAGACCACGGAGAGATATTCGACCACCACAAAGATATGCAAATTTGGTTGCGTATGCTTTGTCTGTTGCAGAAGAGACAAGTGAAGTTGGTGAGCCTACTTCCTACTCAGATGCAGTTTCTTGTGATAATTCCGCTAAGTGGTTGATTGCGATGAATGAAGAAATTGAGTCACTTCATCGGAATAGAACTTGGGATCTTGTGAAGCCGCCTTCGGGTAAGAAAATCGTTGGATGCAAATGGGTCTTCAAAAGGAAGGAAGGTATTCCAGGGGTTGAAGATGCAAGGTATAAAGCACGATTGGTTGCAAAGGGCTATAGTCAGGTACATAGTGTTTATTTTAATGACGTATTTTCACCTGTTGTTAAGCATAGCTCTATTCTTGTTTTGCTTGCTTTAGTTGCCACGTATGATTTGAAATTAGAGCAACTTGATGTCAAGACAGCTTTCTTACATGGTGAACTTGAAAAACAAATTTATATGGAGCAACCTTATGGATTTGAAGTTGATGGTAAGGAAGACCATGTTTGCTTGTTAAAGAAATCCTTGTATGGATTGAAGCAGTCTCCATGACAGTGGTATAAGCGGTTTGATTCTTTTATGTTGAGTCATGGTTACACGAGGAGCATGTATGATAGTTGTGTTTACTTCCGGAAGTTAACTGATGGCTCTTTTGTGTATTTGTTGCTTTATGTTGATGACATGCTTATTGCAGCTAAGAATTTGTCAAAAATTCATACTTTGAAAATGCAGCTGAGTAGTGAATTTGAAATGAAAGATTTGGGAGCAGCTAAGAAAATTCTTGGCATGGAGATCAAAAGAGATCGAGGAGTTGGAAAATTATTTCTGACTCAGAAAAATTACCTCAAGAAAGTCTTGGAGAGGTTTGGCATGAAAAATGCTAAGCCAGTGAGTACTCCTCTTGCTAGCCATTTTCGGCTATGTGCTGCTCAGTCATCACAGTGAGTTGAAGAGGAAGAATATATGGTAAAAGTTCCATATTCTAGTGCCATCGACAGTATTATGTATGCAATGGTTTGTACTCGTCCAGATATTTCACAAGCAGTCAGTGTGGTTAGTAGATATATGTCTCGCCCAGGTAAAACACATTGGCAGGCTGTGAAGTGGATTCTCAGATACTTGCAAGGGACTTTAGATGTTTGTTTGGAATTTGGGAAAAATCGTGACACTTTGGTTGGTTACGTCGACTCTGATTATGCTGCAGATCTTGATAAACGAATATCTTTGACAGGCTATGTATTTTGCGTTGGCGGTTGTGCAGTTAGTTGGAAAGCTTCCTTACAACCCGTCGTAGCTTTATCTACTACAGAGGCAGAATATATGGCAGTGACAGAGGCGATCAAAGAAGTTTTATGGTTAAGAGGATTGTTCAGCGAATTATGTTTGCATCAAAGTGTTACTACAATTTACTGTGATAGTCAAAGTGCTATTCATTTGACTAAAGACCAAATGTATCATGAGAGAACAAAACACATCGATGTGAAGTTTCATTTTATTCGGGATATCATTGCTAAGGGAAAAGTCCTTGTTCAGAAAATTCATACGAAGGACAATCCAGCTGATATGTTTACGAAGCCTCTTCCAGTTTACAAGTTCAAGCAGTGCTTGGACTTGGTTGGTGTTAATTGTTGGTGATTGCCCGTTGGGGCTTTTATGAAGAAAGTGGAGCAAGTTTTGTTGGGACATGCCAAGGTGGAGATTTGTTAGTTTGGCAAGTCCCATAGTCCCACATCGGGAAAATCAGACTTGTTATCTCGTCTTGGAACTATAAATAAGGGCCTGGGCTTTGAAGTCAGATGCACCACAAGAAAAACCTAAGTGTTTGCTTGGTTTAAGTCCATACTCATTTAAATAGTTTGGACTTATAGTTTGGTTTTTCTTGTTTAGTATTTTTGAGTGTTTTATGACCTAGGAACATCTTCCTAAGGCGTTTGTAATTGTTCCTCTTTTGCAGTAGTAATTTGCTCCTTTTTCGTCCGTGGATGTAGGTCAAAGTCAATTGACCGAACCACGTATATCTGGTGTTCTTGTTGTTAGGATCGAGAGCACTAAGAGGGGGGTGAATTAGTGCAGCGGAAATCTTTCAGCAATTAAAAACGAAAGCTGCTTTCGTCCGATAAAAACGATTTCGATGTAAACGCCGATTCACAATTTGTATCTAAGTGTAGTTTACGCAGTTTGCGTCTAAATGCAATTTGCATCTAAATGCAGATTGCGTCTAAGCGTAGTTTACATTTAAGCGCAGTTTGCGTCTAAGCGCAGATTGCGTCTAAGCGCAGTTTGTGTCTAAACACAGTTTGCGTCTAAGCGCAGTTTGCGTCTAAACACAGTTTGCGTCTAAGTGCAGTTTGCGTCTAAACACAGTTTTACGTCTAAGTGCAGTTTTACGTCTAAGTGCAGTTTTATGTCTAAACGCAGTTTTGCGTCTAAACGCAGTTTTACGTCTAAACGCAGTTTTACGTCTAAACGTAGTTTTGCGTCTAAACGCAGTTTTACGTCTAAATGCAGTTTTACGTCTAAACGCAGTTTTGAACTTTGAAAAGCGTTTTATGAATACGCAGAAAGCAATTTGCAGTTATAAATGGAATCAAAACGTAAGCGTAAACTGCAGTGTAAAGATCGTACGAAAACACCGATTTACGTCTGAATGCATATTTGGAAAGATCAGAACTTAGAGACTCGTTTGTAAAAGCGCAGAAGGTAGTAGCTATGTAGGAGGTTTGCAGTAATGATAAAGTGCTCAAAGTAAAAGCAAACCAGAGATTTAGAGTGGTTCGGTCAGTCTTGACCTACTCCACTTTTGGCTTCCTCCTCCGACGAGGTCACCGACGTCAACTAGCTGCCTTCCTTCAATGGGCGAAGGCCAACTTCCCTTTACAGTTTCACTCCTTTTGATGGGCTCAGAGACAACCCTTACGAATCATTCTCTCCTCACTTTTACAATTCAGAAACTTAAAGAAACGAATGAGTAGACTTAAAGGCTTTACAACAATTTTGAGCTCAAGAATCACGTAGAAGATCAAGATTTCGGTGTAGGTCTCTTTGTCTGTTTCTGTGTCTTTGAATGGGTGGGGTATTTATAGGCCCCAACCCGCCCAAATTTGAGCTCAAAACGATCAAATCCCGAATTCCGGATCAAAGCGGTTGCCTCTCCCGACCGAGAGGTTGCACCGGCCATTGGCGAGCTCAAGATCGAGCCTGGCGGTGCCACCTCTGTCGAGGGCGGTTGCACCTCTCTGCCCGAGCTCGGTGGTTACACCGCCGACCGGAGAGGTTGCACCGCCCGGCGAGCTTCGGAGATCGAGCCCAAAGCGGTTGCACCTCTTAGGCGGGCGGTTGCACCGCCGGGTCTCGGCTGGAGACATAGCCCAGCGGTTGCACCTCCTCGCCCTAGGCGGTTGCACCTCTGGCCTAGGCGGTTGCACCTCCCGGTGTAATCGTCGGTCCGAATGGTTAGCTCCATTCGCTCAATTTCAATCTTTTCAGGGGCCCAATTGCCCCAAGATTAAGCTAATGGGATCACCTCCCATTTTCCAACTTAATCAATGTGCTAACTACGATTAAATCTAAGACAATTTCTGCAGCTTTGCTCCGATCGTCAATCGCTTCTTCCGGGCGAAGTTTCGGCGAACTTCCGTCGATCATCCGATGAACCCTTGGTGATTCTTCTGGGACTTCCGCAAAACTCCTGACTTTCGACGATCCACTTGGCGAGTTCCAACGAGCTTCGCTTGGCAAGCTTCTGGACTTCTCGGATCCGTTCTCGCAGAACCTCCGACGACCGTCCGAACTTCCGTCGAACTCTCGAACTCCCAACGTGATCATAATATTGACTCCGGCGCAACTCCTGCTGCTTGTCTAACTTTCATCGTAGTTAATCCTGCACACTTATCTCAACACATTGATTAGACAACAAATGACAATTGACTTCATCATCAAAATCTGAGATTCAACAATCTCCCCCTTTTTTATGATGACAATCAATTAATAATGGAGTTAACCTTAACTCCCCCTATCTATATGCCATAGTTGAGATAAGTCAACCTTGAATTCAAGACCTAAGAATTCAAGTGACGTATTGATAAGTTAGATCAGTTAAACTTATCAATACTCCCGTCATGATACCCATCATGATGTATCTCTTCAAGAATGATGTCAAGGCTTGACATACATCATCAAGTTTGTATGATTGTGTTTGTAACTATTCATCATGTAATTGAATATTATCATATAGAGCTGCGAAGGACTATTACATGATGCACACATTTGAGATTTTCTAGTAAGTTTGCATTTACTTCACAAGATAGGATATCAACTCAAGACATAATGCAAACTATAGCACATGTTCATATATCTCTTGGTGATGCAAGGATGGCATAACCATAACATTGTTTATAGCATCACTCAAGTATTTGCAACTATGACCAACATAGACATGATTATGGCAGTGTTTATTAATTCATATGTTTCTCCCCCTTTGTCATCAACAAAAAGCATGATAGCATTATCAAAAAGCATGGTAGATGTGATTCCAGCAGGTTATCACGCACATAAAGGAAGGCATGACACATTTTTCAAAAAGTTTTCATAAGAGTGTTCAGGAAAATCCCATTTTTAGCATTCAAACCAAAAAATGAACTTCTTACATGCATTTGGTTATGAGTGAGCTACTGATTTTTTTAAAATATTTGTCACATAATTTCCAACATGTTATTTGATCAAGTGATGCCAAGACATGTAATAGTAATAACGTCCGAAAAATAATTTTAACTGGTTTAAGTATTCGAATACATCAACATTCCTAATTCTTTTCTTATGAAATCAAATTGTTCTTCACTTAGGGGTTTTGTAAAGATATCAGCTAGTTGATGTTTCATATCGATGTCTTATCAACTATATTAGTATGTCACTTTATATTTTTCAAGGCATAAGGTATTTAAAACATTTTAGTTTCAATGTAACACTCGAGATTAACAACAAGAGATATTTGTAAATTTACATATGCTTACAGATCAAGGTAAAGGGTAACATATGGAGTTTACAACATATCAGGTAACCATATCAAAAACAAAAGTCCTTCATGATGAGTAACATAAGGAGTTTACAACACGCCATATCAAAGACAAAGTCTATGAGGAGTTTATAACAACAACGGATGATTGTGTTCATACAAGCTCATTCATGAGGTGGAAGGTTGAAGTGCCTAAATAAAGAGTCGAATTGTCGATGGATTTACTGCATCATTCGCTTAGGATTTGATCTTGTCAAGTTCAAGCCGCTTTTTTTCTTTGTTCGAATCGGTCCATCCTAATCCCAATATCTTCGATGGATGATGTGTGAGTTTGCTCAACTGGATGTGTTTCCTCAAAGGGACGATCGGAGGAGATTGGGTACTCCTAAATCTTGGTGTTTCGGCTCGGGTTCAGGTTGAGGGGATCGGTTCTTCTAGGCATTCTAACCCATTTATCGTTTCTATAGTGACATCTTAGTCGGTGAAGTAGATTTTTGTTTATTATGCTTTGAATCTATCTACTTTCATTACTTCTTCTTCCTACGTGGTATTTGAATATCGTAAGCTTTCATTATTCTAGTAATTATACCACCATATGGGAGCATCATATCTTTCTTAGATAATTCTAACATGTTTTGTTGGATAAGATAGCCAAGACAAATGTCATGTCCTTTCATGATTAAGTACATAGTTCCTAATTCTAATTGACTCACTTCATCATGATGGTATTGTTTAGGAAGAATTATACTAGTCATGATATGATGAAGTATCTTAGTGTTTAAAGGCAAATAGATGTTCACAACTTTTAGGAACAAATGCTATGTTAGGATTGGCAAAGATTGTTCCTAAGGCTTAACATAGGATGTTCCAATAGTTTCATCATCCCATGATCCTCTAAAGTAAAGTCCTATGCTTTTCATGGGAATGCCTATCATATCACAAATGAATCTATCGATTGATTGAGATGTGTTGTCCTAAAAGATAGGTGGACATCCTTTCTTCATCATCTATTTGCATGTTATTGTAAAACAATCTAACTAGCCTAGGATAGATGG
Organism: Musa schizocarpa; assembly: GCA_900464855.2. Classification (NCBI taxonomy): domain Eukaryota; kingdom Viridiplantae; phylum Streptophyta; class Magnoliopsida; order Zingiberales; family Musaceae; genus Musa; species Musa schizocarpa. Next base: position 10,997,875 of record LS990925.1, on the reverse strand, counting down.
GTTCGTTAATCTGCAAGATTGGAAGTAGATTTAGGTTTGCAAACCATTGGATAGTCTCTAACGCTCTTAGTTCATTCAGATCTACGTATTTTCCTTTGTTGATGCTTCTTAGTTCGAAAGAGAGAAATTTTTCAGCATGGTTTTTTTGAATCAAAAAGGGTAAAATCAAACTCTTCTACTAATCTCCTCTTTCCCTTGTCCCTTGAGGATCTTCTAGATCCCATAACTACTGCTGTTTAGAGGAATAAAGATGAACAAGAGTAAATGAAGAACAAAACAGAGTTTAAGAGGTTCTTAGAGAATACCTTAGTGGAATCTTCAAAAACAGGGAGCGATTCTTGATGTTTTGTCTCAAATGGGAGGTATTTGGGAAGCTAAACGGGGTGAAATGGGGATGGAGGAGGCTTGGAGGAGCAGAGAAGGAAAGGGAGGTGAGTTGGGGTCTGGTTTCACCACGGGCCCTAGCGTGGGTTAAAAAAGGCAGAGTTAAGGGCGGTTGCACCTCCTGGTGGAAGCGGTCAAACACTGCAACCCGTGATGGTCGGAGGTGCCACCGCTAGTTTGGAGAGGTGCCACCGCCTGTAGGGCAGTGAACACTTTGTTGTGATTTGATCAGGGGTTTTGTCTTGAGGAGAGTTTTCATTCAGAGCAATTAACGTTACTTACATGATTACGCAGCGTTTTCATTTCAAGGCAAAAACGCTTGTACGATCAAGATAGACTTTTTAACGTGCATACTCCCAATGTCGTATATATGTTTGTGATTTTGAAAAGTCACATTAGGTTGTATCCAAATTGCATTTGTGATTTCATAATTTCCACTGTTGTTGTATCCAAATTGCATTTGGGTCATGATTATCGAGAATCAAGGAGCGTAACATTAATTCTTGCTCCACCTAAAAGTTTTAATGTTTTTGTAGGAAGGGATGATTTTTTAGGTACCCATTTGCTTTTGGGTGCCTCACTAATACATCTAGATTTTCTATCATGTTGCATAGAATTTGTCATGGTTCCTTTAGGAACCCAAATCAATTTGTTTGGACTAAATTTCCTGAATGGACAATAATAGTCGTCCATTAAACCGAACTTGCAACAAAAGTTGCATTTGCTTTGATGTCTAACGTGTAAGATGGGGCCTTTTATTTAAGGTAGTTGGATTTTGGTGAGGACTCCTCACAAATCCAATCCCACTTTTTTGGGAACATGACCCTTGTTTGTAAGGATCATGTTTAATGACTTGCTACCAACCTCGAATTTCTTCAAGGTGTCCTTAAGTAGCAAGTTTTCATTTTGAAAAGTTTCTAGATCATGACATTTGATACATGAATTTAAACTATCATGATATTCAATTTTTTAACTTATTGAAATCACAAGTAAGACTATCATGCTCCTTTTTTTTAGCAATTTGTATTTTCTATTGATAATCTTGCATTCATCAAATAAGTCATGGAAGTCATTTAATAATTCATCGAAAAGATAAATCAGCCTCTAATAAATTCGTTACCTCCTCTCCGATGGCCATTAAAACGTAATGAGCAACTTGTTCGGTTTGGACTCCTCTTCTTCTTCAGATCTTTCGAGTCATCCCATGTTGCTTGAAGAGCCTTCTTTTTTTTATGTTCTTCTTTTTTGACTTGGGGACAATCACTCTTGTAGTGTCCCGCTTTTTTACATTCATAGCAGATCACTTGGTCCTTCTTGGGTTCAAGTTTATTTTTCGCATCATTCTTAAACTTGTTTCTTTTAAAGAATTTTTAAACTTTCTTGTTAAAAGTGCCAAGTCATCATCATTAGTCCTCATCACTTGAGTTTTCTCTCAAGTGGCATTCAGAAGTTTTAAGTGCCATATCCTTCCTGTTCTTTGGAAGGATGTCTTCTTGCTCTTCATGAGCTTTACAAGTCATTTCAGTAGGTCATTAATGACCCGATTAGTTCTTCAAGAGGGAAGTTCCATGAGATCTTTTGCCTCTTGAATAGCAGTGACTTTAGGATCCCAACTTTTAGGAAGGGATCTTAGTATCTTATTTACTGAGTTCAAAATCCGAAAAACTTTTTCCGAGTCCTTTTAGACCATTGGACACATCCGTGAAACGGGTAAACATGTCGCCAATGGTTTCACTCTCAGTTTCATTCGAAAAGTTCAAAAGAATGCAACAACAGATTGATTTTTGACTCTTTCACTCTACTTGTGTCCTCGTGGGTCACTTCAAGTGTGTGCCAAATATCAAATGCAGTTTAAGAAGTTGAAACACGATTAAACTCGTTTTTTTTTCAAGTCGCAAAATAAGGCATTCATAGCCTTTGCATTAAGAGCGAAAGCCTTCTTTTCCAATTCATTCCAATCGATCATTGGAAGAGAAGACTTTGAAAATCCGTTTTCAACAAGGTTCCACAGATCAAAATCCATAGAAATAAGAAAGATCCTCATTCGGGTCTTCCAAGAGGTGTAGTCCGTCCCCACCAACATGGGTGGGCGTGTAATAGAATGCCCCTCTTGGTTTCCGTATATGCCATCTCTCTTGGTTTTAATCCGTTAGAGAGTTAACCTTTGCTCGATACCAATTGTTAGGATCGAGAGCACTAAGAGGGGGGGGGGGGGGGGGAATTAGTGCAGCGGAAATCTTTCAGCAATTAAAAACGAAAGCTGCGTTCGTCCGATAAAAACGATTTTGATGTAAACGCCGATTCACAGTTTGTATCTAAGTGTAGTTTACGCAGTTTGCGTCTAAATGCAGTTTGCATCTAAATGCAGATTGCGTCTAAGCGCAGTTTGCATTTAAGCGCAGTTTGTGTCTAAGCGCAGATTGCGTCTAAGCGCAGTTTGCGTCTAAACACAGTTTGCGTCTAAGCGCAGTTTGCGTCTAAACACAGTTTGCGTCTAAGCGCAGTTTGCGTCTAAACGCAGTTTTACGTCTAAGTGCAGTTTTACGTCTAAATGCAGTTTTACGTCTAAACGCGGTTTTACGTCTAAACGCAGTTTTGCGTCTAAACGCAGTTTTACATCTAAACGCAGTTTTACGTCTAAACGCAGTTTTGCGTCTAAACGCAGTTTTACGTCTAAACGCAGTTTTACGTCTAAATGCAGTTTTATGTCTAAACGCAGTTTTGAACTTTGAAAAACGTTTTATGAATACGCAGAAAGCAATTTGCAGTTATAAATGGAATCAAAACGTAAGCGTAAATTGCAGTATAAAGATCGTACGAAAACACCGATTTACGTCTGAATGCAGATTCGGAAAGATCAGAACTTAGTGACTTGTTTGTAAAAGCGCAGAAGGCAGTAGCTATGTAGGAGGTTTGCAGTAATGATAAAGTGCTCAAAGTAAAAGCAAACCAGAGATTTAGAGTGGTTCGGTCAGTCTTGACCTACTCCACTTTTGGCTTCCTCCTCCGACGAGGTCACCGACGTCAACTAGCTGCCTTCCTTCAATGGGCTGAAGGCCAACTTCCTTTTATAGTTTCACTCCTTTTTGATGGGCTCAGGAGACAACCCTTACAGAACCTTTCTCTCCTCACCTTTACAATTCAGAAAAACTTAAAGAACGTAAGGAGGAGACTTAAAGGCTTTTACAACAATTTTGAGCTCAAGAATCACAGAGAAGATCAAGATTTCGGTGTAGGTCTCTTGTTGTTTCTGTGCTGTATGGGTGGGGTATTTATAGGCCCCAACCTAGTTCAAATTTGGAGCTCAAAACGATCAAATCCCGAATTCCGGGATCAGTGGTTGCACCTCTCCGATTTGAGAGGTTGCACCGCCCGGCGAGCTCAAGACCGAGCCTTTGGGTGGTGCCACCTCTCCGAGAGGTGGTTGCATCTCTCCCCGCCGAGCTTCGAAGATCGAGCTCGGTTTTAATTTTGACTGGAGAGGTTGCACCGCCTTGTAGAGCTCGGAGATCGAGTTGTTGCACCTCTTAATTTCAAGGCGGTTGCACCGCCTCTCTTGGGAGACATAGCCCAGGCGGTTGCACCTCCTGGCCTAGGCGGTTGCACCTCCTGGTGCAATCAGGGTCCGAATGGTTAGCTCCATTCGGCCCAATTTCAATCTTTTCAGGGGCCCAATTGCCCCAAGATTAAGCTAATGGGATCACCTCCCATTTTCCAACTTAATCAACGTGCTAACTACGATTAAATCTAAGACAATTTCTGCAGCTTTGCTCCGATGCGTCAATCGCTTCTTCCCAAGAAGTTTCGGCTGAACTTCCGTCGATCATCCGATGAACCCTCGGTGATTCTTCTTCATGGACTTCCGCAAACTCCTGGACTTTCAAGACGATCCACTTGGCGAAGTTCCGGCGAGCTTAAACGGCATGCTTCGGACTTCTGGGATCTGTTCTCGCGAGAACCTCCGACGACCGTCCAACTTCCGTCGAACTCTCGAACTCCCAACGTGATCATGATCTTGACTCCGGCGCAACTCCTGCTGCTTGTCAAACTTTCATCGTAGTTAATCCTGCACACTTATCTCAACACATAGATTAGACAACAAATGACAATTGACTTCATCATCAAAATCTGAGATTCAACACTTGTCTCGCTTTTATTCTTTCCGTTTTATTGTCTTGTCGGGTTGCCAAAATTATCCTTTGGTAAATATCCTGGATCTAGCTCTAACAAACTGGTATCAGAGCCTGGTTCTGGGATCTTTGGCAACGATGACAATAACAAAGATTGTTGTCGAGAAATTCGACAGAAATGTCAACTTCGGCTTGTGGCAACTCAAGATGGAGGTCATTCTGGTTCAAGACGGAGTTGATTTGGTACTACAGGGAGCCGAGAGCATTCCAGATGAAATATCAAAAGAAGAGCTTGCGAGTATGGATAAGAAGGCCCAATCAAGCATCATTCTAAATCTCTCTGATGAGGTTTTACGGGAGATAGCTACGGAGACTATGACTAAGAGCATGTGGGACAAACTTAAAGCCTTGTACATGAAGAGGACAATGGAGAATCGTCTCTACTTGAAGCAGAGTTTATATATGCTTCGGATGATTGAAGGTACATCTATACTCTCACATCTTGATAAGTTTGATTCTTTGGTTATGGATTTGGAGAATATAGATGCAAAAATTGATGATGAGGATAAGGCTTTGTTACTCTTGTGTTCTCTTCCCCAATCTTTTAAGCATTTCCGTGATACTTTGATTTATGGAAAAGAAACAGTTTTGTATCAAGAAATTAAATCTACACCAAATCTAAGGAGCGAGATAGACAGGGAATATCAATCGGGGAAAGTAGAGAGAATCAGTGAGGGTCCGGTTGTTAGGGGAGAATGGATAAAAGAGAATTTGACAGTAGTAGATCTAAATCTAGATCTAAATCCAGACATAGAAATTTAGAATGCAGATATTGTCATAAAATGGGGCACATTAAATCTGATTGCTTTAAATTGAAAAATAAATTAAAGCAAAAGGAAAATTTTGTTGAGAAAACTATTGAATCCGATGAAGTTAGTGTAGCAACTGATGAGAATGTTGGAACTATTTTCTCTTATATTGATGACAGGACGAGGTCTAAAAATGAATGGATTTTAGATTCAGGTTGTTCTTATCACATGTGTCCCAATAGGGATTTGTTTTCCACGTATGAATCTTATAATGGTGGAATTGTTTTGATGGGCAATAATGCCGCATGTGATGTTGTTGGTAGAGGCACAATCCGAATTAAAATGCATGATGGTATTGTGAGGACGCTCACTAATGTTAGACATGATCCTGATTTAAAAAAGAATCTCATCTCTTTAGGCACCCTAGTGGCCCTTGGGTGTAAATACACAGCTGAAGGTGGAGTTATGAAAGTTTCTAGAAATGCCCTTATTGTTATGAAAGCTTGTAGGTCTGGTAGCTTGTATATTCTGCAGGGAACTACTGTCACAGGATCAGTTGCCGTCTCGTCATCATCATTGTCTGATTATGACATCACCAAATTATGACATATGCGTTTGGGTCATATGAGCGAAAAAGGTTTGAGCATATTGAGCAAAAAGGGTCTACTTTCATGGACAGAGTCTTTGGCCACTTGATTTTTGTGAACACTGCATTTTTGGAAAGCGAAAAAAAGTCAACTTCACTTCTCCGGCAGTTCACAAAAAGCAAGGTACTCTCTTGACTATATTCATTCAGACCTTTGGGGTCCAGCTCAAGTTCATCTAAGGGTGGTGCCGGTATATGTTGACTTTCATTGATGATTATTCCAGAAAAGTTTGGGTTTATTTTCTGAAGCATAAAAATGATGTTTTTCTAACATTTAAACAATGGAAGGCTTTGATTGAGAAGCAAACAGGTAAATAGATTAAGCGGCTTCGAACAGATAATGGCATGGAGTTTTGTGAAGGTGACTTTAATGAATTTTGCAAACATGAAGGAATCGTTCGGCATCGCACTGTTAGGATGACGCCTCAGCAAAATGGCGTGGCCGAACGTATGAATAGAACACTCTTGGAAAGAGCGAGGTGTATGATCTCAAATGCAGGGTTGGCAAAGGACTTTTAGGTAGAGGCAATTAATATGGCCTGTTACGTTGTCAACCGCGCTCCTTCTGCAGCACTTAACTTTAAAACTCTAGAGGAAGTTTGGTCAGGTACTCCTGCTGATTATTCTGATTTTAAAATTTTTGGATGTCCAGCATACATGCATGTAAATGAAGGAAAATTAGAGCCTCGGGCTAAAAAGTGCATTTTCCTTGGGTATGCTTCTGGGGTGAAAGGATACAGATTATGGGGTCCTGATCCCAAATCCCCAAAATTTGTAATCAGTAGAGATGTTACTTTTGATGAATTATCTATGCTATCTTCTAAAGTGAAGTTGGTGAGCCTACTTCCTACTCAGATGCAGTTTCTTGTGATAATTTCGCTAAGTGGTTGATTGCGATGAATGAAGAAATTGAGTCTCTTCATCGGAATAGAACTTGGGATCTTGTGAAGCCGCCTTCGGGTAAGAAAATCGTTGGATGCAAATGGGTCTTCAAAAGGAAGGAAGGTATTCCAGGGGTTGAAGATGCAAGGTACAAAGCACGATTGGTTGCAAAGGGCTATAGTCAGGTACATGGTGTTGATTTTAATGACGTATTATCACCTGTTGTTAAGCATAGCTCTATTCGTGTTTTGCTTGCTTTAGTTGCCACGTATGATTTGGAATTGGAGCAACTTGATGTCAAGACAGCTTTCTTACATGGTGAACTTCAAGAACAAATTTATATGGAGCAACCTCACGGATTTGAAGTTGATGGTAAGGAAGACCATGTTTGCTTGTTAAAGAAATCCTTGTATGGATTGAAGCAGTCTCCAAGACAGTGGTATAAGAGGTTTGATTCTTTTATGTTGAGTCATGGTTACACGAGGAGCATGTATGATAGTTGTGTTTATTTCCGGAAGTTAACTGATGGCTCTTTTGTGTATTTGTTGCTTTATGTTGATGACATGCTTATTGCAGCTAAGAATTTGTCAGAAATTCACACTTTGAAAATGCAACTGAGTAGTGAATTTGAAATGAAAGATTTGGGAGCAGCTAAGAAAATTCTTGGCATGGAGATCAAAAGAGATCGAGGAGTTGGAAAATTATTTCTGACTTAGAAAAATTACCTCAAGAAAGTCTTGGAGAGGTTTGGCATGAAAAATGCTAAGCCAGTGAGTACTCCTCTTGCTAGCCATTTTCGGCTATGTGCTGCTCAGTCACCACAGTCAGTTGAAGAGGAAGAATATATAGTAAAAGTTCCATATTCTAGTGCCATCGGCAGTATTATGTATGCAATGGTTTGTACTCGTTCAGATATTTCACAAGCAGTCAGTGTGTTTAGTAGATATATGTCTCGCCCAGGTTAAACACATTGGCAGGCTGTGAAGTGGATTCTTAGATACTTGCAAGGACTTTAGATGTTTGTTTGGAATTTGGGAAAAATCGTGACACTTTGGTTGGTTACGTCAACTCTGATTATGCTGCAGATCTTGATAAACGAAGATCTTTGACAGGCTATGTATTTTGCGTTGACGGTTGTGCAGGTAGTTGGAAAGCTTCCTTACAACCCGTCGTAGCTTTATCTACTAAAGAGGCAGAATATATGGTAGTGACAGAGGCGATCAAAGAAGTTTTATGGTTAAGAGGATTGTTCAGCGAATTATGTTTGCATCAAAGTGTTACTACAATTTACTGTGATAGTCAAAGTGCTATTCATTTGACTAAAGACCAAATGTATCATGAGAGGACAAAACACATCGATGTGAAGTTTCATTTTATTCGGGATATCATTGCTAAGGGAAAAGTCCTTGTTCAGAAAATTCATACGAAGGACAATCCAGTTGATATGTTTACGAAGCCTCTTCCGGTTTACAAGTTCAAGCAGTGCTTGGACTTGGTTGGTGTTAATTGTTGGTGATTGCCCGTTGGGGCTTTTATGAAGAAAGTGGAGCAAGTTTTGTTGGGACATGCCAAGGTGGAAATTTGTTAGTTTGGCAAGTCCCATAGTCCCACATCGGGAAAATCAGACTTGTTATCTCATCTTGGAACTATAAATAAGGGCCTGGGCTTTGAAGTCAGATGCACCACAAGAAAAACCTAAGTATTTGCTTGGTTTAAGTCCATACTCATTTAAATAGTTTGGACTTATAGTTTGGTTTTTCTTGTTTAGTATTTTCGGGTGTTTTTTGACCTAGGAACATCTTCCTAAGGCATTTGTAATTGTTCCTCTTTTGCAGTAGTAATTTGCTCCTCTTTCGTCCGTGGATGTAGGTCAAAGTCAATTGACTGAACCATGTATATCTGGTGTTCTTGTCTCGCTTTTATTCTTTCCGTTTTATTGTCTTGTCGGGTTGCCAAAATTATCCTTTGGTAAATATCATGGGGCTAGCTCTAACAAACTGGTATCAGAGCTTGGTTCTGGGATCTTTTGGCAACGATGACAATAACAAAGATTGTTGTCGAGAAATTTGACAGAAATGTCAACTTCGGCTTGTGGCAACTCAAGATGGAGGCCATTCTGGTTCAAGACGGAGTTGATTTGGTACTACAAGGAGCCGAGAGCATTCCAGATGAAATATCAAAAGAAGAGCTTGCGGGTATGGATAAGAAGGCCCGATCAAGCATCATTCTAAATCTCTCTGATGAGGTTTTACGGGAGATAGCTACGGAGACTACGGCTAAGAGCATGTGGGACAAACTTAAAGCCTTATACATGAAGAGGACAGTGGAGAATCGTCTCTACTTGAAGCAGAGTTTATATATGCTTCGGATGATTGAAGGTACATCTATACTCTCACATCTTGATAAGTTTGATTCTTTGGTTATGGATTTGGAGAATATAGATGCAAAAATTAATAATGAGGATAAGGCTTTGTTACTCTTGTGTTCTCTTCCCCAATCTTTTAAGCATTTCCGTGATACTTTGATTTATGGAAAAGAAACAGTTTTGTATCAAGAAATTAAATCTGCACTGAAATCTAAGGAGCAGATAGACAGGAATATCACTGGGGAAAGTAGAGAGAATCAGGCTGAGGGTCTGGTTGTTAGGGGGAGAATGGATAAAAGAGAATTTGACAGTAGTAGATCTAAATCTAGATCTAAATCCAGACATAGAAATTTAGAATGCAGATATTGTCATAAAATGGGGCACATTAAATCTGATTGCTTTAAATTGAAAAATAAATTAAAGCAAAAGGAAAATTTTGTTGAGAAAACTATTGAATCCGCTGAAGTTAATGTAGCAACCGATGAGAATGTTGAAAATATTTTCTCTGCTATTGATGACAAGACAAGGTCTAAAAATGAATGGATTTTAGATTCAGGTTGTTCTTATCACATGTGTCCCAATAGGGATTTGTTTTCCACGTATGAATCTTGTACTGGTGGAATTGTTTTGATGGGCAATAATGCCGCATGTGATGTTGTTGGTAGAGGCACAATCCGAATTAAAATGCATGATGGTATTGTGAGGACGCTCACTAATGTTAGACATGTTCCTGATTTAAAAAAGAATATCATCTCTTTAGGCACCCTAGAGGCCCTTGGGTGTAAATACACAGCTGAAGGTGGAGTTATGAAAGTTTCTAGAAATGCCCTTATTGTTATGAAAGTTTGTAGGTCTGGTAGCTTGTATATTCTCTTGGGGAACCTCTTGTCACATGATCGATTCTTGATCTCGTCATCATCATTGTCCGATTATGACATCACCAAATTATGGCATATCGTTTTGGGTCATATGAGCGAAAAAGGTTTGAGCATATTGAGCAAAAAAAGGTCTACTTTGGACGGAGTCTTGGGCCACTTGATTTTTTGAACACATACTGCATTTTTGAAAGCGAAAAAAGTTGACTTCACTTCTCCGTGTTCACAAAACGAAAGTTACTCTTGACTATATTCATTCAGACCTTTGGGGTCCAAAGCTCAAGTTCGATCTAAGGGTGGTGCCAGGTATATGTTGACTTTCATTGATGATTATTCCAGAAAAGTTTGGGTTTATTTTCTGAAGCATAAAAATGATGTTTTTCTAACATTTAAACAATGGAAGGCTTTGATTGAGAAGCAAGCAGGTAAACAGATTAAGCGGCTTTGAACAGATAATGGCATGGAGTTTTGTGAAGGTGACTTTAATGAATTTTGCAAAAATGAAGGAATCGTTCGGCATCGCACTGTTAGGATGATGCCTTAGCAAAATGGCGTGGCCGAACGTATGAACAGAACACTCTTGGAAAGAGCGAGGTGTATGATCTCAAATCTTGAGGGGTTGACAAAGGACTTTTTTTGAGGCGATTAATATGGCACATTTACGTTGTCAACCAGCGCTCCTTCTGCAGACACTAACTTTAAAACTCGGAGGGAAGTTTGGTCAGGTACTCCTGCTGATTATTCTGATTTTAAAATTTTTGGGTGTCCAGCATACATGCATGTAAATGAAGGAAAATTCGAGCCTCGGGCTAAAAGTGCATTTTCCTTGGGTATATTCAGGGTGATAGGATCTGATTATGGTGTCCTGATCCCAAATCCCCAAAATTTGTAATCTGTAGAGATGTTACTTTTGATGAATTATCTATGCTATCTTCTAAAGAGGAATCTACTAGTTGTACAAATGATAGTCGTAGAAGCGGGTGGAGCTTGAGATTGGTAGTTGATTCTTTTTAAATTCGAACTCTTCTACTCAAAGAATGCCGATATGGTGGTCTGAGTCTCTTGGCCGCAGAGATGATCCAGAGGAAGAGCAATATTCCATAGCCAAGGATAGACCACGGAGAGATATTCGACCACCACAAAGATATGCAAATTTGGTTGCATATGCTTTGTCTGTTGCAGAAGAGACAAGTGAAGTTGGTGAGCCTACTTCCTACTCAGAAGCAGTTTCTTGTGATAATTCCGCTAAGTGGTTGATTGCAATGAATGAAGAAATTGAGTCTCTTCATCGGAATAGAACTTGGGATCTTGTGAAGCCGCCTTCGGGTAAGAAAATCGTTGGATGCAAATGGGTCTTCAAAAGGAAGGAAGGTATTCCAAGGGTTGAAGATGCAAGGTACAAAGCACGATTGGTTGCAAAGGGCTATAGTCAGGTACATGGTGTTGATTTTAATGACGTATTTTCACCTGTTGTTAAGCATAGCTCTATTCGTGTTTTGCTTGCTTTAGTTGCCACGTATGATTTGGAATTGGAGCAACTTGATGTCAAGACAGCTTTCTTACATGGTGAACTTGAAGAACAAATTTATATGGAGCAACCTCATGGATTTGAAGTTGATGGTAAGGAAGACCATGTTTGCTTGTTAAAGAAATCCTTGTATGGATTGAAGTAGTCTCCAAGACAGTGGTATAAGAGGTTTGATTCTTTTATGTTGAGTCATGGTTACACGAGGAGCATGTATGATAGTTGTGTTTACTTCCGGAAGTTAACTGATGGCTCTTTTGTGTATTTGTTGCTTTATGTTGATGACATGCTTATTGCAGCTAAGAATTTGTCAGAAATTCACACTTTGAAAATGCAGCTGAGTAGTGAATTTGAAATGAAAGATTTGGGAGCAGCTAAGAAAATTCTTGACATGGAGATCAAAAGAGATCGAGGAGTTGGAAAATTATTTCTGACTCAGAAAAATTACCTCAAGAAAGTCTTGGAGAGGTTTGGCATGAAAAATGCTAAGCCAGTGAGTACTCCTCTTGCTAGCCATTTTCGGCTATGTGCTGCTCAGTCACCACAGTCAGTTGAAGAGGAAGAATATATGGTAAAAGTTCCATATTCTAGTGCCATCGGCAGTATTATGTATGCAATGGTTTGTACTCGTCCAGATATTTCACAAGCAGTCAGTGTGGTTAGTAGATATATGTCTTGCCCAGGTAAAACACATTGGCAGGCTGTGAAGTGGATTCTCAGATACTTGCAAGGGACTTTATATGTTTGTTTGGAATTTAGGAAAAATCGTGACACTTTGGTTGGTTACGTCGACTCTGATTATGCTGCAGATCTTGATAAACGAAGATCTTTGACAGGCTATGTATTTTGCGTTGGCGGTTGTGCATTTAGTTGGAAAGCTTCCTTATAACCCGTCGTAGCTTTATCTACTACAGAGGCAGAATATATGGTAGTGATAGAGGCGATCAAAGAAGTTTTATGGTTAAGAGGATTGTTCAGCGAATTATGTTTGCATCAAAGTGTTACTACAATTTATTGTGATAGTCAAAGTGCTATTCATTTGACTAAAGACCAAATGTATCATGAGAGGACAAAACACATCGATGTGAAGTTTCATTTTATTCGGGATATCATTGCTAAGGGAAAAGTCCTGGTTCAGAAAATTCATACGAAGGACAATCTAACTGATATGTTTACGAAGCCTCTTCCGGTTTACAAGTTCAAGCAGTGCTTGGACTTGGTTGGTGTTAATTGTTGGTTATTGCCCGTTGGGGCTTTTATGAAGAAAGTGGAGCAAGTTTTGTTGGGACATACCAAGGTGGAGATTTGTTAGTTTGGCAAGTCCCATAGTCCCACATCGGGAAAATCAGACTTGTTATCTCGTCTTGGAACTATAAATAAGGGCCTGGGCTTTGAAGTCAGATGCACCACAAGAAAAACCTAAGTGTTTGCTTGGTTTAAGTCCATACTCATTTAAATAGTTTGGACTTATAGTTTGGTTTTTCTTGTTTAGTATTTTCGGGTGTTTTATGACCTAGGAACATCTTCCTAAGGTATTTGTAATTGTTCCTCTTTTGCAGTAGTAATTTGCTCCTCTTTTGTCCGTGGATGTAGGTCAAAGTCAATTGACCGAACCACGTATATCTGGTGTTCTTGTCTCGCTTTTATTCTTTCCGTTTTATTGTCTTGTCGGGTTGCCAAAATTATCCTTTTGTAAATATCCTAGGGCTAGCTCTAACATTTTTTTCAATCTTCCATTAAAACAGTTTACTCAGATGGCGGAGGCGAATATCAAGCCCTCGCATCCTGTCTCTCTGCTTGTGGTATACAACACCTCAAGTCACCCCCACACACTCCCCAGTTGGTTGGCTCTACCGAACGCAAACATCAGCATATCGTTAAAATTGGTCTCTCCCTTCTACATCAAGCATCCATGCCACCACCTTTTTGGTCAGTAGCTTTTCAAACTGCAGTTTATTTTATTAATCATATGCTCACTCCAGTCTTACAATACCAGTCATCATTTGAAAAATTATTCCACAAGCTTCCAAACCTTCGTAAACTCAAAGTTTTTGGCTGTTTATATTATCCATGGCTCCGTCCTTATGCGTCACATAAGCTAACACCACGATCTAAGTCTTGCACTTTGATTGACTACTCTCTTGAACACAATGCTTTTCGATGCTATGAACCTCAGACTAAAAAAGTCTTTATATCACGTCATGTTATTTTTGAGGAGTCTGTCTTTCCTTTTCAAAATAATCCTACCATGCAAGCTAGTTCGATAAACATGTATCACTGGAATATCCCTCCGATCTCATCACACGAACCTCCAATGACACCATCCAGTCCTTACCCTCAAGATCCGCATACTATTATTACTCCAGTTCAACAGCTTCTCACTCCCTCTATTTCTCCACTCCCTTCCTCACAAGTTTCCCCTATTAATGAAGCAATACCCTCGACAACATTACCATTGGCTTTACCTTCTCCTAGACCTAGTGACATTGTCGTGCTGACGGTTGGCCCGGTCTATGACAGTGACTCGCCCTCGGCTATACCACCAACACAATCTACCACTTCTATCCCCCCTAGACATCCAATGACAACACGCTCCAAAAGTGGTATTGTCAAACCACGTCAAGTCCTTGACTTACATGTTATAACAAGTTCCTCCACTAAGGCCAGTGAACCCACTACAATCACTCAAGCTCAAAAATCTTCTCACTGGCGTAAAGCCATGTATGACGAATATGATGCTCTCCTCCATAACTCTACATGGACCTTAGTACCCTTTCATCACACATAAAATATCATCGGGTGTAAATGGGTCTTTCGAATTAAGCGGAACCCAGACGGATCCGTTGTCAGATATAAAGCATGTTTAGTCGCCAAAGGGTTTCATCAACGACCTGGTGTCGACTTCACATAGACATTTAGTCCCGTTGTTAAACCTACAATAATCCGTCTTATCCTGAGTTTGGCCATCTCAAAGAGCTGGCACATACGACAATTCGATGTTAACAATGTCTTTTTACAGGAGACACTTACTGAAGATGTCTTTATGCAGCAACCTCCTGGTTTCGTTCATCCTCAATATCTGATGCATGTTTGCAAACTTCAAAAAGCTATTTATAGACTTCGTCAAGCTCCAAGGGCTTGGTATAACAAGCTTGGCTCGTTTTTGACCTCAATTGGCTTCATCAATTCCAAGTCTACTTACCAAAAAATCAATTCCAAGTCTGATACCTCGTTATTCATTTGCCAGCACAATGGAAGCATAATATATCTTTTAGTATATGTGGATGATATTATTGTCACAGGAAATGATCCTTTGAAGACTCAGGCATTCCTAAAGCACTTGGCCGATCGATTCTCCCTCAAAGATCTAGGAACTTTAAGCTACTTTTTTGGAGTGGAAGCAACATTTACACCTTCAGGTCTATTCCTTTCACAAAGAAAGTATATTCAAGATTTATTATCAAAGACAAACATGCAGGATGCGAAAGAGGTTACAACTCCTCTCTCCACTAGTGAATCACTTAAATTATGTGATGGAAGTCCTACTACAGATTCGACTCAATATCGACAAGTCCTTGGCTCCTTACAGTACTTGGCTCTCACTCGTCCAGATATTTCATTTGCCGTCAATAAATTATCGCAATTCATGCATCGACCATCTACTACGCATTGGTCTGCGGTCAAACGAATTTTGTGGTATCTTAAAGGGACTCTTAATCATGGCATTTTTCTTCGCAAAAATACTTCACTCCATCTCCATGCCTTTACTGATGCTGATTGGGTAGGAAACTTTGATGATAGAACATCTACGTCAGGATACATTGTCTTCCTTGGCGCTACTCTAATTAGTTGGAGTTCAAAAAAATAAAAGACGGTTGCAAGATCTACAACTGAAGCTGAATATCATGCCATCGCCACCGCCGCTGTTGAACTCAATTGGGTCATAAATCTGTTCAAGGAACTCAACGTCAACTCCACAGTTATTCCTACAATATATTGTGATAATATTGGAGCTACCTACTTATATGCTAATCCAGTGTTCCATTCCCATATGAAACACATAGCCATTGACTAGCAGATCAACTAGCAGACTCACTCACAAAGCCTCTCGCCCGTAAACTTTTTTCATCTCATCGGTCCAAGATTGGCATCCTTGATGGAAGCTCAATCTTGCGGGGCATGATAAGCAGATAAGATTTCCTCAAGGCAGTTGAGGAAATCTCTAAGCAGTTGAGAAAAATCTTCCATGATGAATGTGTATAACCTCCGTATAAATAGCTATCAAGAGTTTACTATCAAAATGAACTAGACAATTACATCTTATACCTTTCATAGTTTCTTCTACAATTTCTATCTTTCTATATTCTTCGTTTAATTTTTATCAGCTTAAACTTGGTTTTCTAGGAATGTGGAACCATGCGAGTTCATGATCGGTTATGCGATGGAGGCTCGACGTGGTGAAGGTGGGAATGGTCAACGAATTAGTTGGTCCCAACTCTACCATTCATGCCGCGCCTTACACGAGGCGAGCAAGTTAGGCACTCGCAAACTTAGTTCTAAATGAGTTGTGTTAGCACCTTTCGACACATGTTTCGATCCTCCATATGTTAAAAGTTTTGTTAGTAGTAGATTGCATGTGTGGGATGCCCATTGGGGGGCTTTTGTCTTTTTTTTTTTTTGGCATATCCACTAGCAAAAGCAATGCGTTTTTGGTCCCACTAAAGTAAAGTCTCCACTAAACAAATGCTTGTTGATTGTCCCCATTCAAAGAAATTTCTTATTCTATGATTTCATATTTCTTTATATTTGCATGGCCAGATGATTTATTATGTAAATTAGTTAGTTGTTTCATCTATTTTGCATCTTCATAATCGATTGTATCTTACTTCGTTCACTAATTATTTTTGTTTGAGAGTCCACGTAGTTTGTTTAGTAAAGCAAAAGATTACAACTTGATTGGTACGTCATACGATTTAAACTAAATTCATGATAAATAATATTTTTAATCAAATTAATTAAACATAAGGGTTAAATTCATTGTGGTTGCTATCAATTACAACAAGGAAGGTTGAAGGATTTGGCTATGGTTGAGAGTTGAGACAATACAAGCCGTCCAAGGTGCATATAGCCGCCACTACCAAAGCTCATTCGGCCCCACCCTTGGTCAGGAAACTGGCGTGACTTTAATGGGGATGGCCATGAGAATGCTACATGTCCACATCGATGGAATGAATATTAATCGTTGTTGTTTCTCTCGTCACACATGAACGAACTCAATCATGGTGGAGAAGAAGGATCGATGATCGTAACTCATGCTTCTCAGCACACCAATCAGAGAACCCACGCCCACTAATTCATGGAATGGTACTCACTTTGTATGTTGATGGATGCATCTCATGCTGTCATCCCGTATGTCTACGATCCACATGTCGCCAAGAATCTAAACAACTAATTCTAACAAGCTTTGCTTCTCAACGAATTTCTTATTTGTCTTCTCCATTTAATAAACTCTCGTAGCATTAGCTCACTCTGACCCCTAAAGTGCCCTACTACGATCCTCCCAACTGTGATGCCTCTAGTGTTCAGCAGCACTAATTCCCCTTCTTCCTCGCCGATCACCATCACTTGATCTGCACCAGGAGGCTGACCCCACTCCTCAGCGGTGAAGTGCTCTTCACCAACAAATCTTGGCTGAGATCTATTAATACTTCTCTTCCTCTGATGGCTATGATCCTCTAGTTGCAGGCCGCTCTTTGCTCATCCTCACTGCTCTACTGCTCTCTAGAGACAACCATCCACACCAAGCAAGCCCGATTGTGGCAGTGCTCTGGGAGGCGATCGAGACTCAATTGCTCCAGAAATAAACTTCCTTCAACTTCTTTCGCCAACATAACTGTTCCTCTAGGCCGCACCTTCAGCCCATTAAGATATGCTCGCCCAAACGCCTCCTTCGATAAAGATCTTGGATCTGAGGATCTGAGACCTCTTAGAGGGGTGAAGAAGAAGGTACCTCAATTCACTTTAGCAATTGTTGCGATCCTCGTTGCACATAGTGACCACCCCCTCATTCGCCAACGTCAACACCTACTGTAGCCACCTCGTCCTTTGACACACTATAGCCCACATCAAAGCACATTGAGGTGCATCATCGAGGTGTCACTACTCTAGTAATTGATGCTCCTACCTGCAGTCTTTCACTCCTTCTATCGTACCCACATTCAACGACTGCTACTTGGTGTCCGGTGAGACCTGTTTCGACTAATCCATGTGCATCATCTTGCGCTTCCTCCTTGTCTTAGTTGATCTCCTATGACGTTGATATGCACCAATGCTTTATTCCTCCCCAATCACCAATGTCTTTGTACGTCGTTGACCTACTGGTATCGCTGTAGTGACTGTGCGTAGGAAGAAGCATGACCTACTGCACCTCATCATCATAGCCATCTTCCACTCTCCTTCTATAGTTAACGACTCCTAACTTACTCTCTCAACTTGCTCCTTTAAATACATATCCTCAAAATGTCTTCATTATTTACCTCTGACGCTCTAGTTATTATCCCCGTAGCGAACCATGACAATTCTCAACATATGGGCTTTATCACCATCAATGCTACAACACTCATCCTCTTCAACTTATCCAAAGATGATAACTATGCATCTTGACATGCATAATTTTCTAATCTTCTATTTGGATATGATCTACTAGGCTATGTTGATGACTCTCTCCGTTATCCACCAGCAATGATCAACATCCTAGGAGAACCCATCCTAGTACCAAATCCAACCCACAAATTATGGTTACGCTAAGATCGTCTCATCCTCTAGGCTATTCAGGTCCGTCGCCCCATTAATATCTTTATGTACGACTACTCGCATGCTCGGTCTTTTATCTAATCTAATAAAAATGAAACAAGAGGGAAGTACTATTACTAATTATCTATAAAATATCAAAGTTATCATCAATAACTTGGCTTTAATAAATCATTCCCTTAATGATAAAGAAGTTATAGTCTATACCCTTAATGGCTTAAGAGCCGAGTACAAGGGACTGTCAATAGCAACTCGAGCACGTGCAACTCGAGCACGCGACTCATCAATATCATTTGAAGAACTCTATGACAAGTTGATTGACTATGAGATGTATTTGAAGCGTAAGGATAGGTTGCTCGGACCAACCATCACAGCTTAAGTTAATAAAAAATCTAAGAGGAAGAGCAACTAGTATAATAAGAATATCAACAAAGGCCTAGCTAAGTTGTCTCCTGACCTTATGGGTCTCAAACAAACCCCTCCCCCATCTGCATCATCAATATTTCAATCATAACTATCAAGGTGGCAACTTCAATAATCATCAGCCTTGGCACATTGACCTCACAAGCTAGTAAAGAATTGATTGCCAACTATATGATAAAGTTGGACACTCCACGAAAGTCTATCGGTCTCAACCTAGACTCCCTACTTCATCACGATGGCCTTAAGTAAATCTTATGACTATTTTGATTACTAGTCAACCTAATTTGATTGTGGATTCCGACGCCCTCTCATCACATCACCTCTGATATTCAGAACTTGTCCATCTATAGCAATTATGACAGAAATGAAGATATCATCATCGATAACGATAAAGAAATTCTTATTACTCATACTGTTTCTACAATGCTTAATTCACTTACCATAACTTTTACATTCGATGATGTTTTGTATGCACCTCAAAACTTCATTTCTATTTCTCAATTCTAAAATAAAATAATACCTCAATTGAATTATTTTTTGACTCTTTTCTGATTTAAGTACGGGGGTATCCTTAGTCCCAAGGTCAAAATAAAGATAATATTTATGAGTGGATGTCAACTTTGTAAATTACCCAGCCCATTGTTTGTTGGAACATTTGGGGCAACATCACATATGCAGTGGAAGAACAGAAAACAAAATCCTAGATTTTCATAAAAAAAAATTAGTTTATTGTCATTTGCAAAGATTGGTGCACAAAAACCCACGAAATAAAAAAAACTACGTATATAAAAAAAATTGTGCTACCTAGGGAGATCCTATATCTCTAAATTCTTATAGATCTGTGGGAGAGAATGAAGGAGGTCAACTGTCCTCCTCTTTAGCAATGATCCACTTGGTAGGTGCTGTAAAAATGCTACTTAAATCATTGCACAATCTCCTTCGCTTCGCACACCATGCAATCAAGAAGGGCCAACCCTTCTTGCTGTCTACACACCCCAAATAAGGGCAGGCCATACGTTAAGGAGGAGAGGTGAGAGGAGAATAGGAGGTGGTAGCCAAAAAGGCATAGCTTATGGCCTTTTAGTTCTCCCATATTTATAGAGGCCCTTTATCAACTTAACCATAATGGATCCTACCCTATTAGGTACTAGATTTTCATCCAACTACTAAAGCCTCTTAAATTAGTGGGTCTCTACTCAATAATCTCTTATTGGCTCTTATTGGATCTCATCTATAGGATTCAATAATTTAGGGGCTTATTAGATATCCAATAAGATAGGGGCTCTAATGAATATCTCATATTCGAACCTCTACTTGTCGCAACACCTATCATTTGTGTGTGATCCTCTAGGCCTAATATCGAGCTAGCCATGAGTTATACCGATTAGAACTCATTTAGGCTCAGTGAATTATTATCTCTATAATAATTCACTCGATTCATCGACTACAAACGTACTATGCCACTACGTCGTAGTCCCCATACAATACAAAAGAATCTAATCCATTGGACTTATTCATCCTTAGTTACCGTGTATCTATAGTCTATCATCTATATAATATCCCAAAGATCGTATATTGGGCATGGTGTTATCAGGCTCATACGGTTTCTACTCGAGTTCTAATTGGATTCTCACGGAGAACTCTTTATCTCTTAATCCGAATGACCCTAGCTAATAATTTATTTAAGCAAGAATATATAAGATATTTCTCTCATGATACCGAGAGTGGTTGATCCTCTATCGACACTCAATAGTCCTCATAAGGTTGGTTGCTACTACCAATGACCGGTTGTGCTAGATCTAAAACATTCAAATCTATAAGTCTAGTATCAAAGAGTAAAGTACTCATAAAAGAAATCCTTGGTGTCTTAAGTCTAAGGACCAGAGACACCATTAGGACGATAGAATCATTATATAACAATAAGGTATCATTAACCATCCAATATTCCGTGAGCGAATCAAACAATGAACTTATTCTCCAATAAGCACCTATGTGGTATCCTTAGTATTCCCATACGAGCAACTATGAGACCAGTCGCCTCAATCATATGGATGAGTTTACAACACACTGGTTTATTTGGTCATCTTAATGTTCCTCTCGAGTGATCTATGATCGGGATTATTTATGATATGTGTTTAAAGGCGAATCAGTCTCATTATCATGATCTCATCACGATTCGATTCCCATTGCTCAAATTCACGGACATCACAATATATGCAACATGCAAGATAAAGTGATAAAATATTAAATAATATAATAAGCAAAAAGAATGTGTACTATGTCACATGTATCATTACTCACGTGATTGGCTTGTAGGGCACCTATGACTAGCAATCACCCACTTAACCTAAAGCCAATCACCTATGTGTTTGATCCCCATCAAGCCCCTATGATGCTCAAAGATAATCCGAGACAATGGCTTTATTATTGGGTTTGCGATATTATCTTCGGACGAAATTCTTTCCACTGCTACATCTCTTCGGGCCGCGATCTCTCTAATAAGTTGGAACCTCCTCAAAACACTTCTGATGAGACTCAAGTTCTCTCATTTGAGCAATCACCCCGTAGTTATCGTAATATAAGGGAATCAGCTCTTCGTTGCCTAGCACAACTCTCAAATCTGTGATTAACTTCTTCATTCAGACTCTCCTTTGTTGCTTTTGCCATAGTAATATACTTTGCCTGTATGATCAAGTTAGTAGTAGTATCTTACTTGGAACTCTTCCAACATACTACTCCTCTATTTAAGGTAAACACATACCCTAAATTGGATTTGTTATCATTAACATCGGACTGGGAACTCGAGTCCATATAACCCTCAACCTTGAGGCCAATTCTTTTATATACTAGTAAAATATCCTTAGTCCTTCTTAAGTACTTAAGGATACACTTTATTGTTTTCTAGTGCTCTAAGCCTGGATCTGTTTGATACCTGCTTATGACACGCATGTGCTATATTAGGTTTCGTACATGGCATAACATATATGATAAACCCTATCCTTGAGGCATAGGGTATCTTATCCATATCTGTGCTTTCTTCAAAAGTCTTTGGGAATATACTCCTAGAAAGCAATATAACATATCTTATCGGTATGAGACCTTTTTTGAAATTTTCAATGTCAAATCTTTTGACAATGGTGTCTATGTACCTGGACTGGGATAAGCCAAGTATTCTCTTAGATCTGTCTCTATAGATCCGAATCCTCAAGATATAGGATGCTTCCCCTAAGTCTTTCACAGAGAAATATCTAGATAGTCAAGTCTTTATTATGGAGAGCATTCCTATAACATTCCCAATTATCAGGATGTCATCCATATATAACACCAAAAAGGTGATAGTGCTCTCACTTACCTTCATATACATATAAGGCTTATCTTCGTTCCTAACGAAGTCTTAAGATATGATTGTCTCATCAAATCTTATGTTTCAACTTTGGAAAGCTTGCTTTAGTCCGTAGATAGACCTAAGCAATCTGCACACCTTATCTGGACTTTTTTTAGATACGAATCCCTCGAGCTATATCATATACACCTTATCCTCAAGGTTGCCATTGAGGAACATAGTTTTTACATCCATCTACCAGATCTCAAAACTATAGTGTGCTGTAATAGCTAACAGAATTCGGATAGATTTTAGCATGGCTATAGGTGAGAAGGTTTTGTCATAGTCAACACATTACCTTTAATGATACCTCTTAGCTACTAGCCTCGCTTTATAGGTCTCTACCTTTCCATCTACTTCGATTTTTTTCTTGAAGATCCACTTGCAACTAATGGGTACGATACCCTCAGGTACATTAACTAAGTTCCAAATCTTGTTGGAGTACTTAGAATCCATCTCTAATCTTTACATTAACTAAGTAAAGTTAGAACTTGTGTGCTAAGTACCTAAATAGACTTGAGCTGTAGAATGATGCTTAAGCTAGGTTCTCTAATCTCGTTCAACTCCATCATGCTCCCACTATCTCCACCAAAAATATATTCCTTCTTAAGGAACATTACTCTCTTGGCTTGAGCTAGGATTCCAACTTGTTGGAGTTGTCTCTTAATATAGGTAGGGTAGTCCCAAATCTTAACAACCTTAAGATTGAGTTTCTTTCCTTTCTATATCGTATATGGTGTAGACACTACTAACTTAGTTGGAACTCTATTTAGAAAGTAAGCTACAGACTCTATGGTGTATCCCCAAAATGAGATGAGGAGGTCGACGAAACTCATTATGGATCGCACAATATCTAATAATGTGTGATTCCTTCTTTCGGATACACCATTGAGCTGGGGAGTATAAGGAGGTGTCCATTGGAATAGAATCAATGGTCCTTAAGGAAATGGATGAACTCTGTACTCAAGTACTCATCTCCTCGATCTGATCGAAGAGTTTTGATACTCTTTTTAGTTTAGTTCTCTACTCCATTCTTATACTCTTTAAATTTCTAGAAGTCTTTGACTTATACTTCATCAAGTACACATGTCTACGTTGAGAAATCATTAATAAAAATAATGAAGTAGGAGTAACATGACATGAGTTGATATGGGACCACATACATCATTATGTATGAGTTCCAACAGCTCAGTGGCTCTCTCTCCAGTTCCACGGAGAGTTGTTCAGTTTTTCATGAAGGTAAAGCTCGCAAGTTGCATATGACCCATAGTTGAATGGACCTAAGTATCCATCCTTTAGCAACTTTTGAATCATTCTTTCATGGATATGACATAGCCTATAATGCCACAAGTATGCATTTTTCACCTTATCTCGTTTCTTTTTTGACACACTTACATTCATTATATGTGGATCAATGTCTAATATAAATAAACCATTATGCAATATTCCTTTTATGATGATCTTATCATCTAATAATATTGAACAATCATTGTTTTAAAAAACTAATACATACCCACTAATTATCAAATATAATTTGGAAATAATATTTTTGATACGAGAAGGAACAAAATAGCATGTATCCAATACAATAATAGCTCAATCAGACAAATGTAGGGTGATCTCGCTAACAGCTATTGTAGTAACTTTTGTCTATCTTGAGGTCCATCTCGCCTCTCACCAATTTCCTACGTCTTGCTAGAACTTGTAATAAATTATAGATGTGATAAGTGCTGGTCATAAGTGCCTTGCAAGCCAATCATATGAGTAATAATATATGTGACATGATACGTATTCATTTTATTCATTATATTATTTGATATTTTATTCATTATATATATATATATATATATATATATATATATATATATATATATATGTAGTGATATCTATGGATCTGTGTAATGAGAATCGGATCATGATGAGATCACGATAATGAGACATATTCGCCTTTAAATACAGATCATAAATAATCCCGGTTATAGGTTACTCGAGAGGGACATCGAGATAACCAGATAGACTAGTGTGTTGTATACCGGTTCATATGATGGATGTAGCTGGTCTCATTGATACTCATGTGGGGACACTAGGGATACAATGCAGGTGATCATTAGAGAATGAGTTCACTGATTGATCCGCTCATAGAATATTGGATGGTTGATGATACTTTATTATCATACATTAATTTCATAGTTCTAATGGTGTATCTAGTCCTTAGACTTGAGACACCAAGGATATCCTATATGAGTACTCCACTCTTTGATACCATACTTATAGGTTTGGAGGTTCTAGATTTGCACAGCTAGTCATTAGGAGTGGTAGCCAATCGTACGAGAGCTATTGAGTGTCGATAGAGGATCATCTGCTCTCGATGTCATGAGATGAATATCTCATGTATTCTTACTCAGACAAATCCTTGGCTAGAGTCATTCGGATTGAGAGAGAAAGAGTTCTCCGGGAGAATCTGATTAGAGTGAGACTCATGTAGAAATTGTATAAGCCTGACAACACCATGTCCAGTATACAGTCTCTAGGATAATAGATGGATGAGGGACTATAGGTATACGGTAATTGAGGATATATAGGTTCAAAGTATTGGATTCACTTGTATCATTTGGGGACTATGACATAGTGGCATAGTATGTTAGCATTTGATGAGTCGAGTGAATTATTATATAGATAATAATTCACTGAGCCAAAAGAAGTTCTAACAAGTATGACTCACGGCCTGCTCGATATTAGGCCTAGAGGGTCACACATATATGGTAGGCGTTGCGACGAGTATATGTTCAGATATGAGATATCCATTTGAGCCCTTATCTTATTAGATATCTAATAATCCCCTGAATTATTGGATCCTATGAATGAGATCCAATAAGCTAATAAGATATTTTTAGGTAGAGACCCACTAATTTAAGAGACTTAGGTAGTTGGATGGAGATCCAGTACCTAATATGATATGATCCATTAGGGTTAACTTGATAGGAGGTCTCTATAAATAGGAGGGAACCAAAAACTCATAGGCTAAATCCTTTATAAATATATGCAATATGTTGATGAGGAGAGGGAGAGAGGAGAATAGGAGGTGGCAGCCAAAAAAAACCTAGCCCATGGCTCTTTGATTCCCTGATATTTATAGTGGCCCCTTATCAACTTAACCATAATGGATCATGTCATATTGGGTACTGGATCTTCAATCAACTACTCATGCCTCTCATATTAGTGGATCTCTACCCAATAATCTCTTATTGGATCTTATCTATATGATCCAATAATTCAAAGTCTTATTGGATATCCAATAAGATAGAGGTTCCAACGGATTTCTCAAACATCTACTCGTCACAACACCTACCATATGTGTGTGACCCTCTAGGCCCAATATCGAGCTAGCCATAAGTCATATCTATTAGAACTATTTTTTACTCAATAAATTATTATCTCTATAATAATTCACTTGATTTATTGACTACGAATGTACTAGGCTACTACGCCGTAGTCTCCAAATGATACAGGAGAATCTAATCTATTGAACATGTCTGTCCTTAATTACCATGTATCTATAATCCCTCATTCATCTAATATCCTAAAGATTTTATATTGGGCATGGTGCTATCAGGCCTATATAGTTTTCACTCAAGTCTCACTCTTATCGGATTATTCCGAAGAATTCTTTCTCTCTCAATCCAAATGACCCTACCCAAGTATTTATCTGAGCAATAATACATGGGATATTCCTCTCATAACATTGAGAGCAGGACATGTTAGATCTAGAATTTTCAAACATATAAGTCTAATATCAAAGAGTGGAGTACTCATATAAGACATCCTTAGTGTCTTAAGTCTAAGGACCAGATATACCACTAAGACGATGAAATCACTATTTGACAATAACACATCATCAACCTGTTAGTCATAGGTGCCCTACAAGCTAATCACGTAAGTGATATCATGTGTGACATGATACACAATCTTTTTGCTTATTATTATTATGATATTTTCTCACTTTATATTGTCTGTTAATGAATATATTATGATGTCCATATATCTATGCAATGAGAATCAGATCGTGATGAAATCATGATAATGAGACTGATTCGCCTTTAAACACATACCCTAAATAATTCTGGTCGTAGGTTACTCGAGAGGGACATCAAGATAACTTAATAGACTAGTGTATTGTATACTCGTCCATATGATGGAGGCAACTAGTCTTATAGTTACTCATGTGGGGACACTAGGGCTATAGTGCAGATACTCATTGGAGAATGAGTTCACTAATTGATCCGCTCATGGAATGCTTGATGGTTGATGATATCTCATTTTTAGACAGTGATTCCATCATCCTAATGGTGTACCTGATCCTTAGACTTGAGATACCAAGGATGTCTTGTATGAGTACTCCACTCTTTGATACCAGACTTATAGGTTTGGAAGTTTCAGATCTAGTACAATCGGCCATCGAGAGCGGCAACTAACCTTACGAGGGCTATTGAGTATCGATATAGGACCATCCACTCTTAGTATCATGAGAGAAATATCATATATGTTCTTGCTCAGATAAATCGTTAGCCAAAGTCATTCGAATTGAGAGAGAAAGAGTTCTCCGGGAGAATCTGATTAAAGTGAGACTTGAGGAGATATCGTATGTGCTTGACAGCACTATGTTCAGTATATAATCTCTAGGATATTAGATGGATGAGGAACTATAGGTACCTGACAACTGAGGAAAGATATGTCCAAATGATTGAATTCCCTTATATCATTTGGGTACTCTAACATAGTGGCCTAGTACATCCGTAGTGGAAGAGTCGAGTGAATTATTATAGATATAATAATTCACTGAGCCAGAATAGTTCTAATAAGTATGACTCACGACCATATCGATATTGGGCTTAAAGGGTCGTACACATATAGTAGGTGTTACGATGAGTAGAGGTTCAAATATGATGCTAGTCATAGGTGCCCTGAAAGCTAATCACATGAGTGATAGCACATGTGACATGATATATATCATTTTTTCCTATTATATTTTAATATTTTATCACTTTATATTGCTTGTTGCATATATGTATATATATTGTAATCTCCATGGATCTGTGCAATGGGAATCGGATCGTGATGAGATCACGATAATGAGACTGATTTACCTTTAAACACAAACTCTAAATAATCATGGGTATAGGTTACTCGAAATAGAAATTAAGATAACTGGATAGACTAGTGTTCTGTATACTTATCCATATGATGGAGGCAGCTGGTCTCATAGCTACTCATGTGGGGACACTAGGGCTATAGTGCAGGTGCCCATTGGATAATGAGTTCACTAATTGATCTGCTCACGAAATGCGAGATAGTTAATGATACCTCATTGTCAGATAGTGATTTTATTATCCTAGTGGTGTACCTATCTGTAGACTTGAGACATTAATGATATCTTGTATTAGTACTCTACTCTTTGATACCAGACTTATCAGTCTAGAAGTTCTAGATCTAGCACAGTCGGTGATCGGGAGTGGCTGCCAACCTTACGAGGGCTATTGAGTGTCGATAGAGGATCATCCGCTTTCGGTGTCGTGAGAGGAATATCCTATATGTTCTTGCTCAAACAAATTCCTAGCTAGGGTCATTCGGATTGAAAGAGAAAGAGTTCTCCGGGAGATACTAATTAAAGCGAGACTCAAGTAGAAACTATATGAGCCTAATAGTACCATGTATGGTATATGATATTTAGGGTATTAGATGGATAAGGGACTATAGGCACATGATAACTGAGGATATATAGGTCTAAATGATTAGATTCCCTATATCGACGTCTAGGGACTATGGCGTAGTGGCCTAGTACGTTCGCAATTGATGAATCGAGTGAATTATTATGGAGATAATAATTCACTTTGTCAGAAGGAGTTCTGACAGGTATGACTCACGACTAGCTCGATATTGGACTGCTAGAACCCTAGCAGATTCTAAGCTTCGGGTTGATCTCTTTAGGGG